>OZ023293.1:17905810-18505810 GCA_964007245.1 Hypomecis atomaria
TATAGTACTAACTAGTAACGAAAATGTACTGTTAATTTGGTTACAACAAATGATCAATGAACATAGAGAATTCGTCCATGGGACTGAAAGGACACGACTTATAATAGGAATCGCAAAAACTGTCCAGTCCGTAGTACTCCGCTTCGTAGTAGCAGTCTTCTAAATCGTTTTCTGGCAGAGACGCTGATGGCCTGGAATTATAATGATTTGTATTTATGTTAGATGTAGTGGTCATAGCGTAGTTTGACTAAGCCCCGAGTTCAGCAACGGTTGTTTAAGTTAAACGTGTGATCATCGAGGTTAAGCAAAGTTTGGCTAAAAACGCCTGAAGTATTCCTGAAAAGTATTAGGAACTATAGAACACAATTGAAAGCGACTACGAGTAGAACTTGCATTTGTTTTTGAAAATCCGAAAAATCGTCTGCTACCGGAAGTTTATTTTTAGGGTTCCGTACCTAAAGGGTAAAAACAGGACCCTATTACTAAGACTCCGCTGTCCGTCTGTCACCAGGCAGTATCTCATGAACCGTTATAGCTTGAAAGCTGAAATTTTCACAGATGGTGTATCTCTGTTGCTGATATAAGAACAGATACTAAAAATATAATAAAATAATATTTAAGGGGGGCTCTCATACAGAAAGTCTGAAGTTTTTGCTATTTTTAGCTTGATATAATGGTATCAGGTCGATGCTTGAAATATTCACAGAATATTTAGCTGCATGCTTACTTTAAATAATTAAAATAAATAAATAATAACAAAATATTAAAATGAATAATGAATCCCTTAAATAATTACCTAAATTAAAATCATTATTTAAAGGACCATATATACATGGATACAGTACGGAACCCTGCGTGCGCGAGTCTGAGTCGTACTTGGCAGATCATTTAATTATTCCATATTTAAGCAGATCATTTTTTCAACTAACTTTTTTTCAGGAAAAAAACAGAACAATTTCTAAAAAGTATCAGGAACTACAGAACTCAGCTGTATGCGAAAAGAACTCTAATTTATTCTTGATCTGCTATGCAATGATTCGCCAGATTCACAGACATCGTTTGGCACGGTCCGCCCTTGGATGGGTAACCGCGTGTGGCGTTTATAACTGAGCGCTGCCGTGGATCGGATGACACGTTAAATAGTAGGTCCTGGTTGTTTTAGAGGCCTACAGGCGGCTTAAACATTTTTACAACAGGGTTAGCTACCCGACCTATGCGAACTTATTAAATAATGAAACCGTGATTGTCTTGGGTAGTAGTTACTCGCCTTAATATTCGCCTATCATTCGTAATGTAGTGGGTTCAATTCCCGGTCCCGTAGCAATGAGTTCTTTGGACTTATGTAAGGACTTCTACACCACTGGCTTTTCGGAGACGGAAAACATCTTGAGGCAACCTGAATGTGTCCGTAGATGTTCCAGCGTGGTTGATATGGCCCATTAATCCTTCACAGATGGGCCTGTTCAGTACTTAGTGGTCTATCCAGAGGTCGGCACTTACAAATTAAATATTGTCTTTAGTAATGAAATGAAATGAAATGATATTTATTTCACAAAAAATAGAGTACAATCAAGATGTTATTTGTTGGATTTGTCCAATCTATTTTGTCATTCCTTGGCATGTGAAATATACAATAATGTCTTAATAATGAAATATACAAATCAAGTGTCCAATAAACTAAAATAATTAAAAAAGAAAAAGAAAACATATGCAAAAAAAAATGTTCAATAATGTCACAATATTCAAATTTATAAATCAAAAATTTACAATAATGTCATAATATTCCATTATAGAATGTTAAGTTACACTAATATAGAATTATATTCATACAATTATCTCGATCTAATATTATATTAATCGTTATTTACGTTTTACAAAAAAATCTGTTAAGCTGTAAAAACACTTTTCTGCTAACCACAACTTAAGTTTTTTACGAAACTTAAGTTGTGTACTTAGTAAAAAACTTCACTTTGATTACAGTGATTTAGTATAAGCTGGGCGGATAGCCATGATGTCAGATGCTTCTGATGCCTCTGACATGGCTAAACGATAAAACAAGCGGGAACCAAAATTTAACGTGTCATTCAAGCTACGACAGTGCTCAGTTGTAAATGTAGCCCGCGGTCACCTATCGGAAGTCTGTCCATATCGAACTTAAACAACATTAAATACCCAATACTGTCTCGTAAAATTACTTTTTTTTTTAACTTTCTCCAGTATCACAGCAGAAATTAATTAATACGTATTATTAAAGTCATTTTATACGATATATAACGGAACACAATTCACGTGTACGGATAGCCATAACAACGACTATAGTTTGTGCGCGACGCGGAGTGCATTGCGAGACGGCTCCGCGTGCTAGCACTCGCCAACTTGAGAAAGGTCGCCGAACGCGCCCGAATCTATAGTCGTTGTTATGGTGCCGTACATGTGAATTGAGTCCCATTATATATCGTATAGAATGTGTGAAAACCACGTTAATTTCCATAGTAAAATAAATAAATAAAATAAAATAAAATTATTAATTCAGTGAGAAAAGTTCTTACGTGAGAATCAGTTGAAATATATCTCCGAGCAGGCCGTTATGCGAATAGTGAGTGGTGGCGCTCTCGCAAATAGCTCTTAGTAGACAGGGTCGGCCGGAGTAGCCATGTCTGTGGATAAGCAAAATATGAGTTATTAGTGGACATGTTTACATAGTATAAAACAAAGTCCCTTCCGCTGTCCCCGTGTCCTTATGTCGCTATCTATGCTTATATCTTTAAAACTACTCAACGGATTTTGATGCGGTTTCTTTTAATAGATAGAATGATTCAAGAGGAAGGTTTAGGTAGATAGATAGATAGATAAATTATTTATTGTTCACACCATATAATAAAAACAAAGAAAGAACAACTTAAAAAAAACCTAGAGCTTACAAAATGATGCACGGGAATATATACACTACATTTCTATAAAGTTACTAGATTTAGTATTTTCTCAAATGTATTAACTGACGAGTACGTTATAGTAATTGTTATTATATTTAATTATGTAATAAGAGATTTACTTAATGACAATAAATATTATCTTATCTTATCTAGTGGCAGCAACAGGCGGCCTTATCACTAAAAGCGGTTTCTTCCAGGCAAACTTAGGACGGAGAAAAGTATTTGAAGATAAAAAACGACGGGGTGTGCTTTAAAAAGAATGAAAGGACAATGACGAAGTTATAATAGGCTAATAAACATACATACGAGTACAAAATAGTACAAACGAATACTTGAAATACTATAAATAAAAATGAAATAAATAAATAAGGTTTATATGTATAATAAGCCTGCGCGAAGCAGGGGCGGGTCGCTAGTGTTAAAATAATCTGCCAATTACGAGCCGGACTCGCGCACGTAGGTTTCCGTACTTTAACCGCCTTAAATATTTATTTTATTGTATAATAATTTAGTTATTTATTATTAAAGTAAGCATGCAGCTAAATATTCTGTGCTTAGTTTAAGCATCTATCTGTTACCATTATTGATATCCAGCGAAAAACGGCTAAAAATTTAGATTTGTTGTATGGAAACCCGCCTTAAATACTATTTTTGTTCTATTTTTAGTATTTGTTGTTAGAGCGGCAACAGAAATAAATCATCTGTGAAAATTTCAGTTTTCTAGCTATAGCGGTTCATGAGATACAGCCTGGTGACAGACAGGCTGACAGACGGACAGCGGAGTTTTAGTAATAAGGTCCCGTTTTTGCCCTTTGGGTACGGAACCCTAAAAACTCTTACTAAAAATTGTAAATCCGGAAATGTGTAGTCCTGGAAGAGGTCACTTTAGTGATAAGGCTGCCTGTTGCCTCACATGTCAAAGCTTGTGTTTCTCTATACACTGCAATATTTGCGTGTGAATCAGTAAAGAGTTTATCTATCTAGGTATTTAACTTACTTAAGTGGGCTCGCGCGTGGTGATGGCCAAAGGCCTGACGGCATGACGCTGGTCCCATGGAAGTGTGGACGGCCCTTAGTATGGGACGCAACTTGTGTCGATACTTTGGCACCGTCACATCTTTCTGAGACTCAGAGTAGGGCTGGAGCTGCGGCCAATTCGGCGGAGCAGCACAAGCGGCGCAAATATGCTTACCTCGGTAGTGGTTACATATTTGAGCCATTTTGAGTTGAGACATTGGGTCCGTGGGGGCCGGGAGCTCATATCATTTTCAAAAGTCTTTCTGGGCGTCTGGTGGACGCGACGCGTGACCAAAATGCTGGTGTTTATTTGGCTCAACGCATAAGCATTGCCATTCAGCGTGGCAATGCAGCCAGCATGCTGGGCACGCTGCCAACTGGCAGTGGGCTTGAGCATTTGGATTATCTTTAGACCTTCAAAGGTCTGAAGATGATCCAATGCTTTTTGTGTAATAGTAGTGTAGTTTTGTTGTAGTTAATAAAGGCACTTTTGCCAGTTAAAAAAAAACTTACGAAAACTAATAAATAACTATATCTATGTAAATTATTAATTTTTATTTTATTTAGACTTTATTTACATTCTGCATGATGTCACGCAGATATGCGGTGATAGGGTGTATCACGATTACCTAGAAGATAACTATTAACTAAAGGTAAAATAAACTAAAACAACACAACTCAATTAATAGAATAAACAACAGTATAAAGGGTTATTTCTAATCAATTAGCATCCTTTTAGGGGCTTATTCTGTACATCAAAACTAAAAACATTTGTTCTGCGACTTTTGTCAGAACTAAAAAAAAAAATCGGCCAAGTGCTAGTCGGACTCGCGCACGAAGATTCCGTACCATGTTGGATCCAATTTAGCCCCATTTTTTTTGCCATTATAAAAAAAAAACACGTTTGTTGTATGGGTGCCTATACATAGGGTTAATATAGATTTTTTTTTCTATTATTTTTAGTATTTGATTTTATGGCGCCAACACAAATACATCATCTGTGAAAATTTCAGCTTTCTAGCTATCATCACGGTTCATAAAAATACAGACTGGTGACAGACAGACAGACGGACAGACGGTCAGACGGACAGATAGATAGACGGACATCAGAGTCTTAGTAATAAGGTTCCGTATTCACCCTTTGGAGACGGAACCCTAAAAAAAGCTAAAGCATACATTTTTGCATGGAAGAACAATTTTTTTTTGAGTTTAGACAAAAGTCGCGGAACTAAAGATGTTACTTTTGATGTACAGAATAAGCGCCTTAAAGGATGCTAATTGATTATAAATAACCCTGTATACAAACTTGCATTTCAATACAAAATGAGCAACAATCACAGCATAATTAAGCAGTAAACTGTCTCACAAGTGTATTGAAGTGAACATCCCCAATTATAGAGGCGATTGAATCCCCTAATCAAACTGGCTGCGGTACCCGCGGGCGGATCACACCTCGCTACATTACTAACTTGCGTATTCCTAATTTATTTGACGTACTGTGTCGCTCTGGAATACAGTAGAACAGTGTTATACAGTTCGATAAACCTTTTTCTTTGTACATTTGATAGTATCTTCGTAAGATTATTTTCTACGGACTTAATAAAGAATACAACAATAACATTCCACAGACTGTTGAGTGAATTTATTTACTGCAATAAAGTACTATAATTATTCTTTTATAACTGGACTAATCGCGCACCGAAAATACGAAAAACAAATAATTCACCATCGTGTTGCATCGATCGTGGTCGCGAGGAGACCTAAATCGCGAATGTTTAATAATAACAAAAACAATATTTACCGTAATATTGTACTTTGTCGTATAAAAAAATTGTAGTGTTGTACTTTACTGTATAAATTATAAATAGATTTGCAAGGGTATTGAAGTGAACTTCCCCTATTATAGAGGCGATTGAATCCCCTAACATACTGGCTCTGGTACCCGCGGGCTAACTTGCATACACCTATTCCTAATTTGTTTGACGTACCTACGGTATTTCTCTGAAACACAGTAACAAAACAGTGTGATACAGTTCGATAAACCTTTTTCTTTGTACATATGATAGTATTTTCGTAAGATTATTTTCTATGGGTGACTTAAATTTAGTATACTACAATAAAATTCCACAGACTATTGAAGGGAATAACTAAGTAGAGATAATAACTAAAATTTTGGAGCCAATATAATAAAATTTCATCATCGTCATAATTTTTACCATGCAAAGATTTCAAAAAATTATTTTATAATACTTAAATACCTACGTTGTTACAACTTTAAAACACATAATTACATCTGACAACACATTTTACACCTTAGATACCTAGTTTTTGTATTCTAAATGATAAAGATATTGCAGTGAGCCCCAAACTAAGCTGAATGCTTGTATTACGGAGCTCGAGTGCGAAGTTATTGGAAAGTTTGTGCCACAACATGGACAACGGGGCATCCCAGTCCTGTGCCAATCTTGTCCATGTAAACTTGAAGTGGTAGACAGGGCAGGGTATGTTACCAGGCAGAGTGACAATGGCATTGGCGGTCAATAAAATTGTGATGTGAGTGGCGTTTGCTTTACCAGAATGCTGTTATATTGCACGCTTCAAAAATATTTAAACAAGATCCTTACAATGAAAAGTAGCTAACACAATAGTAACGCCTTCAGTGTTGCCGTTGTTTGAAAGAAAGACAATTTTAGTAACCAAACATGATTAAATTAACAATTTCAATAAAATTCCTTAATACCAGTATTTTACCTAACTATACAGTGAAATAAACAGTGGGTCCCAAACTCGGCTAGGCCGGTCTCTTGGGAGCCCTTACAAGTGGAATTATTTTAATCGAATTCGCGCTTTATCATTTAAAATGGGTCTTTTAAATTATATTAAGAAATATATAGTATCAATAGAATAAAATTGACCTCATACCACCAGAAAAAGAATCAGAATGCTTACCATTTTATTACATACTAGCTGCACCCCGCGGTGTTACCCGCGTTAGCCCGAGATCAAAAGATTTTGTCTAAAATAAACGTAGCCTTAGTTACTCCTTATTACATCAGCTACCTGCCTATTAAAGTCCCGTCAAAATCGGTCCACCCATTTCAGAGATTAGCCGGAACAGACGGACAGATAAAAATGGTAAAAAAAAAATTTTGCTGTATGTACCGTTTCTAATCAATTAGCATCCTTTTTAAGGGCTTATTCTGTACATCAAAACTAACAACTTTTGTTCTACGACTTTAATTAATTCTCAAAAAAAAGTTGTAGTTCCATAGAAAAATATCGTTCACCCGCGACAAAATGTATGGAACAGCTGATTTTTTTTAGTTTTGACAAACGTCACATGATGATTGATTAGAAATAACCCTGTATATATTCATATACATGTAGTAAAAAACGGTCAAATTACGGTAAAACGGTTCAATATTACAAACAGACACTCCAATTTTATTTATATGTCTAGATAATAAATAAATAAATTTAGCTACTGTCTCCATCACCATGACGAAAGCTCAGAAAGCGATGTTTGGCGAAATTACCTAGCGGATTACTCTGTAATGAGCATAGTGTAGCTATGTGGTACGAGCTACGTAGCTGTTACGCAGTTTTTGTTACGGAAGGGAAATGCAGGTTTTATTTTATATTCCTTCTCTTTTATGACTGCCTGGTACTTTCGAGTAAAACTGTTAGGAAAATAGGTTAAGAGTTAGTTGGATGTGGTGGGCAGGTTAAAAGAGGAGAAAGTTGGTAGAATATATCTCGAAACTGCACATAATATTAAATTAAAAGATAGTAATAAAAATGGATTTGTCGTGTCTTAAAAAACATTGAAATATAATTCTAAACTACCTAATATATACAAATGAACCAAAATTATGAAACCTACCTATATCCTTATCCTTATCCTTACATAGTATAAAATAAAGTCGCTATTTTCGTTTGTTTGTCTGTATGCTTAAATCTTTAAAACTACGCAACGGATTTTGATGCGGTTTTTTTTAATGGACAGAGTGATTCAAGAGGAAGGTTAACATGTACAAAAATTCCCGAAATTCCCACGGGAACGGGCACAACGCGGGTAAAACCGCGGGGCGCTGCTAGTACAAAATAAAATAAATAAATAAACAGAGGCTAAAAATCGAAACAAATACTGTGTCTATGTGGTAGGGTGCCTAGAACGCTGGCTGCATTCATTGTCATGTTGGTTTCATATATTTGTATTTAAAAATACTAAAGCTAACTAAACGCTACTACTAATATCCACCTACTCACAATTTCGAATGAAACTATTCAGCTGTGTGTGCCGTAACACTGCATTCGTGATCTTTAGATTATAATTAATAATGTTTTATTATATTTAAACCCAATTTGATATGAAATACTTAACGCTGCTCTGCTTTTGCATATTTATAACTATGCTCTAAACTTATAAATTTGCAAAATAAATTCTTAATTAATCATAACTTCACTAATATTGTTAAAAATTTGGACTATTAATATAAAGGTATGAGTATTTTTTTTATTTTGACGGGCTTTATAGTTATTTTGTAGAGATTATTATTTAAAAGGACATTATTAAATTATAAGACCAAAGATTGGCAAGATAAAATGGCAATGAGCAGGGCATATAGCGCGGAGGTCTGATGATCGATGGGGTCGAAAAGTTCAATACAATACAATACAATACAACAACACTTTATTGACACCAACAAGAAAACATAACAAAAGAAACAAAGACAGAAAAGGCACAAAAGGTGGTCTTATCGCTAAAAGCGATTTCTTCCAGACAACCTCTCTTGGATGCAAGGAAACATAAAGACGAGTTAGTATAGAGTCGAGTTCTCGAGTGTAGAGCACGTACCGGCAAGCGGAGCATAGGTAGACGAATGAGGATCGCGCTAAATGCAGGCCGCTACTAACCGGCCTCATTGGAGATCCATAGGGGAGGCCTATGTCCAACAGTGGACGACCTATGGCTGATGTATGGATTATTAAGGTGGATTTTGCATACAAGCACTTGCATACATCCATTGAAACTGCATTTATTTTTTATTCCTATTTACACTGCTTTTGTTACTGACTTACTGTATATTTTTTGACTAAGCTATCATGTTTTCAGTGAATCAATTTTATCTTTAATTTATCCTAGATATCCTTACTGATTTTGTCCGGAGCTACGCCCGGTTGAAATTTTGTTTTTTCTGCTGGTGTTCTGCTTTCTGCTGCTATCCCATAGAAATATTTTATTTTTCGGGATAATAAGTAGTATAGTGGGTGTACCGGTTATGGCCACTGTACCGGTTGTGGCCATTTGGTGTCAAAATTATTGAATTAATGATAATTATAAACAATGTAGTACCATAAATATTATTTGTGTGAATCTAAATGTTGAAACATTTCTTTAAAAATATTATTTAAACATAACACTGTCTTATTAATCCTTAAAATTCAAAGTGGCCACAAATGGTACTAAGATGGCCACAACCGATGACACTCTCCCACCTTTAAACTATCTATATCCATTCAACAAATCAGGTCGATCCCTTCCACTCGCGCTGTTGCAGCGTGAAAGAGTAACCAAGAAATCAACAAACAGCTGAAGCCTAAGCCTAAGTAGAAGCCGTGGTAGTCTAGAGGTAGTGAAATCTGCCATACAATCGTGTGAAGTCGTGGTTTCAAATCCCGTTCCCGTACTAATAAGTTCTTTGAAATTAATACCACTGTTGTACGGAATTCCACACCACTGGCTTTTCGGTGAAGGAGAACACCGTGAGGCAACCAGAATACGCCCGTAGAAGAAATTCGATGGCGTATGTGAATCAGCCAGCGTGGTGGATTTGGCCCAATCACACTTCGTGGGTAGGTCTACATCCTGCAGTGGTCTATTAAAAAGGCTGGTACAGTACAGTACAACAAAACAGAGTTTCAGATTCAAAATATTAGCAAGGATTTCAAAGAAAATCTCAGCTGGTTAGTACGTACTTTTTTAACATAGATTCGATGAGAGTGTAGAGCGCACTGCGGGTTAAGATTCCGTCCCGCTCGCTCGCCGCTCGATTTTCACGGCTCCTTGAAACCTGAATGAGATATCGATTTATTAGGTAGAATATGCAGCATGTGCCGAGATTTAATAAAAGTAATAATTATTCATGACCGACATCAATCGTGCACAAATAATTATTTTTCGCAAAAAACAGCATGACCGACTTCACCCGTGTACAGAATTCGCGAATATTTCGCACGATGTTACATTTTTCATATTATTGTTGATTTATCGAAAACGGCTCAGCCGATTTTAATAAAAGCCAAATGGGATCACCTTAGGAGTTTACCCTTTTGAATAAAAAATATAAATTGATCTACAATTGGCGAAAATATCGATAAATATTCACAAATAATCGGCCTATTACGAGTCGGACTTGCGCACGAAGGGTTCCGTGCTGTATGGTTTTTTTTAAATATTTTTTTATTGAAGTGAACATACAGCTAAATATTCTGTGAAAATTTCAACTTTCTAGCTATAACGGTTCATGAGATACAGCCTAGTGACAGACAGACGGACAGCGGAGTCTTAGTAATAGGGTCCCGTTTTTACCCTTTGGGTACGGAACCCTAAAAAAGGATCGCGCTGGAAGCAGGTCGCTTCCAATTGGGCTTATTGGAAATCCATAGGGGAGGCTTATGTCCAGCAGTGAACGTCCTACGGCTGATAGTGATGATGATAATACAAAAAAAAACATACAGACGAACTTATAACGTCCTCTTTTTAGGAAGTCAGTTAAAAATAGTAAAACTTACAACGATGTCTCCCAGTAAAGGCTCGAAGTAAGTAGCGTTGGCGACGTTGTAGTAGTTAGCCTCGAAGAACCACGCCACGTTCACCAAGTTGTCCGGCTCGGAGAGAGGGATCGACACCGTCGCGAATACCTTTAACACATTCATGCATCCTAGTATATCATATATACCTATAATAATTAAATTATATCAGCGGGGCAATTCTGTCAACCCATCATCGTCACTCTCACATACACCCACAACTTATCACAACTAACTTACTATAAGATACCTACCATTAATATTGTACCATAATCTTGTTAATATAAGCGGAAGAGCCTGCAGCCCACGACACAGGTCACCCTAGTGTGGGTCGCAATGCACATTTGCATATTGTACAATCTTTAGAATAAGTACTAATCTTGCCTCTTGTATACCTACTGTAAAAAGATGTACATAGTCCTTAAGTTTGGAAAATAAAATAAACAATGGATGGTTGTTAGCTGATGGGCATAGTGCTCCAACATCATCACTAAGATTCTAGTAGGACACTCAGATGATACACCATTGGACAATAATACGGACCTCCAATATCTCTGCAGTCATTATAAAACTCAAAGTACTTACAAGGCTTGCTCCAACTACTGGCTTATCAAAGCTGTTTTACACTAACCCTTGCACTACCGATCACTATCACAGACACTGCAGTCCGTCATCGAAACCATCTCTCTGTCTACCCTCATTCCATATACTCCTCACCGTCGCAATACCGAAGTGTGTAGTTATTTATTAGTTTTCTATTTATTCTACGCTACCTCCGTCAATTCATTTGTAAAGGAGTGGAGTGAGTGAGTAGAGGGGAGTTTAATTATTTGGAGATTTTTTTTCGTAGCAGTGGGATAATACAGGTTAAAAAATAGTTTCCACAATTTGGTAAAACTTAAGGCAATCGAAAGCATCATTGTTCGTCTCTGGTCCATGGTAGCCCTGTGCGACAAACGCAATGCCAATTTTACAAGATATTACTTTGCAATACAGGGAAAAAAAGTCGTATTTAGGATATTCATATTATAATCATTCTATGTAAGTTAGTATAGGCCAGGGGTCAGAGTTATTAGGCCGCCTGAAGGCCTCTGACATGGCTGAACGGTTATAACCACCGGGACCATTATAAACGACTTGTACAATGGGGCCGACTTTGAAATCACAAAATTAATTGCAGGAACAGGTGATATTTGTAGTAAAATTTGTCAAATAAGTTGAAATAACGCATTTTACGGCCATTCTCAAGTATGTCACTTTTTGCCTGATTGCCTTACCCTTTATTCTTTTTCATTGCTGCAATCAACATCCATTCTCCGATAAACAAGTTTTTACGTATATGCATATTCAGTTATGCTATCAAATTAAAACTTTCGGTTTGAGACAAATCAACGAAAAATAAATAGGTTAGGAAAAAAAATAAAAAATTGGCCAGTTACAGAATGATCGTTTAGATGCTTAAAATATATTTGTGAATCCATCCATCCATCCATCAGCCGTAGGACGTCTACTGCTGGACATAAGCCTCCCCTATGGATTTCCAATAAGGCCTGTATGAAGCGGCCTACGATCTTTATAATATCGTCAGTCCACCTAGTCGGCGGACGTCCTACGCTGCGCTTGCTGGTCCGTGATCTCCATTTGATAACTTTACGGGCCCATTGGCCATGTGCCCCGCCCATTGCCACTTTAATTTGTGAATACCTATAATTATGATAATACTCACACCATATTGAGTCGACGGCGTAAATATTAAATATCTTTTCTGCCTTCTATTTTCACCCGCACATTCGTAAACCAACTTCAAAAGCAAGCTTAATCTGAAACCAAACAAAACTGATATTATCCATCTGTTACATTCTGTATTAACATTACTTATGCCTATATTAAGATCCAAAAATACAATAGATGCTTGAGTGTGCAATTACAACAAAACCTGTGGATTATGTACAATGACGCTTAAAATTAAAAGTAACTTAACGTAAAAGCTGAGGCCAGTTTCTGAAATAAAAAGATGTCCTGAAAAGGCATACGTTAGGAAATCGAAATAGCCGTTAATGGTATTATCATAATCATCATAGTAACGCTTTTATTTAATGTGATTTAGAGATGAGCTATGCGTTCACATGACATTCCGCTGGGTCGTTTAGGAATAAATTAAAATGTTGGCTGTATGAGCAACTATTTTATGATGTAAATGACTTTTTAAAATAACCTGAATTGTATTAAGATTTAGTGACTGATTTGGTAGGTAATTGTCAAGTTCTTCTATTTTTATTTTTATTTCGTGCTATATTGTATAGTGCTCTAATGTAATGTTTACTTCTTGACATGTAACAAATGGTGTTATGAATAAATGACTATATACGCATACCTGCGACGAGTCTACGCCACCCAGAATTTTGAATTAAGTAGGTATCTACATGATTATACCAATCCAAAACCCTGCGTGGCGGAGCACTGCGTTCGTCACTCTGAGATACGAAAATCTTAAATCTCATTTCGTTGGATTCATTATCCTTCAGTCTAGGACACAATAATGTTTACACACTGATGGGTGGTTCGATAACTGGCATAAGAATGGTACTTCCTGAGGTGAGGTCTGCAAAGAATCCCTACTACCACAAAAACACAACTTGCGCCTGCGATAACACTTAGACCATTCAAAAGTGACAAAACACACACCGTTACACAAACCTCTAACTTTTGCATTAAAATTACATTCTTTTACCAAAAATATTATATGAATATGGTAAATCAAATCAAATTACAAACAACATTATGTAGTAAACGCTCAGCATATTCCAACCAGCTAATCCTCACAGAACACCAACCAAAAGAAATTAAGCTTCGACAGACAGACACACGTACGGAGTTTAACGAGCTCAGACTTTATTTACACAAGGAATTTGTAAAATCGTCTCTTCGTACTTGTAAATCCCAGTTACAGTTAAGTCAGTGCAGTAAGACGACTTCGACAACTTAAATATTTATTGACTAAAACAAAAAACCCGAATGAATTTAAGTGTGTCAGTTTAAGTGGGCCTATAGAATTTTGAGAGTTCTCGATTTTTATATTAGATATTTTATATAAGATCAGATCCTGATTTTATGACCACAGAGCTATCGGGGAGGAAGCCTTTCAAAAAAGAAGAATTTTACAAATTGGTCAAACAGGATCATCACTGTTGGACCTTCTATAAAAAAAAAATGCAAGAGGAGTTCCTCCGCGCAAAAAAAGAAGTGAAACTTCGACGCAACAGTGCTTTCATACCCACTCCATGGTAGCGTTAAACGTTTAACGCCACCTTGTTAGCAGTCGCTTTAGAAGTTTCACTTCAAAAACGCGAGATGAATGCACCAAGTTTTATTTTCAAGAATTGCACGTGAAATATATTTATATCTGTTTCTTATATTGTAAATTAAACTCATTTTTAATTTCATTTTATCGTTGTTTTCTTAGTTGACATAAATTATTATTTGTAACGAAATTCGAATAAGTAAAAACAATAATTTGCCAAAGTACGTATGTTTGGCTACCTTACCAGGCTTCGAGAAATCAATAAACATGTACAAAAAAGATTCTACGTATTCAGAACCTTCTTCTTCTTGAAGTAAGTTAAAAATGAACACTAGACTCAAGAGACTCCTGATAGGCTCTATCTTCTACAAGGTAGCGGGCATTACGGTCTTATTGAGAGAATATTCATTTCTGTATTTTTGTTGGTTATGTATACTACAAGTATCGGCCAAGGATATTTTAGTTTGCAGATATTTTAGAGTACTTAGATCTAGTCTTGGTATTGTCATGTTCAACTTAAATAAGTAGGAGCTGTTTCATGTTTTAAGCTGTATGTAACTTGTAATATAAAAAACAAATGCATAATTATTTTATTTACTTTTACATACGAAACCTTTTTTTTAATAGTAGTAGATACTTACGTTTTCCCACCCCTATTACCTTTATGTGTTGAATTCTGAATTGCACTATCTAAAATAGAGAGAGATATCTATCATTACCAATAAAACCAAACATTTGAGCTCTCTTTGAGTAATTATTTTAGGACTAGAGATATCCGAAATATAACCGAAGAGATGATTATTTTGCGTATCTCATGTGTTTTTGGAACTAGTTTGATTTCTGGTAAAAGCGATGAAGGTATTCTAACTGAAAATTAACTTGCGACAGTTGTGTTATCACGTTTTTGCTGTTAATGTGCTGTAGCTAGTTATAAATAGGTACAAGTACACTGACGCAAGTGTTAACTCAATCACAAAGGGAGAACATTCGACTCGGAACTCACTTACGGACTTGTTTTGGGCGTGCCTGGGTCTGTATCTCTTAATTATCCCAAATATACATCTGTAGGGTAAAGTAAGTTCGTATAGGCCGGGTGGCTGGCCCTGGTGTTAGAGTTTTAGGCCGCCTTAAGGCCTTTGACATGGCTAAACGGTTAAAACAACCGGGACCTACAATTCAACGTGTCATCCGAGCCATGGTAGCACTCAGTTGGAAAATGCCACCCGCGGTCACTCATCCAAACATCGCTGACAAACACCTAGTCAAACTATAGGTACGCTACGTACGAGCGCTCTGTAGGTGGGTGGGTCACGAAGGGTGATTAAGCCAAAGGTGAGTAAACCACGCTGGCCCATTGCGGGTTGGTATAGATTCATACACGCCATCGAATTTCTTCTACGGACGTAGTACGAGTATGCATGTTACCTCACAATGTTTTTCCTTCACCAAAAAGCCAGTGGTGTGAAATTCCGTACATATAAGTTCCAAAGAAAGAACTGGTGTAGGTTCTGGTAGAAAGGAGGTGATTCAGACTATAATTACAAACAACTTTTACCATGGGGTCAACCAGGAATTTGAGAAAAAATCAGTTGCTGCACACATTTTGTGATATTTCAATTTTGTATAGAACAGTTTTGTTTCTCGAATTTCTGGTTGGCCCATAGTAAAAGTTGTTCATAATGAAGGGATTAATCACGTCCTTTCAGTTTACAGGGCAATCATATAACTCTGTGTTTACATCTGTATGAAAACGTGCGCGTTACGTGCCATAAGTTATTGTGTTATAAAAAAAATGCGTCAGATGTATTTTCTTTTTCCAATATTCTGACTTAAATTAGGTTTTATTTATATTAAATGTCTTATTTGACGAAGTGATTTCTGTCCATCCAAAAGTAGCCTGAGAGAAATCGCTCAATGCGATAAGGCCGCCTTTGTACCACCAAATTTTAAGTTGATTGTAAATATTTTGTATTTTAACTCACTGATTTTTGGTGTACAATAAAATTATATTGTATTGTAAAAATATTATTCTAAACGAAATTAAATAATATACTGTGACAGATATAGTGGTACCAGTAATATTTACAATGCCGTTGGTTACTTCACAAGTTCTAGTAATTTATTGAAATAATGACTGTAGGAATCAAGGAAGTAAGGGTACTAATTTATCTATCTAGGTAATTAAAGAACTTACCGTCCTTATTATGTTCGCGAAAAAACTAAGAATTAACGTTACTACATTCTAAAAGAAACTAGCCGTTTACTACAAAAGTTTTACGCACGATTTAGACAATGTTTAACAGTTTAAATCGACGGTTAAACCTGTGTTGTTGTTGTGTGTGCGTGTATAAATCTTTTGAGGTAAGGCGGCAAGATTTCACCTTACTATATTATAGAAACTGCATTCCACAATGCCATAAACTCTTATGTTTAATTTGTTAAAATACAATACTATCTACTTACTACTAAACTACTGTACTGTACTGTACCAGCCTTTTTTTTAATAGTCCACTGCAGGACGTAGGCCTACCCACGAAGGGTGATTGGGCCATATCCACCACGCTGGCCCAGTGCGGGTTAGTGGATTCACATACGCCATGGAATTTCTTCCTTGAACATATTATGCAGGTTGCCTCACAATGTTTTCCATCACCGAAAAGCCAGTGAAGTGAAATTCCGTACATAAATTCCAAGGAATTCATTGGTACGGGACCGGGTTTGAAACCACGACCTCACGATTATAAGGCGGGCGTCATTACCACTAGACCACCACGCCTACTCACCACTAAACTACTATATAGGCTGAATCAAAGTTCTTGGCGGGTACGAAGTTAGCTACAAGCTGCACGAAACACAATCCTCGGTGAGCTTCAGTCAGGATTGGTTTTTACGCAGCTTGTCTAACTTAACAGCCGCCAAAAAGTTTGATTCAGTCTATACTAATCATTTATGTTTACTACCTACTGCTAAAACAGTACTATGACACAATTGGCTTGCTACTATTTGCGTGACTCCACGATATTAGCCCTAAATCAAAGTAATTATTCCAAACGTGCAAGTTTTGCATTAGTTATGTTTCCCGATTTGGCCTGGCTGAGTTTCTGGACCACACCTATTTATCTGCGAGCTCGAAGGACCAACTTTGAATTACATCCCCAACTCAAAGGCAAATTAAGGGACGACAACAATTTCATTACCCCATAGTGTCCTGTTTCACAACTGCTGAATAAATTGTGTTGAATTATTTAGTCTTGGACATGTTTCTTGGATTTTCTGTTTGTATATAAAACTAAGTTAAAGTGTAGGTGGCTAATGTATATTTTTTTAAATACTTTAGAGTGACCGAGCCTGCTCGGCACGAAAATAAAAAATAATACAAAACTAGCAATATCTTGGATATATTATAATCCATACAAATAAAGTTATGAAGAAAAGTTTTGAGGACCCATATAGTTGTTAGATCTGTTTCCGAGGTGCTAATATTGAACAAATTTACAAACAAAAAAATAAACAAGACGTGCTATCCGAGACGAGCCCGCGTGCTAGTACTCCAACCTTGAGAAAGATCGCCAAATGCGATCGAAAAATAGTAGCAGTTTTCTACTAAAATGCAGCGTGAGTAACACCAGTGCTTTACTTCATTAAAATGTGCGATAACCACGCTAGTTTCCATAGTGAAATTATACAAGATTTTTTCCTTTAAAGGTATATATTTAAAATATATCTAAAATATTATATTATGCAGATCTTGGATTTTTAACAAAATAAAAAACACTTTTATTACGGTAACCAAAAACTTCTCAAATTACTGCAAATTGGGGCCTTCTGTTAGGTATGAAAATCTGTGTCAGGAGGCCATTTTAATTGTTTTTGTAACTGATGCACTGGTACTTATGCAAGAGGTGAAATTTGTTGCTTTTTAATTTACGTGGCCCCCATCGGCAAGATTTTTCTCGTTTCTATTTAATTTTAATTTTCTTAAAATACATTCATAATCAAAATCATTAAATTTTCTTAGTTCTTAGTAAAAAAAAAAAAAAAAAGAAATAAAAATTAACAATTTTGCTTCTGACCTAAATTGACGTATTTGAAGGATATTTCTACGATTAAAACTAAAACATTTTAGTGTTAAGAAATTTTTCACGAACATTTATTTGAAAAGATTTTTCTTCTTACCCAAAGGCGGAGAATCCAGTCGAAACCGCGCATCATCTTACTTGTAAGAGTAATCCACCCAACGTGGTGTTCAAACAGTAAACAAAACAACAGTTTAAATCAAATTATCACTTTACCGTTTTTCGGTTTTAACCAAAACACTTCTAATCAAGTCAAGGTGCTCTTCGGACTTCAAAACAATCTCAAGTTACAGAGAAAAACAATTCCTTACCTTGTCGTTTTTCGGTTTTAACTAAAACACATCCTAAAACCACTGTTAACAAAGTCTTTTCTCGCCAGAGATGGTGAAACCGGGCGATAGCATCTTGTAATAAATCTAATCAAGTCAAGGTGCTCTTCGAACATTAAAAAAATCTTAAGTTACAGTTTAAATCTGTTTTTTAGGTTGTCATTTTTTCGGTTTTAACCAAAACACTTCCTAAACCCTCTGTTAAAAGAAAATGTCTACCTAGAGATGGTGAAATCGGGAAAAATTGCGTAGCATCTTGTAAAACTAATCAAGGTGCTCTTCGGACTAGCTCAAGTTCCAGAGAAATGCAATGTTTCGGTTTTAACCAAACCATTTCGTGAACCCTGTGTTAAAACGACTTGTCTATGGATAATATCTATCCAGAGATGGTGAAACCAGGCAAAATCGCGTAGCATCTTGTAAGTCTAATCAAGTCAAGTTGCTCTTCGGACTTTAAAACAAGCTCAAGTTACATTTTAAATCAGTTTTCCAATTAAAGTGCGCTGGAGCGGAGAATTTGACGAAGGAATCGAGCAAGGTAATTGTCGGATGGTTACTCCGCATATTGAACTTTGTCATTTGGAAAGAAATTGTGTTTAAAAGTGCAAGATTTTTACAGTTTATGATTTAACTTTTACGTTTAATATGAGAATGGTGATAGGTATTGTATGTTTTAAATGTTTTTACGGTGAGTGTTGTTGCACAAATTTTTGTTGCCGCTATTTGAATGAACCAACTCTAGGACTAAGAAATGAGTAAGTACCTATAATGATTTTAGGGTTCCGTACCCAGAGGATAAAAACGGGACCCTATTACTAAGACTCCGCTGTCCGTCCGTCTGTCTGTCTGTCACCAGGCTGTATCTCATGAACCGTGATAGCTAGAACGTTGATATTTTCAGAGAAGATTATTTTTCTGTTTATGTTGCCGCTATAACAACAAATAAGAAAAACAGAATAAAATAAATATTTAAATTTTTAATTTAATGTTTTTCACTCGATATTAATAACTGTGACAGATAGATGCTTGAAATGTTCATAAAATATTTAGTTAAATATTCATTTCAATAAAAAATATTTAAATTTTAATAAAATTAATATTTGAGGGTCTCCCATACAAGAAACGTGTTTTCTGCTCGGTTTTAATAACGGCAACAGGTAGATGCTTGAAATAATCACAAAATATATAGTTGAAAATTCACTTACAAAATAATAATAACTAATTTAAAAACGTGAGAAAGTGAAACAAACAAGCTTAAGGACATCAAACGAAATACTTATACAACTAATGCTTACTACCCTATAATTAATCCTACTCTAAAATCCAATTAATAAGGTGCACATTCATATGCAAGCAAGCTATATCAATCAATATTCTGGCTGGCTGTGACGTTAGCTAAATGTTCTGATAGTCTTTCTGAGCGTCTGGTGGACGCGACGCGTGACCAAAATGCTGGTGTTTATTTGGCTCAACGCATAAGCATTGCCATTTAGCGTGGCAATGCAGCCAGCATGCTGGGCACGCTGCCAACTGGCAGTGGGCTTGAGCATTTGGATTATCTTTAGACCTTCAAGGGTCTGTGGATGATCCAATGCTTTTTTTGTATAGGTAGTAGTAATGTAGGTAGTTTTAGCATAAAGTATCTATTGTATTTTGTTGTAGTTAATAAAGACACTCTTGCCCGATAAAAAAAAAACTAAATGCAGCGGATAACACAATCCCAGCTGAAGCACATTTAAAACAGCGCGAGGGTTGGGTTTCGCTGTTTGTGGCTTAGTAATAGTAGCTGTAGTTCAGTTTATACCTAGTTGTCATCGGAAAGCACCAATGCATTCGTTGGTTGTACGTACATGCTTATGTCAGCAATCACTACAGCACAGTTATGCAGCGCTGGCGCTGAAGTTTTCTAATTGGGAGTACTGTGTGGGAATTGTGAAAATTGAATCAGCTGCTCTATACAAAGAGTTCTTGAACATTTAATTGATCCTTGACAATATGTATGAAAGAGCAGATTGTTTTGCGCTCTTCAAGATATAGGTCCATAGCATTCACTACAAAAAAAAAACATCCCATAATCTAATCCTTACTAATATTATAAATCCGAAAAGTTTGTTGGTTTGTTGGTTTGTTACTCTTTCACGCACCAACGGAGCAACGGATTGACTTGATTTTTGGCATAGACATAGTTTAAAAGGCGGAAGGAGCTTTAGGATACTTTTTATCCCGAAAAATTACATAGTTCCTGTAGGACAGGACAAAAAACATCGAAAGCGAAACTGTCGCCACTATCACAAAGACGCTAAGTGATTAATTCCTCTATGACGCTAATATGGACTAACGAAACGTCACAGCCAAACGTAATTAGATGACAGGTGACATTGTCTGCAGACTTTTATAAATCACAAGTAGCATGGCAAGGGGACAAATTGTTTTTCCACCATTATATCACCTTGAAGAGGAAATAAAGTATGGATTGAAAATGACAACTGACATTAAAATTGGATAAAATGTTATTTTCTCTCTGCATGCTACATGTTACTATGACGTTTAATACATGGCCGTCATTTTGTCTGACATTAAAAATATTTTTAAATCTTCTATCATTAGAGGTTTAACATGTTTCTTGATTCTACCTTTATGGTACAGAATCATTATACTTTAATATTATCAATCCGAAAAGTTTGTCGGTTTGTTCCTCTTTGACGCAGCAACGGAGCAAAAGATTGACCTGATTTTTGGTATGGAAACCTATGGTTTAAAAGACAGAAAGTGATACTATTATCACTTTCTGTCTTTTAAACCAAGGTTAAGGTTTTTTTAAGGTTATCCTATGGATACTTTTTTATCTCGAGAAAATTCGTGATTCCCATGGGATAGGACAATAAGACAGACTCGGGCTTCATAACGGAGCTTGCGCTCCCGCCATAATGACGGAGTGTTTCGGAGCACAAGACACATCGTCATCCACCACTCGGGACTAACCAGTACTGAACGTCAGACAGCATTCCAACGCCCTGGTCCCAGTGCAGCGGGTCAGTCATAGTAGCCCAGCGCCTGCCTCTTCAACTGCAGAGGGCAGTGAGAACGGCCATCGCGATACCGACACCTCTCTTCCCCTGCAGCCCCACTGCGTCTGCCAACACGTTGACGGCCTAGAGGAAGGTAGGGTAGGTGGCGGCACCCACACCACCAGTTCCATATATCCCACCGCGGCCCCTAATCCTCGGCTGTCATATCAGAGTCCAGGAAGCAGCCTTGCTTTATTAAACTAAGAAAGGTTATTCCCAGCAAGTAACTGGAGATAGAGAGACAGAAAAGAAGCCACACCCAGCGCAGCAGGAGGAGCTGGAGTTCATATGCCTGGCAGAGGGAGCAGCACTAGAGCAAAATCTTAACCGAGAAATTAACATATTTACAGACGGCAGCAAAATTAAAGGGAAAGTTGGGGCGGCATTATCCATTTGGGATGATGCCGCTGAGATCAGTACCCGCAAGCTGAAATTGGCCGATTGGTGCTCCGTGTACCAGGCCGAGTTATTGGCACTTCTTGAGGCTACCGAAAAAGCAAAAATCTTTTGTGACTCCAGGTCTGCACTGGAAACGGTAGTTGGCGTATCTTCCCTCCATCCCTTAGCAGTAAATACAAAGCTAACATAAAGTTACTACACGCATAAAATAAAATAGTGAAAATTTACTAGATTAAAGCGCACGCGGGGATGAAGGGAAATGAGAGAGCGGACCAGCTAGCAAAGGAAGCAACACTGCACTCGAAGTGCAGACCTATTTACGATAACTGCCCCGTTTCATTCGTCAAGCGAGAAATCCGAAAGGACTCTCTTGACGAGTGGAACCGGCGGTATCAGGATGGACACACAGCGGCGGTAACCAAAACATATTTTCCGGATGCAAGGGCGGCATACAAGATCGTAAGAGAAATAGCACCAGTGGGAATCATAACTCAAGTGCTGACGGGGCATGGTGAGTTTTCCCAATACTTATATCGATTTAATTTGAGGGAAAGCCCATCGTGCATCTGTGAACTCACAAAAGAGGAGACTCCACTGCACATAATCTTGGAATGCCCAGTTTATGGAAAGCAGAGATTTGATTTAGAACAAAAAATTGGAATTAATCTAACACGTAAAAACCTTAGAAACAATTTTATCGAATTGTTGCACAAATATTTGTAAAAAAGCAATAGTTTGGAACAAGTAGGTATAAACTTTGCTGTACCATTGTAATGTTTATTATAACTGCAAACAGCCAAAAACATTGAAATATAGGTATAGTTTTTACTCATTTGTAATTAAGACCCCTGATCATGTCAGGGATATTTCGCGAAATAATAAAAAAAAAAATCCTCGGATGCAGCGTCGCAAGAGCGGCACTGCAGCCCGCCTAAGTTGCGACACTCCTCATAAGGCACGCAACCTACCGGCCATCCTCTCAGCTGCTTTAGTTAAAAGCGGCTGAACCTCGAGTGCCAGCCTCTAAGCTTCCTTGGGGGAAAAGACCCAAAGAAGAGGGAGACTTCGAGCGCCGCCTTTTCAGCTGCCTCAGACCTCCCCCACGACAAGGCCGGAATACACTGGGGGTTTTATATACACTCCAACCGTAACTTAACCAACAAAAGCATTCCTCTAAGGTATTTTGATATTTGTCGGTTAGGTTAGGTTTCGCAGCCGACATAACGTAACATAACATTTTTAATGATTTTTAAATGTGTTTCCAAATCATATTTATTGTTTTTGTAATGTGACTGATAATGTATTATGTATTTTTTTTTTAATTCTTTAATGTTGAGTCTCTGATACTTGAATAAATGAATATTCAATTTTAAATTTAATAAACATAAGCCAAAATCAAAATATTACGCGGGCGAAGCCGCGGGTAAAAGCTAGTCTTCTATATTTATAAAATGAATCGTGATTTTTAGTCTCGCTAAAACTTGAGAACGGCTGAACCGATTTGGCTAATTTTGATCTTGAAATATTTGTGGAAGTCAAGGGAAGGTTTAACGGTGAGAAAATTTATAAAGTCGCGAGAAAAATAAGAAAGTAATTAGTTTTATTTTCCCATACAAAATATTCCTGCATGTAAAAGTTGTAATTGACAGTTAACAGATGGTGAGATGAAGTTCACCGAGTCAGCTAGTTAGTAATAATTATTTGTCGCCAAAAATGGCATAACTGATTTCAACCGTGTAGAGAATTAAAACATTTCGCGCGGATCAATGTAACATCGATGATTTTCCAAAATATTGACTCGATAAAGTTTAAAGGAGATCAACCTCTGAAACATGGCCTACTACACAAAAAATTAATGATCAAAATAGGCTAGTAATATAATTAGCGGAGTAATAGCGTAACAAACGTAAATACAAAAAATAAATAGTAATCGCGTAACATACAAAAACACCTCTGAATTGAGTACCCTCTTTTTTTGAAGTCGGTTAAAATCAGATTCATGTGGAAGCTTGCGCATACATCGGTAAGCACAAAAGTAGTGGTCGTGCCTACGTACGTGGTTACGTCAACAAATCAGCACAGCACAGTATTGCGGCGCTGGCACCGAAGTTCTATAATTGGGAGTAATGTCCGGTCCCGAGCCACGAGAGCCTCGCACCTGGGAGCTGTGCCAAACTGTTGTGCGTAGTATGAGAGATAAGGGACGGTTAAATTACTAATAATTACTTTATCTCACTTCGTAGAAAGTGTATTATTATAAAATCTAGGATACAGTCACTCATCATTATTAATAGCCTAATATTTTCATATAGACAAACCCTAAAATAGCAAATAAAACATTTTTCTATTCAAAACGTTCATTAACTCATTCACCGCCAACAACTTCTGGTAGAAGTACGAGATTTCCCTGCCTTCAGTGCCACTACTTCTATAGAAGTAATTCATTATTTATAAAGCAAGTTGTTGTTCAAACGCAAGTTTTATTAATGTTTGTAAATAAAGTAAAATATATAAAATATATATCTTAAAATTTACGCATCTCTTTTTTATCTTTATGACGTTACCGCCATCCTTCGCTTTCGTGTACTATTAAAACTGTTATACATTTATACGTTGGTGTACAGCGTGACATCGCATACAGTTGGGCGCTAAATAGGTTAAGTTTCTCGACAACATGAATGGGACAGTAGATTTTTCCAATAATATTCTAGGTATGGTAGATAACATTAACGATACATAATGGGATGTTTAATTTAAAAAATATCTATAAGCGTTCCAGCTGTCATAGGAAAGCACAGCAAAATAGTAGTTGTACGCAACGGTTGTACGACTTGTACGTGCGTGGTTACGTCAACAAATCGGTACAGCACAGTATAGCGGTGTTGGCACCGAATTTCTCTAATTGGGAGTAATATCCCGTT
This sequence comes from Hypomecis atomaria, assembly GCA_964007245.1. Classification (NCBI taxonomy): domain Eukaryota; kingdom Metazoa; phylum Arthropoda; class Insecta; order Lepidoptera; family Geometridae; genus Hypomecis; species Hypomecis atomaria. The sequence goes on from OZ023293.1 coordinate 17,930,668, forward strand.
CCGATCCACGAGAACCTCGCACTTGGGAGCGGTGCTAAACTGTTGTGCGTAGTCCGAGAGGCAGGGGACAATTAAATTACTAACTGGCAGTTCTCCGAACAGTAGACCTCACAACGTTTTTCTTCAATTAAATGAATATTCATTCATTAGCCTATAATCTTGACTCGCTCTTGACCGATTTGGTTCATAGCCGCAAATATTGTTGGGTTTTTCTTTAGATAATAACCAATTTTACCAAATATTATTGAAATCGGAAAAATATTTATTCAGCAAATTTCCATTTTTGAAGGAAATGGGAAGTATTTCCTATCAAAATCGCCGTTGACAAAAAAACTGTTAATATTTGGATCCTGTGTACCAAGTTTTGTCGAGATCCGTTGAAAAATGCGACATGTAGAGGAAAACCAACATCTGGACAGACGAAAACAAAATCGCCATGTCTAAAACGGAAATATGCTCGCTTCGCTTATGCTCGATCAATTAGTATGACTTATGAGGTACCTGTACTTATGAGGTATTAAAAGCAACACCTTATAAGTACCTAGTGGTTAAAATATATCTATATGACGGACATATTCTATGACCATGGTGCTTACCTATCATTTTGATGAACTACGACAGAAAGAACTAACCCTGACCTTGCAAAGAAAAAAAGTAGGTAGTAAAATTGTTTTGGAGTTATTATTTTTTTGTTTTTAGTACCTACATAAAAAAGTTTAATTTAATAAAGTATTTTAACAATTTCATTTTAGTTTTTACTTTGTTACTACAAACTGTGTTCTACGTGAAAAGCCCTATCATTTGATACCTATATTGATGGGATTGAAAATAAAAAATAGGTTATCCGCCATTTTGTAGCGGTGGCCATCATAGATTTACAATAATATTGAAAAATTTCAGATCAATCGGTCGACAGGAAGAGGGTGAAATTTCAATTACTAAATTTGACCCAAGAAAAAAAACGGGGTACTCGAAAGCTATGTAAACCCGTTTTATTAATAAAACACCCGTTTCACACATTTTGTCAAGGTCCATGAACTTTTTTACCTACTATACAGCTGATTTCTTCTTAGCGTTTTCAGAGTTGATATCATACGAGGGATCATAAATTCATAATGTACCTACCTACAATATACTAGTATCCGTATCTAGAAACACAACTTGTTTTTTGCGTTGTCTTGCGTTTTTCACTGCTATAATATCATTGTGAGTTTTGGACGTATATTAAATAATATGAAACACATTTACCAAAAAAGAAAATTGAGTAAAAATAATCCAAAGGAAACCAATTAGTACCGTAGACTCTCAGACTAATTCAATAAACAATGATTCAAAGTGAAACAAACATTATTACTGTCCCACCAATTGCCAATAAGCTTTGATACCAATTGTTGTAAAATTGGTACCTAATAATTACATATTATCGCCACCATTTTCGGCGCGGGACAAATACAAGTGGCGTACTGTGGCGCAGGTGCGGCGCGAGCGTGGCGCAGGTGCGGCGCGAGCGTGGCGCGAGCGTGGCGCGGGCGCGGCGCCACTTCTATGATATTTCATACGAAATGTATAGAAGTGGCGTAGCGCTGCACAAACAGAAATGGTGTGGCGCGGGCGCGACGCACAGTAGGACGTCCACCTACAAGGTAGACGAATGACCTCATTAAGACCGCAGGATCGTGCTGGAAGCAAGCCACTGCCAAGCGTTCTTGTTGGAAATCTGTAGGGGATGCATTATTTCACAAGTGAGCGTCTTACAGCTGAGGCGACGAAGTACCTACTAACATAGCAAAATTACTTTGTTTTATGTTGAGATTCAAATAAACACTTTTACAGGGTTATTTCTAATCAATTAGCATCCTTTTAGGGGCTTATTCTGTACGTCAAAACTAACAAACTTTGTTCCACGACTTTATTATTTCTCAAAAAAAAGTTGTTGTTCCATAGATAAATATCGTTAACCCTCGACAAAATGTATGGAACAGCTGTTTTTTTTTTTAATTTTGACAAAAGTCACAGAACAAAAGTTGTTAGTTTTGATGTACAGAATAAGCCCCTAAAAAGATGCTAATTGATTAGAAATAACCCTGTATAGTAGTTTCATTTAAGCGATGCCAACAAAAACACAAAGCAGCAACTTCTGAACATACAAAACAACAAAACCTAGCTTTTCTCTGCATACTCACCAATAAAATTCCAACAGCAAATCCAGCGACGCAATAAAGAAAACATGTAAATTAAAAATAACCGTTCGTACCAGCACTTGTGAGTTTGCACAACTCCGCATCGGAAAAACTTGGTAAAGGAAAAAAAAGGAAAAAGGTGGGTATAACATCTGTTCAACATACGGGCCTGTGTGACCACAGAATTCCATTTAACCCTTCATTTCAATAAATTGCTTCGGCACAAAATACCGGACTCGCTTTGATGCGGGCGGGTTAGATAAATGCTCGTTTTTAAATGCACATGGTTTAATGAAAATGTTTGTTATATTAGACAGGGTGCGGAAAAGTTGAGAGATGAAAAAAATATGGTGGACCTAAGATTCATCAGGAAATCAAATAATCTTACAAAAACGGCTAACATACCTGCAAATCTAAACGCACCTACAGATGGGAAGTGGCTAACACTAAAACTAAATTAGGTCAAAAATGTTATCACTTTCTTGGAAGCTTTATTTATGCCCAACTAAACAAAAAGCTGAATTTAGTAAATGACACTGCAAACATATGTAAAAACAAAATTAAAAAATATCTCCTTACACTCAGCTATAAAAGCACCGAAGGAATGCTTCGTCCAACAAACTAGTAGGTATTCTTTTGGATTGATTTGACAAATGTCATACGTCATCACGTGACTTGAACTTTTAAATTGTTATTATTATTACTGTGATCATACAACTCTTGCACATACTCGCCAGCAATCACACTATTAATAATTCACTCCTACTAACCCCCTGTTCTAAATCATCCCTGAAGAGAACTAGCTTCCACAAACACAGGGAATCCTACCGTGGAAGCTAGTGCTTCACAACTGGCTAAAATTATTAAATATCAAATGTTTACTTAAATATAAATACTTTTATAATATGTAACTTACCCTATTTGATTAATATTTAATTAACCTTAAAATATGTACCTACCTAATACAATTCAATTTTAATTTCATTAATCCTTACTAATATTATAAATCCGAAAAGTTTGTTGGTTTGTTGGTTTGTTACTCTATCACGCGCCAACGGAGCATCGGATTGGCTTGATTTTTGGCATAGATATAGTATAAAAGGCGGAAGGAGCTTTAGGATACTTTTTATCCCGAAAAATTTCATAGTTCCTGTAGGACAGGACAAAAACCCTCGAAAGCGAAACTGTCGCCACTATCACAAAGACGCTAAGTGATTAATTCCTATATGACGCTAATATGGACTAACGAAACGTCACAGCCAAACGTAATTAGATGACAGGTGACATTGTCTGCAGACTTTTATAAATCACAAGTAGCGTGGCAAGGCGACAAATTGTTTTTCTACCATTATATCCCCTTGAAGAGGAAATAAAGTATGGATTGAAAATGACAACTGACATTAAAATTGGATAAAATGTTATTTTCCCTCTGCATGCTACATGTTACTATGACGTTTAATACCAGGCCGTCATTTTGTCTGACATTAAAAATATTTTTAAATATTCTATCATTAGAGGTTCAACATGTTTTTTTATTCTACCTTTATGGTACAGAATCATCATACTTTAATATTATCAATCCGAAAAGTTTGTTGGTTTGTTCCTCTTTGACGCAGCAACGGAGCAAAAGATTGACCTGATTTTTGGTATGGATACCTATGGTTTAATAGACAGAAAGTGATAATAGGATACTTTTTATAACTCGAGAAAATTCGTGATTCCCATGGGATAGGACAATAACTGTTTCTCAGCAATGGAGCAACGGATCGACTTGATATTTGGGGTGGGCATAGTTTGGAAGACGGAAAGTGACATGGGATACTTTCCATCCCGAAAAAATTGTGGTTCCCGTAGGACTTAACGATAATTTTTTCTCAGCAACGGAGCAACTTGCCTTGGCATATTGCATGAATATAGTTTGAAAGACGAAAAGTGACATAGGCTACTTTTTATCGCAAAAACTTTAACAGTTCCCGTAGGATAGGATAAAAACTAAGTGAGTGGGCTGCGGTAGCAGCCGTCTAAGCGCCAGAAATAACCTGTCATGGCAAGTTTAGGACGTTCCCACATATTTCGCACTCCTTCGCGACACTCAACAGCACTAGCCCAGACTCGGGCTCCATAACGGAGCTTGCGCTCTCGCCATAGTGACGGAGTGTTTCGGAGCACAAGACACATCGGCATCCACCACTCGGGACTAACCAGTACTGAACGTCAGACAGCATTCCAACGCCCTGGTCCCAGTGCAGTGGGTCAGTCATAGTAGCCCAGCGCCTGCCTCTTCAACTGCAGAGGGCAGTGAGAACGGCAATCGCGATACCGACACCTCTCTTCCCCTGCAGCCCCACTGCGTCTGCCAACACGTTGACGGCCTAGCGGAAGGTAGGGTAGGTGGCGGCACCCACACCACCAGTTCCATATATCCCACCGCGGCCCCTTATCCTCGGCTGTCATATCAGAGTCCAAGAAGCAGCCTTGCTTTATGAAACTAAAAAAGGTTATTCCCAGCAAGTAACTGGAGATAGAGAGACAGAAAAGAAGCCACACCCAGCGCAGCAGGAGGAGCTGGAGTTCATATGCCTGGCAGACGGAGCAGCACTAGAGCAAAATCTTAACCAAGAAATTAACATATTTACAGACGGCAGTAAAATTAAAGGGAAAGTTGGGGCGGCATTATCCATTTGGGATGATGCCGCTGAGATCAGTCCCGCAAGCTGAAATTGGCCGATTGGTGCTCTGTGTAACAGGTCGAGTTATTGGCACTTCTTGAGGCTACCGAAAAAGCAAAAATCTTTTGTGACTCCAGGTCTGCACTGGAAACGGTAGTTGGCGTATCTTCCCTCCATCCCTTAGCAGTAAATTCAAAGCTTACATAAAGTTACTACACGCACAAAATAAAATAGTGAAACTTTATTGGATTAAAGCGCACGCGGGGATGGAGGGAAATGAGAGAGCGGACCAGCTAGCAAAGGAAGCAGCACTGCACTCGAAGTGCAGACCTATTTAGGATAACTGCCCCGTTTCATTCGTCAAGCGAGAAATCCGAAAGGACTCTCTTGACGAGTGGAACCGGCTGTATCAGGATGGACACACAGCGGCGGTAACCAAAACATATTTTCCGGATGCAAGGGCGGCATACAAGATCGTAAGAGAAATAGCACCAATGGGAATCATAACTCAAGTGCTGACGGGGCATGGTGAGTTTTCCCAATACTTACATCGATTTAAGCTGAGGGAAAGCCCATCGTGCATCTGTGAACCCACAAAAGAGGAGACTCCACTGCACATAATCTTGGAATGCCCAGTTTATGGAAAGCAGAGATTTGATTTAGAACAAAAAATTGGAATTAATCTAACACGAAAAAACCTTAGAAACAATTTTATCGAATTTTTGCACAAATATTTGTAAAAAAGCAATACTTAATTAGGAACAAGTAGGTATAAACTTTGCTGTACCATTGTAATGTTTATTATAACTGCAAACAGCCAAAAACATTGAAATATAGGTATACTTAGTTTTTATTCATTTGTAATTAAGACCCCTGATCATGTCAGGGATATTTCGCGATATAATAAAAAAAAATCCTCGGATGCAGCGTCGCAAGAGCGGCACTGCAGCCCGCCTAAGTTGCGACACTCCTCATAAGGCATGCAACCTACCGGCCATCCTCTCAGCTGCTTTAGTTAAAAGCGGCTGAAACTCGAGTGCCAGCCTCTAAGCTTCCTTGGGGGAAAAGACCCAAAAAAGAGGGAGACTTCGAGCGCCGCCTTTTCAGCTGCCTCAGACCTCCCCCACGACAAGGCGGGAATACACGGGGGGGTTGTATATACACTCCAACCGTAACTTAACCAACAAAAGCATTCCTCTAAGGTATTTTGATATTTGTCAGTTAGGTTAGGTTTCGCAGCCGACATAAACATAAGCCAAAATCAAAATACAACGCGGGCGAAGCCGCGGGTAAAAGCTAGTTTATAATAAATTTTAAGTAATGCATGTATTTAAATCTCTTTAGTAATACATAATCTAGTTTATTTAAGTACTTTAGCTTAAGGAACAACATTATGGTAACAAAATAAAAAAAAAAAAAAATTAAAAAATTAAATTATTCTTAATCTGCCAAGTACGAGTCGGACTCGCGCACGAAGGGTTCTGTACTGTATGGGAGCCCCCCTTAAATATTCATTTTATTTTAATTTAATTATTTATTATTAAAGTGAGCATGCAGCTAATTATTCTGTGAATATTTCAAGCATCTACCTGCTACTATTATTTATATCGAGCGAAAAACGGCAAAAAATTAAGATTTGTTGTATGGGAGCCCCCCTTAAATTTTATTTTTATTCTATTTTTAGAATTTGTTGTTATAGCGGCACCAGAAATACATCATCTGTGAAAATTCAGCTTTCTAGCTATAGCGGTTCATGAGATATAGACAGACAGACGGATAGCGGAGTCTTAGTAATAGGGTCTCGTTTTTACCCTTTGGGTACGGAACCCTAAAAAGGATCCACACAGGAAAGAAATAAAATTCCGGTGTTTCATACAAAAAGTTCATTAACTCTCGAGAAAATACCTATATGGAACAGCTGATTTTATTGGCGATTTCAGGGGCCACTTAGTCAAAGTTGGTCATAGTGTGTAAATAGAGATATCTTAGCATATACTCAACGTCTATAGAAACACACTGTTATTTGGCATATTCCTAATTGTGCTGTATGACTCTTTTCATCTATTCTCCACTTGTAATACAATATTCATTTCTCGATTAGACAAATTAGAATTCTTTGTATTTAGGTCTAGGTATACAGGTTATCTGCTTGCCCTGTACTTAACTAAAAGGAAGCGATGAAAACCATCACTATGAACTTTTACTATGGGGCCAACACAGGATTTAAAAAAAAAAATTAACTGTTAAAAACAAATTTGCTAGTCGGAATCAACAAAATTTATGAAACATTTCTCGAATTTTGATTTGGCCCCTTAAAGAAAGTTATTTATAAAAAGTTGGTCTGAATTACTCCCTTTCGACGTAGTACACCAGTTCTGGATAACCCTATATACTTAAATTCAAATTATACTGCAAGTTTTTTTTTTTATGTTTCAGATAGAAATAGATGTCAGGGACATTTATATTTATTTTGTTAGGATGGATATAATTATACTATTTATAACATATTTGTTCGTAAAGTGGCTGTAATTACACCAATTTCAATATCGTAATGTATTTCATTACGCACTTGTGCATTATTGTAATGTAAAACGCACGCCGCCACCGACTGCTGTCACTCTGTGGTCTCGTTTCTCCTACTTTCACGCGGCGAGTGTGAGAGACATTACGGCACTTGTGCGGTAATGTAATGTAAAACGCACGATGCTTCGACTGATGCACGACTTTCACTCCGAGTCAGAGTGCTCCATTCCAGTGCATGTCTTCTAAGAGTTTTATTCATTTCCTCGCAAATATGTTATAAAACGTCGTATGACATACGTGCGCTTTGAAAATTACAGCCTCTGCTTCCTAACAGCCCTCTAGGGCTAGCAATATTGCTGAGGCTGTAATTTTCAACTTACCGCACTTATATCATAATGTACTTTTACCTATTTTCAAATTATTTTTTTTACGAAGTCTTTCAGCCTATTAAAGAGATTAACGATCTACGTATTAAGAAATCTTCTGATAAAACACCCATGTTTAGTCTCTTTCGCCTAAGGGCTTTCTTTGTATTCTCTGAACCAAAATGAAGAATGAGACTGAAGGAAAAATCAAGATAAAATATTAGAATAAGATTATAATAATAGTATATATATTTTTTGTTAAGGTGGTATGTTTCGCTTACTGAAATTCATTAATACATTTACGAATAATGGTTATGTAATATCGAGCTATAATCTGAAAGCAGTATAATTAAGTACTTCAATTATAATAAGGCCGGCTTAAAAATAAACTAAAATTCTTAGTTTTAGTAATAAAAAAGATCCACCAAATTGTTTATTTTCATGAAACGAGATGGTAGTCAAAGTGGGCTTTTTTCTTGGCCATGTATCAGAAAATTACTTTTTACATTTTTCACGAGACGGTTCTAAATGTTGCTGAGTACTTAATCAAAATATTTTGGAAGTTTAGTGACTTAAAAAAGCTACCTGGTAATCCTGGTAAGTACATATTATAAGCATACTTATTGTTTGCACTGACAATGTGTCACCTTAAGCAAAAGCATGTCGCTCGAGCGCCCGAAGTGGGACGTTTGGCGCAGCCTAAATCATTGAGAAAACATAACGGTTCATTAGCTAGGCATTGCTGTAGGCTCAGTGCAAACATCCCACTTTATCTTATACTGTATTTACACTCCGACGACGTCGTACGGTACGGGTCGACGCAAAAACGTTCCACGATGTTATTCCCTGTAATTTTGCTCAATTTGCTTTTTACGTTTGCCGTGAATGGGAATCGACAGAAGCGCTACCTCGTCTACCCCGACGGAGGTCCGGCCAGAGCTCAGGTATTCTATACACTTCATGTAAATTTACATAACGCTGATTTAACTTAAGTAAATGATGTTTTCTTTGCACAACGGATAGGGCTTAACGAAGTCGTGTTTTTTGTTCGTGAATTTAAATGCAATTAGGCGAGCGCCTGTCTGCCTTTTGAAGTATTGAATGAGTTTTTGTTTCACATTCACTTCTATTTTGTCTGATTTGCTCTGCTGTTCAGCGTTTATTCCATTTGCGTTCTCGTTTTGGTGGATGTTTTTCGATTTAGTGCGCTGTTTGTTTGCATTGAAACTGTTTTAATTGCTATTAATATCATCATCATCATCTCAGCTATAGGCCATCCACTATTGGCTGTCAGATTTCAATGTGTATTTACAATAGCATCGTGTGTACTCGCATTTTTAAACAGGCTTTTTATATAAACTTTGTGGGTGGACAATTTGCACTGCAGTTGCAGATGTATAATCCCTAAAATATGAGCACTTAATTTGTCCTGTCAGTTGTCAAGTTTGCTTGATTGCTGTGATGTACTATTGAGAATTTTTTCCATTTTTACATGTGTGCCATTTTATTTTACAGTTTATCATTGGTCTCGGTGTGCCAGTAGATTTGAAAGAAGCATCAGTCACCGTAGGCGCTGTAATAAAATTCCAATATGATCTACCAACTAATAGTTCAGAATACACAAGTAGAATATACGGTTTTGCTGAAACCGTTTCAAGAGATATGGATGCTCAAAGTCCAATCAGTGAAGACGAGAGCAATTCAATAGATTCAAATTCGAGAGATTTAAGCGTGAACAACGGAGAATTAAAAACCAACGAGGAAGAAAGAGACAATGAAACGTTAGTAGACATCACTTTTGACGATAGACGCAAAAGATCTTTAATGTATTCAGAAGGAGGCGTTTTGGTAACCGGTAAAACGGATGTCAATACCGAAGTTCCATTAGAAGAAGCAATAAGAAGACAAGAAGAGATCGATCAAAATAATTTAAAAGATAATTTAGAACCACAGCGAATGAATCGATGGGACTTTTACAAGATTTTGGAACACATGGCAGGAAGGTAACAAATACTACGTTTATTTTTTTTGTTGTTAGTTTCAAACCTGAGTAAGATAGACAGACAGACAGACAGACAAAACTCTTTATTCATAACCACAAACAATAATTAAACAATATGTACACACTAAGGACCAAACATGATTATGAATTGGTGGCCTTATCACCCATGGCGATTTCTTCCAGGCAACCATGCACGAATTAACGAGAACATGAAGATAGTAAGTATTGTAAACAATCTCTGCATCAGGAAGTAACCTATGTTTTAGGAAAATACATATGAAGTTTTACAGGTTGTATTTGGTACACATGGTAGAACATGACTTGACAATTTCTTATAATAAATTAGCAGGAGCTTGTGCTCAGTTTATACATCGCAGGTTAAAACCGAGCTATTTTAATTGTGGTACAAACGCCTCTTATTCACTAGGAGCAATATTTTTGCGACACATGTCACTAACCAATAATAATTGCTTGGCCAAACATTTTGTCCAGCAATGTCCGGCGATGTTGATCTAGAATAGCTTGCGGCGAACTTCGTTTCACGCAATATCTTTATAAATCTTTACAAATGCCTATGTGCTATTTTGATGTAGGTATAAGCATTACTATTGCAAAGTTTCATCTTAATCTGTTCAGTAAATTTTGCGTGAAAGAGGAACAAACATCTATACATACAAACTTTCGCGTTTATAATATTAGTAGGATATGTCGTCCAACTTTCTTCGCCATGTCCTAAAACACTCTTTAAAAAACGGTTGATTTTGTTTCAGAACTACATTTTTTTTAACTTTCTTTAATTCTTTATAGTTTGCTCTCTGTGGCAAATTAGAATATTTCATAATGGCTTTAAACTCATACCCAGTACAAGTTTTTAAGTTTTCTGAAGCTCACAAGATCGTTTTAGAATATTATATTAAGTCTGCATTGAAAATTGTTCAGGTACGGCTATTCAGGGCGGCCATGCCTGCTACGAACAATCTGCGAGGCAGCCGAAGTTCCTTTTACTCACGAAAACGGCTTACTGGGAGAAATTGGACATATACTATTCACGTAAGTACAAAAGAATGAATAAAATTCGACAGGAGCGGAATTTCTCCTCTATCCTGTTAAGAAAGACGCCTATTCATATTATAATGAGTTCTTTACAGAGTTTGCTGTGTTTTTGTGTAAAAAGTAACGTGTAATGGGGATTCAAGGTAAAATTCCATAAGCTCATTTGAGTATTCCGAACGGAAAAGTTAGGCGAAAAGTATGGCTTATCTAGATTTAATCAGATTTAAATGAATCAAATTGGTCAATTATTAATGTTAAAAATATCTCAAAGTCTAGGATTTAAGCAAGCAAATATATTTCTCTATTTATTTACACAGAGTACATGGACAGTCATGTGACTATCCTTGTACTCTGTGTATATTGTATTCTTACTCAATTTAGAGGTAATGACATGTCCTAAAATCATATCCTGCGTGGAGTGTTTTGTACGGCCATAAGTTTGGGTTTTGATCAAAAATTTCTTTGACTAAGACACCTATAAATAACATCATAACATCGTGTCTTTTTCCGTGTCCATGATCCATGCTATTACGAAAAAAAATCAATCAAATCACTGGATGTAGCATAAAATTATTATCCTGTAGATACTCAAAGCAAGCTATATTCCCTTATAATATTTTTGTGTCACATTTAATCTAATATTTCTAATTGGTGTACAGTGTTTGCGAGGTTCACTAAATAAAATATCTTTTTGTCCTTTCTTCAGGCCATCAACTACCCGAGACGAGCTGTCCCACCACACGGACAACGAGTACCACGCAGCCGAAAGGCTCGGCCGGGACGCGGGCGTGGACTGCGAGACTCTGTTCCCTGATTGCGAAGGTTCCATCCTCAGCACATTCACGGCTCTAGGAGAAGAAACACTGCACAAATTCGGGCTAATATAGTTATCGGGGCTTTTATATTTCACTGCCTCGGTGGCTCAGTGGCTAGTGACCCTGACTCCTGGATCAAAGAGGCGAGGGTTCGATCCCCACCCAGGGCAAGCATTTTTGTGATGAACAAAGGTGTTTGCTCTGTGTCTGGGTGTTATTTATTATCTATGTAAGTATTTAGATTTAAAAGTATATTTCAGTAGTATACCAGTCTCTGGCAGCCATATGGCAAGCTGAGCAAACTTAGTTCTGTGTCAGAGACCGTGTGTATGCGATGTCTCCTAATATTTATTTACTTATTTATTTATATTGCAAACTCTTACGAATGATATTTTAGTCAACATTCAGTGGACCCGATTTCCTTATGGTCGTGTTCCTGTTAACTTTATTTAACAGTTAAATTCAGTGCATTTATTTTCAAATAGGTACAGAAATGCACTTATAAATATTAAAATTACAATTTATTACGAACTAGTCCTAGAATTAAAACAAATATGACTGAAAAAAAATTATATTTTCATGTAAGATTTTGTTAGGTATAATCATTCACGATAATTATTGACATAATTATGTATATGACATAATTTCACTAATAATCTCGCTATTGTCAATATGAATCATGACGTGGGAAACAAATGAAATTAATGTTATTTTATTTTAAGAGACGATACCTACCTATTCATAATGTTGAAATAAGTGCAATGATACTAATTTTCTAAATGTTGACCACTGTTTTGCTTGACATCTAGACATGTTATTTAGGAGAGATATAAATAAAATTTTATGAAAAAAATGATCAGTTTTTATTTAAACTGTTATAATTGAGGATTTAAGATAAAACTGTAGTACAATACCATTCTTTACTAAGTATTATAAATGTAATGAATTAATTTTGTTATCGAAATCAAATAACAAAATTAGTTTCCTTCAGATGAATTATTACTGCTGTTAACGGAAATGTATGAAATCTAGGAATTGTATACAAATCCTAGGAAATGTATACAATTCCGAAGCTATTTAGGAAATGTATAAAATTTTGTTTCAAAAACTACTTAATACATAGATATCCTGGGAAATGTGTACATTTCCTAGGAATTGTATGTAATTCCGATATCGTATTAGGAAATGTATAAAAATAATGCTTTCTGTAATAAAACACATTGTTAAAATGAGAATAAAAGAGCAAAAGCTTTTTCATCAATGCACAGCTAATAATCTTAATGCACATTATACCTGTTAAAGGCGATTCGCTTCTGGCACTTCGCCGGCCGCTGCCGCGGCACGCTCGCTTCGCTTGCTCGGCTCGTGCGTTGTTTTGTCATGTTCTAACATAACCTAACCTATTTTTTGTATCACACCTAATCTAACTGTAAGCTGCAATAGAAAAAAGCGTCAAATGAAACGTAAAGACCTTTATACCGTCGAAGTCTGTTATACGTAGATCAGGCCCTATCTCAAATGTTTTACATTTCCGATTGCTATTTAGGAAATGTATAGAATTCCTAGGAAATGTGTCTAATACAATTTATTTCACACATTTCCGTGCGATTTTAGGAATTACATACATTTCCTAGGAATTGTATACAATGACGGATTACATACATTTCCGTTAACACTGCTAAATTAATCACAAATAAAAAATATTTAGTAATTAATAATAAAACTAAGCTTAATAACTGAATTTACCTTTGTTTTTTATCATTTGTTTTATAACTTTAAGTTCCAGATTTGAAAAGTAATGAACATGAAGTTAGGGTACATAAGGTAAGTTAAACACGTCCAAGAGTGAAGCTCGGCATGTAATTTAGCTGTACAGTTGCGTGCAGTCCTTAGAGTTGATGTACGAGATATTCTTCTTTCTTTCATAGACTCGGACTTGTAGGAAATGCAATACACTTACCTACACATATATATGTAATATATTATTATATCTAGGTGAACAATTTAATGTCACTAGCTGTAAACACGAAAATATAGCTCTAAAATACGCTCTTATTAAAAGAAAATAACTATGATACTCTTGTTCAATAATATTACCAAATGCTACAATATTAAAGTTCCAAAAATAAAAACAAAATGAAGGTGAAGTTTATTCGTGGACATGTTTAGCAAATATCATACTACTTAGGTATTATTATGAGATTTGCTAAACATATCCACGAGTAAAATTTGGCATTTGTTGTACAGCTGCTCTGATGTACGGGTAGAACTCATCGTCTTTAAATAGATTTTCGTTAGTTTTGTTAATGCAATAGATAAGTAAAAAATATCGAAGTATATGTACAAATTATAAAAAAAAGTCGATACTTGCATGTATCATATTTAAAATTTCACAAATTACGAAACAAAGCAATGTAATATGTATTATAAGTAAATAACTTCATTAACAAACGTTACAATATTAAATTTCAAAAAGTATAAACATTTAATAACTACCATACATGAAGTTATGTGACACGACGTTTGCTAAACACGTCCAAGAGTGAAGTTTGGCACTTGCTATATAGTTGCGTGCAGTTTTACGCGTTTTATTAGTATATATGTACGCTTTGATACGTGTAAGTACGAATAGGTTTTACCTATTTCGATAGACTTTCGTTTGGTTTTTATTCATAAGAAATGTAATATACCTACCCAAAAATAAATATGTCTCTCTAGAAATTGCATAAAATAAAGAAACTGTTTTTGTCTTCACATTGACCAATTCTCAAATAACAAAACGAACGTATTTTTGTTTATTTGAAGACTTATTAAACAGGTTATATTATAAATATTGAATCAAATAACAATTGTAACAGTGATAATTTTTTATATTTGATAATGTGTTGGTTTACCTAAATGTGCGGTGTACAATACCTTCATATTATACCTGAGTAAATAACGGACATACTGTTGAAATGTTACAATTACGCTACATTATCAAACGTTACAATATTAACAATATTATCAAAAAGTTCCTAAATGAAGTTACCTACGTGACATGACGTTTGCTAAACATGTCCACGAGTGAAGTTTGGCATTTGCTGTACAGTTGCGTGCAGTTCTTCGCGTTCTGTCCGTGCCTGTATGCTTCGATGTACGGGTAGGCTTCGTCTTTCTTCGATATATTTTCACCGGCGTCGTTTGTAGGGCTGAAAATACGTTCCAACATTTAAAAAATAATGTATTCAGAGATAGGCTGAATCAAAGTTTCTGGCGGCTGTGAAGTTAGATACAAGCTGAGCCAAAACCAATCTGTGCAGCTGTTAATTGAACTACAGTGGGGTTGGGTTTGCGCAATTTTTGGCTAATACTTCACAGCCACAAAGAAGTTTGATTTGGCCTATACAGGGTTATTTCTAATCAATTATCATCCTTTTAGGGGCTTATTCTTTACATCAAAACTAACAGCTTTTGTTCTGCGACTTATGTCAAAACACAAAAATTTTTTTTGTTATTCCATAGAAAAATATCGTTCACCCGCGACAAAATGTATGGAACAGTAGATTTTTTTTTGAGTACTGACAAAAGTCACAGAACAAAAATTGTTCGTTTTGATGTAAAGAATAAGCCCCTAAAAGAATGCTAATTTATTAGAAATAACCCTGTATAGTATGAAGGTACTGTGGGTCTCGGGTCCAATCCAAGATTGGCCCAGCCGGGTTAGTATACGCACCACGAAATAATTCTTTCGACATGTCAGAACGAGACCGAGCTATGGTGGAATACTTAAATATGTGTCACATTTTCAGACGTAGACAAAACTCTTGTCGTGGTGGTATGCTAAGCATGACTTTGGTAAGTGGTGGCCGTATTTAATGCAAAAAAAGCTTCAAGCGCCTACTGTATTGTAATAGATAAATCGTTTATTGGTTTCATTTAGCATTTCTGTTTTTTTAAGGCGCTCAGTCAGTGCAAAGAAAATATAGAACAAGTACTGCGTGTAGGGAATTATGATAATCATTTTTTTATACTTGGCTATAAATTTTCTGGAATAAGTAAATATTCTAATATTCTATAGAATGAAAACCGCATCAAATTATCTAATCTGGTGTGTACCTACTTGAAATAAACTAATTGAAAGACAGACACATATTTAGAAATAGAAAAGAGATAGATAATCTTACTCCAGCACAAATGTAGCCAGCTCGTGGAGCAGATCCTCTTCATCATCAGAATGCAGCGGTTCGGCTCCGATCTGGCAGAGCGCTTGCCTCACGCACGACTTGCCGTCGTAACCAAAACTGAAATAAGAGAAATGGGAAAGGTGTTGTTATTTTGCTGGCTTATTGGCCGTAGTAGCACTCATAGCGTAGTTTAACTAGTTGTTTGTCAGCGATCACCGAAGTTAACCCTTAATTACTCGCATGGGGTCAAAGCAGTTTTGCATTAAAAAATTAAGGACTTTCCACTGCCCGATTTTCCCCGCGCCCCCAGTAGCTTCATAATCCTCGTCAAAGTTTGTATTCCAGTAGAGCAACCAGAGTAGAGTGACCAAGTCTCGGGAGTGGCTGGATATATCTCTGCACTCCTAAGCAGTGATCCCATGCGAGTAATTACGTAACTTTTTAAATCGCCCTCTAATTGTTCAGTAAATTAAAAAAAAAAAAAAAATTCGAAGTAACATTTTAAGACCTACTGATTTGGATGCACATAGATAAATCTGGTGATGAACCTGAAAAACATATATTTTTTAAAATTTATCCTCAGCCTTACCCAAATTGAGAACATGTAAATCAGAACAGTTGTATTCATTTGTCAGTTATTTAAAGGTAAAGTTATTTTGTAATTTTATTAAATAATTAACAATAAAGTATCTTAATATATTTAATTACATTCTTATATTTTTTCATTTCCTATACTTCATTTTGAACTTGTTATTTGGGGTCTGTAGAGACCCCGTGCGAGTGATTATGGGATTTTCTTCATGCGAGTAATTAAGGGTTAAGCATCGTTCGGCACGGTCAGTCTTCGGATGGGTGACCGCGGATGGCATGTAGAGATGAGCGCTACCTTAGCTCGGATGACACGTTAAATTGTACGTCACTGTTGTTTAAACCGCTTAGCCATGTCAGCGGCATTCAGGCGGCTTAAAAACTGACACCAGGGCTTGCTACCCAGTCTTAGTCTACACACTCGTAACAAGTGGCAGCTTTATATCTAAAAGCTCTTCGTTTTTAGCACTAGTTTGTACACCTCTGGTTATCAAAACTTTATTTTTATGCTCATACATCTTTCTATGATCCTAAAACCATCCAAACGTTCATGAGCTGAAACTTTCAACTAAACAACCAAGTATGTATATAGTGGACAAAATGTAATTTATGTTAGAGCAATGTTTTCGGGTAAGTAGTCATAACCCTTCCATTTCCTATCTTGTCAAGTGTAGAAAGCCAGCCAAGTGAAAAATATCGAGCAGCTCGTGTTTACCGAAATCAAATATCAGACGAAAGATTTTCCTGAAACATCTAAATTTGATTTTTAGGGTTCCGTACCCAAAGGGGAAAAACGGGACCCTATTATTAAGACTCCGCTGTCCGTCCGTGTGTTCGACTGTCTGTCACCAGGCTTTATCTCATGAATCGTGATAGCTAGACAGTTGAAATTTTCACAGATGTTGTATTTCTGTTGCCGCTATAACAAAAAATATTAAAACCAGTAAAAACTAAATATTTAAAGGGGGCTCCAATACAACAAACCTGATTTTTTAGCCGTTTTTCGCTCGATATAACGGTAACAGGTAGAAGCGTAAAATATTCACAGTATATTTAATTGTCTTTTTATAATTATTAAATTAAAATAAATATCAAAGAGGGTCCAATACAGTACGGAACCCTTCCTGCGCGAGTTTGACTCGCATTTGACCGATTATTATGTGACATTTGAGAACACTCAAAGGTCATGTGTGGTTATTGGGAGAGATAGTCAGTCATAACATAGAGCGTGATAATATGTTTATGATATATCTGAATTTTTTTTTGTTAGAATAAAACTTGGACGTAGTTTAGCACAAAAGATGAGTCGTTTCTTCCTATCTGTTACGTACACCACTTCCAATAGAAAACATAGACTTCAGTAACTTTGAGTAACTGAATTTGGACAAGGATATAACAATACTCCTAATATCAGAATTTAAAGCCGTTTTGAGGCTTCTGACTGTAGAACCCCAATTTTTTGGGCATCTGTATTTCACATATTCAAAATCATAATAAAATTGGTAAAAACCTTTTTTTAAATTAAACGCTTTCATGTCCTAAAGTTTCGATGACAATACAGTTTTTTTTTGTATTCAGTATTGACATGAATACAAAATGGCCACTGCCTTAACATGACGGATTTCATTTTTTAACACAATCCCCTCAATATGGGTTACAAATGAAAGGGCTCTTCATGTAAAACACAATTTTAAGTAACAAAATATGTAGTGCGATGCAGTAGGCATGTTCTATCAACCCGTACTGGGCCAGCGTCGTAGATATTACCACTTACTTTTTAGTGGGTCTTTGTCACAAAGGCTGGTACACTACAGTCCTTACTCCACAAGCTCTACAAGCTGTAGAGTTTGTGGAGTAAGGACTTGTAGAGTTAAGGCATGTAGAGTTAGAAGCTTGGCTTTAAATGAGATCTGACTACTTTTTGACAGTGCGAACTGTGATCTTGTCCTGGCTTCATTTCAAATGAAAATGTTTTGTTGGGTACTACAGACTTACAGCGTGATTTCAGTTTTTTTTATTTCACGTTGTAAGTTTAATATTTAAACCTATTTTTGTGCCTTTGTAAATGTGAAATAAATGCAAGACAAAACCTTGTACACGAAGTTCTTTTCCCATCACTATTGTTTACTTTCACTACAAAGTTACTACGAATAAATAAAGGTAAAGTAAGTCAGTTCTGAGATGTTTTGCGAATTTCGAAAGTTGTATATTGCGAACTCTATGTAAACAAGCTTCGAGAAGCTTCGAAATACTCGAATTAATTTATTGTTTACGTTAAGTCTAATTTTGAAGAAAAAATTTGTTTTTCTGCTGTTCGATAAGCAACCTGCTACAAGTTATGATAGAAATGAAGTAAATCTGTTGGATGATACGAGTTTCTCGCAGAGACAAGGGACTAGCAAGCGTGGCGTAGAAAATTGAAAAGTAAAAAAGTAAGTTGGCATTGGCCGGGTGGCTAGTTCTGGTATCAGAGTTTAATTCCGCCTGAAGATTTATATGGCTAAATGGTTAAAACAACCGGGACCTACAATTTAACGTGTCATCCAAGCCACTGTAGCACTCAGTCGTCAATGTCATCCGCGGTTACCCATCTGACGACTGACCGTGCCGAACGTTGCTTAACTCCAGGTCATATCGATACAATGTATGCTGGTACAGTGCTGAGTGCGGTGTGGTAGTTTTACACACGTCTTCATCTTTTTAGGGTTCCGTACCAAAAGGGTAAAAACGGAACCCCATTACGCTGTCCGTCTGTCTATCTGTCTGTCCGTCTGTCTGTCCGTCTGTCTGTCCGTCTGTCTGTCCGTCTGTCAGTCCATCTGTCTGTCTGTCCGTCTGTCTCTCCGTTTTTCTGTCCGTCTGTCTATCACCAGGCTGTATCTCATGAACCGTAATAGCTAAAGAGTTGAAATTTTCACAGGTGATGTATTTCTATTGCCCCTTAAATATTTTATTATTCTGTTTTTGGTTGTAACAGAATAATGTAAACAAAATAGAAACAGAATAATATAAACATTTAAGAGGCTCCCATACAGTACGGAACTCTTCATGCGCGAGTCCAACTCGTACTTGGCCGATATTTTCTCTAGTGTTAGCAGGTTGGATCCCGATGTTTTAATTCGCCAAAAAGCTAGGAGTCCGCCATGGACAGGATTGTATCTAATAAAGTACCTAACCAACTAATGGAATCAATGACTGATAAAACTAATCAACTATCATTTTACTTTTCAAACTTGAAATATGTGCTATTAGAGGCTTACGCGGTGTGGATGGTAATAAGTATAGCGGTGCCTGAAACAAATACGGTTTCATTACAAACATTCATCATGTAGGGCTACTTGCTCAGATCCTGCCAAAGCGGAGATGGGAGAGTAGGCTCGTAATCCTAAAACCATTAAAGTATTTTACTAGCTTAGCAAAGAACAAATTACCCTTTTGTTTGTCGCTAAGAACATTGATGTACATTTTCATCTCTTATATTTATTTGCACCAACAAATACACATTATCTTACCCTGATAGCAGTGACCGGCTTGCACTTCCTTCGACATACAAGGCATATTTAATCAAAATACGATATCGCATACAGACGCTTGAAAGCAATAATTACCAAGCGGCATTTGTTCCATTTTGTGTAAATTATATCGTTGAAATCAGAAATTATTTCTGACAAACATCCTACTAATATAAACGCGAAAGTTTGCAAGGATGGATGGATGGAAGGATGTTTGTTACTCTTTCACGCAAAAACTACTGAACGGATTGAGATGAAACTTTGCAATAATTTATCTTATATATCAGAATAACATATGTAGGCTTTAATTAATGATATTGCGTAAATTTTCCATAATATAACGATAAATGTTAAGTAAGTAGGAAAAATTCTACCATCTGCGAGCTATTCTAGCGTGCGCTTCTAGAAATGCCAAAAAAAACAACTGTCGAATTGCACAAAACCGTCACAACCGTTTTTTTTTCCACCTCCTTTATTAAAGCTGGATAGCACAAAAATAAAAATATCACGCGGGTGAAGCCACGGGCAAAAGCTAGTATTAAATTAATGTAGTTGATTCAACAGACTACGATCGGACTACATTCGCTTCGTCAAACTCCGCCACACTTTTGTAGAACCAGAACCTAAGTATGCCACCCGTCCCTTCAATTTTCAAGCCGGTTTTCCTTAACATTTTACAATCAAAAATGTAAACAAAAGTGACAATCGTGATCGCCTCATCTTGCATAACGGTACACACATTAGATAGATCAGGAGCACTAACCCGGATCACGCAGAAGTGTTAACTCGCTTAAGGAAAATGTATTTGCCGAATCATGCTGACAACATGTTGTCATGAGCACCATGGGACAAGTACGTGACACATGGAATATTTATACCATAGAACATGACATAGACTTTTATGTACGAGGAGTTCATCGTGGACAAACTGCTTTCGCACAACTAGTTGGACATCCAAAATTCGTATTCCTAATGGCACAACTACGGACAATTAAGCATGCACAATTTAATTTTTTTAGCCATTCCTTGTGACAAAACTACAATCAAAATAGGTACTATTCATTTTAATAGCCTCGTTTGGTGTTGGCAATGATACTAGCCACTTTTTTAATGTCTTTGCATACTCGTACATATAATTAAGTATAAACATCATGTAATTTGTTTTGTTGTGTTTTAGGTACTTTGTTCATTTGTTTCGAGCTTTAGTGCTTTTCACATTGACTTGGATACTGAATTTGATAAAAGCTCTATTTGTACTTTCTCTGAGAGATAAGCAGGTATGTAGAAGAATAAAATCAGTGGATTCAATCTAAAGGCTTTAATCAAATTAGGTTTGGCTGGATGTTAAACAGAGATGCGGCCGAGCAATTTGAAGTGGTTTCAGCCTGATCCCTGAAACTGCTTGAATTCAAGTAATGGACGAATTAATTAGTGATTTACATCGTTACTAGTTGAAATGCGCTAGTAAGTGGGTCATTCTACTTTTTAGTGCAGGTTTTTGTGTCCCCCAGACAAAAAAATCTAGATTTGCCATTTTCTTCATAAAATTTAAAAATATTGCGCAATACACGAAACTTCCGTAATATTTCCTTTACTTCTGTTAACATTTATATTTAAATATTTTGCCTATTTTAAGATAATTAAGGGTAACAAAGTGGAGTTTTATGGTAACATAGTTGTTTTCTATAGTATTGCAAAGTGTCCCCGACCTAATACGCGGACTAACTTAACCAAAAAAAGTATTCTTATTGCAGTGTAGTCCTATGTATCAAAAATTTATTAAGTTTATTTGATATGTTTGCGTTTTTTATGTAGGCCTCATATATTTTTAAACGATTTATTTCTTTTTCAAAATAATTACTTTAGTTTTGTCCCTAAGGAAGAAGCTCAATACGGTACTACTATGTTACTGGTATTTCTTAAAAAAATCGTTAGATATCGCTGTACCGCCACTGGTCGGGTCGATTGGGTAGGTTGCCCATTACAAGAGCGGGGTGGAGGGGAATGGCAGTAAGCCACGTGCCGCCACTCAGTCGCCGCCATGTTGTGAATCAAGACGCGTGTATTTATTTGGTGTGCACTTTGTTACCCGGCGAAAAGGTAAGTTTCTAAACTTTTACTTTATGTTTTAACTGTTGAGACGTGGCATTTATGTCACTTAATTGTATTCTATTGTTGGATTTGCAAATTATATGGTCATTTCGTAAATATCAGGTAGCATCATGTTATTTTACAACTGTGTTACCGGCCCACTTTGTTACTCTGCTGTGGTAACGCAGTTGTAAAGATGGTAACGCAGTTGTAAATATACTCTGTCACTGATTCTTTCTAATTTTATTTAACTTGATTAGTTCGTATCGACCCACAGGTTAATACTTTAAAAATTTTACAATTGTTTGCTGACTTACTTTAATTGTTGACGGTAAAATTAGTACTACAATGCCATGTTTTTATCTTTTACAGAAGGGTTTTTGAAACGCACGGCTGATTAATTAGTCGCTACTGGACAAGACATGCTTAATGCCAAACAATTCTTTCTTAAGCCGCCATCCAACCTCAAAATGCTTGAAAAGAGCCCTAGTTAAACTGATTTTTCTCCATCAAATCTTGAAGTTTTTGGATTGAAAAAAATACACAATATTCTCAAAACTATACGGTACAGAATGGTAATACTCAAAACACAATTAAAAAAACTTCGCTCGATAGAAAATAAATGCGAAGATACTGCTTTTTCAGAGCAAATTCATGTTTTCGAAGAAAGTTTATTGCGTTTTTGAGCACTTTCCTACAAGTTTGCAATTTTTCTTTAAATGTGTCCTTTATGCTCTTGAATTGAACTTTCGTACTATTCCATAAAATTCAGCAATAAGCGGTGATACCAAATTATTATTGATTTTTGAATGCAAAAATCCGCCGAAACCGGGCGTCGCCCGCACGCTCGGACATGGAATATGACAGAGTCAGTACGGTCGCAGACCTCGCCGACGCAGGACGCGTGCTGGATTTCGCGCCATTTTTTCTGCTTCCGCGAAACCGTACTTCCCAAATTATATACTTCTTTTGGGCAACAATGGGTAATAAAAAAGAAGACTATCTAGTTTGGCTGTTCGCAAAGCCTACCAAGAAAGAAAACAGAGGTAAGTGACTAATTTCATAACATAGTACCTACGTAATACCTATAGGTAGGTACCTAATATTTTATTATGGTAATTTTAAATTGCAATGGCTGAAACATACTTAATTATAAGTACATAGGTAGCTACATACTCTGTACTTATGTACAACTATAAGTATTATAAATATGATTTAAAATATATTGGTAACCAATATTTAGGTATCTATGTGGTAGTAGGTACCTACCGATTGATAGTTTTTTTTTTAACAGGTGCCAAAAAAGTTCGGATGCATCTAAAACAACTACGTTAGTATAATCTTATTTTTCCATAACACTTTAAAGTATTTTTTAAAATAACTTGACACATTTTATCTGTGCACAAATAATAACAATTTGATACGTACGCATTTTGAATGTTGACATGATGCGTAGGTGTAATTCCGTCGTAACGGTAATTCCGTATTCTCAAAAGCTTTGTAATATTTCTATCAGTGCACAAATAATTTGATACCTTCGCATTTTGAATAATGACATGTTGTGTAGGTGCAATTCCGACGAAAGGGTAATTCCGTTTTCTCAAAAAGATATATATGGCTAAAGTTAGTTTACACTTTTCGTTTTTAAAAACTAGTAACGCAAAGGAATCATTGTATTCATTATTATTAATAATTTTCACTATAGGACCAACCTAATTCAAGAAGAAAATATCAATTATTCCACACAAAAAGCTCGTCGAGGCATATTTAAAGGTGATGGATGTTTTGACCATTTGCGTGCTTGTTATACCAAACTATTGTTTATCTACCTTTAAATATTTATAAGAAAAGTTTTTATTTTTCAGCGAAATATCACCACAGTCGATTGAAATTGATAATGGCACAGACAATAGTATAAATACAAATGCGTACGACAATCATAAAAATGACACCGTCTATGTGTAAGTACCAATGATGATATACGTACATGTACGCACATCGTTATGCATATTACACATTTAATTGCAATAACTTGACAACACACATTTTGGATAATGACATGTTGCGAATGTGTTATTTCGACAATAGGGTTAATTCCATATTCTCAAAAATTTATGGTTAAAGTGGTATTTTTACACAGTACCAGTAAGTACTTCAAGTCGAATTAATTATCCATTGTTCCACACATAACACTCGTAGAGGCATTATCGAAAGTAAGCCTATATACAGCAGAGGGCTATGTATAATAAGTTGGTGATGATGTTTTGACTGTTTGTCTGCTTGTTATAAGAAATAGTTGTTTACCTACCTATGGATATTTATGAAAAAAACTTCTTTTTTTTTAAGTAAACTACTATCACAATCGACTGAAATTTGACTTTTAACTGGACTATCATTATGGTTTCAGATTTGAAATTTGCAAAGAAAAAGTTTTTACAATACTTGGAATAACTTGTTGCAGACAGGTAAGCGGTAAAAAGCATCGTATGGGATAGAAAACGAAAAACTTGCGCCAGAGCAGCTGGCCAAAGAAGAAAATTTTACGATCGAGCCATGTGGCCTTTTCATCCATAAGAAATATCTCTTTCTTGGGGCAAGTCTTGATGGACTTGTAGGCGAGAATACAATAATAGAGGTGAAATACCCAGTTGCTCCTATCAAACTTGGTATGGATGAAGTCACTAAAGCGAAGAAAGTTCAAATTCTAATAAGTTGTCAAGTGCGTATCGAGACACGTGATAGGCTTCCATAGATAGTGACGATGATTATGATGATGATGAAAACGAATTTTCATGATGTCGTTAGATGGCCGATTGCTAGAAAAACTTAGTATGGACTAATTAAAAGAGACTAAGTAAATACAATTTATTATGGACTATAACCACAGAAAGTTTGGAGATTCCAGCTTGTATACTATAGAAATTAAATGGCACTATTTTTTCAACTTTGGCAACTTATATCTCAGAAGTGGTACACGTGGCAAAAAATCGTTTAAAAAACCTTATATTCATTTTCAAAACCCTATCCAACGATACTCCACAGGTGGGAGTGGGGTTGAAAAAAATTCACCCCCACTTTGAATATATGGAAACCACCCCTTTAAATACACAGTTTTGAAAATTTTAAGTATTGAAAATTGAAATATTTATCTAATCTGTCATAATGTAAAATTTTATGCAACTCGGTTTAAAATGTAAGTTATAATTCTTTGTAACATTAGGACGGACGGATAGAAAGACGGACACAACGAAGTTATCAGGGTTCTTTGTTTTACTAAGGAACTCTAAAAACCAACGAAGTATCAATAGCAACTGTATTTCTAAGCTCAAGGGCAATTAAACGTTACTGTCTTTGCTATAAGGGAAAATGACGCAAAACCGCTAAGAGTTCTTATTCGATGTGGGGGCGATAAGTCCTGCACTGACATCCCGCATGGGGTGTTTTGTGCATTTCCCCCTCCAGCGTCTACCCGAGCCAGCCCAGCTCCTTAAAATAACGGAGCGTGGCTCTGGGTCGCTGGCATAACTGCTCCATTGGCTTGGACAGTATACTATATGGCGATGAGGATGATGATGTAGTAGCGTCATGCAACCCGCAAGCGATTTTAGTTTCTGCCGTGGCCTTGCAATGCCACAAAACATGCTTAACCGTTTCACTCTCTTGTAGGCAACCACGACAGAATGGGCTGTCGGTGGCTCCCAGTTTGTACATGTGACTATTCAAGTTGCAGTGACCAGTGATGAGCCCTACCAAAAGTCGGAGGTCTGGTCGCTGCAACCTAAACAGATATTTTTTAATGTTTCTGTTCAGGGCTGGGAAAGCAGCTTTGACATGACTACAATCCTTACTTTTATCCCACATATTTTGTGTTTCTTTTTCAGCATGACGGCGGAGTAGAACCGCCACTTCCACCGCTGTCGGCTTGCAGTGTCTAGCTGCTTTGTCCTGCACCTGTTTTCTCGTGCCCTCCTTGGCAAGGGTGTCTGCTATGTATAGGTCATCTGAGTGCGCAGATTGTGGCAGCACTGTCAACCGCCAGAATAATCGCTTCCTTGGAGTCTCCGTTTTTAGGAGATGTTAGAAGCTCATTCAGTAGCTCCAGTGCTTTTGCGGCCAGCAATAGGCCCAAGGCTTCCGCCTGCAAGGTCGTCGTGGTTTTGCTTTACATTTTAATTTAGTAACAAAAAATAGGTCTATATTTAAAGAGTTAATTGGATCATGTGTATAACAATAACAAATAAACAAATTATCAGCATAAGCATACGTATTTTATTTATTGCAACATGATTATTCAATATTTCTATCTACTGATGAGATGAAGTTTTACCATAATTTGTTAGTCGCAAAAGTTGATGACAGATGATACTAATATTATACAATGTTTCAATCCTTAATTTTGTAGAATATACCCATTTATTAAACAATAATTTCATTACGTGATGCCGAATTTCTACGTTATCATAAGTCATAATAGCCGTAATAAGTCCACAGCGTAACATCGACCTCCTCCATGGTTATTCTAACTATTTGTGCACAGTCATAAATGTTATAAACACAATTTTAAACTGTAGGTGTAATTCCGACGTAAGGGTAATTCCGTTTTCTCAAACAGCTTTGGAACATTTATAACTGTACACAAATAATTAGAATACACGCATTTTAAATAATATCTTGTTGCGTAGGTGTAATTCTGACGTAAGGGTAATTTCGTTTTCTGTTTATTGAGAAAACGGAATTACCCTTACGTCGGCGTTACACCTACGCTACATGCCATGATTCAAAATGCGCTTACAGAATGACATTACGAAAGATATAGGTCATTATAGGTAGGTAGTTATCCTAACCAAATGATACGTAGTAGTAGTAATAGCGTATTGGAATCTAAATTGCTAAGTATATGTTATAATAAGCGAAAGCAATTTAAATTCCAAATATACCTACGTACATTTGTACAGTACCTATCAAGGTATAAATTAAGTCTCAAAACCTCACGTCAAAACACTTTTTCTTTTTTCATTCTACCTTATTTTGTACCTACTTACAATAAAATACTAAATGAATATATTAAAGTTAATTATATGCTAACTCACACAGTATTAAATTTGTACGGTTATATTATACTGAAAAATACTTTGACACCAGGGCTAGCCACCCGGCCTAAACAAACTTACTAAGCTAAGTTGGTTGGTACCGCGACTACCGCGCGCAGCGTCATATCTCGGCCGGTCCGCGCCGCGCCGCACTGCATGCGGGGAGGACGTATTGGGTTTCACCCCCTCACATGAAAAATTACGCTGATACTATAGCGCCTTAATTTGCGTGATAAAAGCAAGATACTAATATTCCTGATAACTAATGAAGAAGTTGCTCTTATGGAAAAGCAAATACCCGATTTTGTGCCACCTTTAGTTGGGACCATGAAAGTTCACCAAACTTTCTCTGAAAATCCTCGCAAACTTATGTACCGTGATTTGAGCTGTTACTGTAGTCGTGGAATATGTTCTTGCCGGAAACCAAAAGAATATGTTCCAGTCAATGATTTGGTGATTCAGGATGAACAACCAACTGCAATCGAATCTCCACTTGATGAGCTGACTGTTGATAACATAAATAAACCACGCCAAACGCTGTTTCATCAAATTTACTCCTCGGACTCCGACAGCAGTGACGACATACCTCTTTCTGCGCTTAGAGACATTTCCAACAATACAAAATGACCACAATTTTCCCAGTACTTCAAAACAAAGTGACGAACTACTTCAGAAAGAAAATTTGCATCCCAGTAAAATCGTTCCCGGCACTAATGTGTTATT
The DNA here is from genome assembly GCA_964007245.1 of Hypomecis atomaria. Classification (NCBI taxonomy): domain Eukaryota; kingdom Metazoa; phylum Arthropoda; class Insecta; order Lepidoptera; family Geometridae; genus Hypomecis; species Hypomecis atomaria. The sequence goes on from OZ023293.1 coordinate 17,958,445, forward strand.
GAAAATACAAGGTAGAAAACAAATTTATACATACTTGGCTTCAGCATTGAGTGAGGTTGACGAAGATGGCGACGTAAAATTTATGTTTTACAGAGGTGTAAATGAGACTGGCAAACTTTTTAAAGCGGTCGAAACAGACACTAGTTGTGAACCTTATGAAAACATTGTTGAAGTGGTTTCTGCACCGAAAAAGATTTTTAGAAGGAAACGCGAATACTACGAATTCCCTCTGGAAGTGTTCGAACAATGACTGCAATTATTAATTAATTTTTAAGTAATCCGACCTGCATAAGTGCTGTGATTTTGGTAAAATGGATATATTTGTATTATTAACATTATTATCTTTAACCTTTGTGGTAAATAAGAGACTGATTAGCTATTTTTGCAGAAGAGAATTCTCTATTGAAACAACTTTGTTACTGTTGAACAACTGTGTTACCATTATGTCCCTATTCGTAAGTAAAGGTTTTTCAATTTGAGTTGTACAATTGGCATAATAAGCTACATTACAGATATATCAGATGCAAGATAATATTTTTTAATATCAATGTTAAATACGTTGTCAAGATATTTTTACATATATACATTTTATGTCAAATCTTTGTAAACAAAAGTGCACAACAGTAACATAGTTGTCATTTAAATGTGATTTATAAGACTTAATAAATGATCATTTCTAATTTTAGTTATGAAAGAGAAAGATTTATGTTCCTAAAATACGTTTTGTTAATTATTTGTTTGTAATGAGTGACTAAAGCTGCTCAATAAAAATATTTAGATTGGTAACAAAGTGGTATGATTTTTCTACCTTGGTCGCCAAAATCTTTATTTTCAGAAAGAAATATGTAAAAAATTCGCTGCTGGCAGTTAATTTCAATTGTGTGGGTATAATTACGCATAAATACAGTTACATTACTTCATTTATCTCTAATGATAAAATTTTTAAAGCCCACTTTTAGCAGTGCAAAAACCTGCACTAAAAAGTAGAATGACCCAAGTAGTAGTTTCTTTGAACCGGACGTGATGCGCGCATAGAGGCACGTAGGGAGAGGTAGGGAGAGGCACGTAAGTGCCTCTCACTCGCTCTCATTCGTCTCATTCGTCTCAAAGTGCGAGTGAGAGGCACTTACGTGCCTCTCACTCGCACTTTGTTACCAGAATCAAAGTCGTATAAAATTTCAGATTAATCGGTTGACAGGAAGATGGTGAAATTGCAATTACTAAAGAAAACAAACGGGGTAAAACACGAAGTTTAACGCCACCATAGTGAGGTCAAACCATATTAGTGAGGTTAAACCATACGCAGCACTGCGTGGCATTGCATTGCACTTATTTTTTTACACTGCGACACGCAGACACGATAACTGCAGTGCCACGCTATGTTACATACAGGTTACCATGCAGTAATCAAGTTTTAATTCTCACCCGTTCAAATCTGCCTCCACATATTTGTAGATATGGGAAAGCTTAGCATCTTTCTGATAGTCCCCATCCCTTGCCATCCTCTTCTGTCTGGAGTCCCCATCGTACCCTGAGTTAGCTAACATAATGTCATTCGGGATCTGTATCTATAGTTCTCAAATTTGTTCTTACCCGTTCATGATGCCTCCACATATTTGTACAAATGAAACAGCTTGGTATTGTACTGTTGGGCTTTACCCTTTGCTATCTATTTTCTATTAGTGTACCCGATGCAATAGTGAAGTCATCCAGGATCTGTGCTGAGCATACAATTCTCAACCTTAGTTTCTTACCCGTTTAAGACGTCCTCTACATATTTGTAGAAATGGAACAGCTTGGCGTCGTTTTGATAATCTCCATCCCTGGCCATTCTCTTCTTTCTGGAGTCCCCGTCATACCCTGAGTTGGCTAACAGGATGTCGTCTGGTATCTGGGTGCGGTTCCATGGTAGTTGGAAGTTTGCTTGGAAGGCAAAGTTCATGTTGATATTCTCGGCTGTGGTCGGCGTACTGATGCCCGCGTTGAACTGGAAGGAAAAATCATTGTGATCTTTTTAGTATCGTACTTAAAGTACCTACTTTTTTATGAACGAGCAATCTACACTAATATTATAAAGAGGTAAAGTTTGTGAGTTTGTGAGGTTGTAGGGGGTAATCTCTTGATCTACTCAACCGATTTCGAAAATTATTTTATCAATAGAACACCACATTATCTGCGAGTGTCATAAGCTATAAAGTAAGCGCGGGCGAAGCCGCGGGCAAAGGCTAGTCTTTGATATAGACATTCGCAACCTCGATAAGACAAGAGACAAGGACAGTAAATATTTGTTAAAATTCATAAAATTAGTTAAGCAGGTATAGACCGAAGCACTACCCAATAACCAATCCTGACTAAAGCTCACATAAAGTTGCGAGTTGATTGGGTTTTGCGCAGTCTGTAGCTAACTTCACATCCGCCGACTTGTATGTTTCGGCCTATTCGTCAATTTGCTATAAAAACTTTTATGACTTATCTTACCGAGGCGAGAGTGCGATATATTTTGGTTCTCAGAAACAGCTGCAACGATAGGGTCTAATGACTCAATCAAGAAGAACCCGGAAGCAGTTCTAAGCAACGTGATGCCACGTAGCGAATCGAGCTTTTACGCCACTTTGTGAAACGCCTCTCTACAGTGCGATCTTCCTAAACAACGTAGTGTTGTATGCCACGCATCACAAGTTACGTTAATATCAGCAATGTTTCAACCTTACTTTTATATTATAATTTTTATGAGTATAGGTATAGGAATCATTGTTGAGCAATAGTCCCGCTTCCCTCTATAAGTTCTAATCCCTCGTAAACTTTTCTCAAATTATCCTGTAATATTGTAATGCTGTAGCCAAAATACAGGCTTATGCTTAGTTTGGTAGATAGAGCCCATATAATCGTACGAATAACTGTATTGTTCGATAGTAATTAATTTTGAAATTTGAATTGTTCTGGCAGTATCTTCCGTCATGCATGCACCACGTGATAAGGTTGGGTCATGCATTGCATTATATCGAAGCCACGTCTCTAATTAAATCCTACTTTAGTTAAGCTGCTTTTAAATTAAATGTCAAATTCAGGAAAACATTAACGGCGCTTTTCATTTTTGACTTGTCTTGGTGAGGGTACTATCCAAACCCCCTGATCCGGTTAAGCAAAAAAATTGTGAAAGGACACAATCCCAAAGCATTTTGGGATTAAATGCTTTATTGATACTTTGTTAATAAAATCGCAAAAAGCAAATAAATTAATTAATTGAAACAAAAAAATGCTTAGCGCGTTTCCAAATAGGTAGGATAGGATCAAAAGTAACAATTTATTTTTGTTTGTATTCCGGCAATGTGAATTATTTCGAAACATATCTCGTATTTGTCTTATTGTGAAATTAAGAATGCTCCGTTTCTCCTAAAATGATTTCTTAAAATATCTACCAGTCTTTATATATTTATATAAATATAGAGCAAAGCCAGTGAACCTGTATAATTATATTAAGCTATGTTTATTTTTGATCTCTTAAATAGATCATATTTAAAATTCTACGCATATCTTTGTTCAAAAACCATACATATTACATAATATATCTTAGAAAACACAGCAGCCGACTTGGCGGAAGATCAGGATGCGTGAAAAGAAATGGGGAAGGCTTTTGCCCAGCACTGGGACATGACAGGCTGAGAAAAAAGACATTCTTAAAACATAATTTACGTACCTGCAGTAAAGTACTGTTGGGAAAAAACAGAGGAAATTGTCTTCGGCTCCTATGAACCACTTCACTATGTCCATCATTTAAAACCACTGTACAAAACGCAATATTTACCAACAAAAAAATAAAAAAAACCTTCACAACAACCATGATGCTATCAAAGGGTCTGACAAAAATGATCTTTTTTGGACTTTATTCCATATTGTGAAAGAAACTGTTAATCACATAAACCGGAATGTAGAAAACTTGTACCCGGATTTTATTAAGTAACAGAGCATAGAAACTTTATTATTACTTCCCATGAGCAAAAATATAGGTAAATAACGGTAAAAAATAAATGTTTGTTAATTTGGTAATTGGTGATAATTCTTTAAAAAAATATTAGTCAAATACAAATAAGTTATTCTAAGTCACTTAGCCAACAATACCAGAAATATCTCTAGGTATGTGATAGACAAGACGTGTAGCTATCAAGTTTCTATCCAGAAGGCAACAGGCGATATGTAATACGTCAGTATTAGTAGCTAGTCTGTTGGATGAAAATATTAGTGTTGTGATCATGTGACTTTGGTATCTTACTGTAAGGCCATGTTTACACTGTTCGTTGGCTAAGCCAATAACACTAACGTTATAGCTGAAACGGCTAGTCAAGACTACTTTTCTAAAAAAATTAGTCGCAGATTTTGTAGTTATTTTGTAGCTTAGTTACAACTTATATTTGCTGTAGCTTTAGTTTCAGTTTCAGATTTTAAATTAAATAGTTTCTTTGAAACAACCGTTTATAAATACTAGAATAGATATGTTTAATATATATCCCATACATAAAACGTATTTTTTTTGCCGAAGGGCTCCCATAACGAACGAACGAACGAACTCATTATACGCGCGTCAAAGTCGTACTTAGCCGATTTTTTTGCTTTGAGACATGAATATTGCAACCACGCGTAAAAATGTGGTTACTCAGAGCTCCAGTATGAACTAGGCTTTAGACGTACAATCTTAACATATTCTCTGTAAATCTGTACACTCCAAGCTTTTGTACGAGTCGTAAGACTGACATCTTGAAAGAATTTTAATAATCAAATTAACTAAAAATTTGTAATTGTTTCAAAATATTGATTAATTTGGAGTTGGAAAACTAATTAAATTTACTCGATATAGTTTTTTAGGTGTTTTGTTGAAAGATAATCTTGATCTGTAGTATAATGGGGTAAGTTTATTTATTTTAAAAATTGCTAATTACAGGTATGTATACGTATAGTAAATTATGTAGGCATGTTGAAAATACATTCAAAATAGTCTGATTTTCATCTGAGGTTAGACGAAATTAAAATAACTAATGAAAAAGTGCATTTTTATTTAAAATTAAAACGAGATTTGATTGGTTTTGTGTAATTTGAGAAAACTATAACTTATTTTAGGTGTTTGGAAAACAAACATTTTTAGACGAAATCTAGAATATTCTGGATTTGATCTCAGGCTAAAGCGAATTAAAATTGCAAAGGATAATAAATCGACTCTTACATGCTATTACCTTGTGCTATTACAAGCACAAGGCACTAATATGTAATAGCTTAATTATATTTATATTATACCTAATAGCATTAATGTTAACTTGAATGATTTCAAAAGTTGTTTTGTTTGAATTAATTATCAATTATTTATTTCTTGTTTGATGAAGTTTTGACTATCGATATAATGGCATCGAAACTAATCCGCTTTTTTTTTTTGAAACAATTTCTAAGTAACTTTTTTTTCCCGAAAACTAACACATAATATCGGTATAGGCTACGGTAACTACGTAAACTATAATATTCGGATCTGCATTTTAAATAAATTTCATGTGTCTTATCTTTTTTGTGACATTTGTATTTAATCTAATTTTGTATTTTTGAATTGCAAATTTTATGGACTTGTTCTGAAATAAATATAATTATAATATTTTAGTTGGGTTGTTCGAATTATCCTTTAGACCTTCAAGGATCTTTGGATAATCCAATTGATTTTCAAGTAGCTTAAGTATGTACCTAGTATTGCATATTGTTGTATGTTGTTACTAAAGGCGCTTTAATGAAGGCCCGCAAAAAATGATTATACTAATCCATCCATCCATCCATCAGCCATAGGACGTCCACTGCTGGACATAGGCCTCCCCTATGAATCTCCAATAAGACCGGTTGGTAGCGGCTTGCATCCAGCGTGATCCTGCGGTCTTAATGAGGTCATCCGTCCACCTTGTGGGTGGACGTCCTACGCTGCGCTTGCCGGTACGTGGTCTCCACTCGAGAACTTTTCGACCCCATCGGCCATCAGTCCTCCGCGCTATGTGCCCTGCCCACTGCCATTTCAACTTGCCAATCCGCTGGGCTATGTCGGTAACTTTGGTTCTTCTGCGAATCTCCTCATTCCTGATTCGATCTCGCAGAGAGACTCCGAGCATAGCCCTCTCCATAGCTCGTTGGGCTATTTGGAGCTTATTAATAAGGCCCATAGTAAGAGACCACGTTTCAGTGCCATAAGTCATCACTGGCAACACACACTGATCGAACACTTTCGACTTGAGGCACTGAGGTATGTCGGACGAGAAGACGTTACGCAATTTTCCGAACGCTGCCCAGCCGAGTTGGATTCGGCGATTGGCCTCTTTCTTGAAGTCGGACCTACCTAACTGGACTACTTGTCCTAGGTAGACGTACGAGTCAACGACTTCAAGAACCGAGTTCCCAACAGTGATCGGGGTGGGTACAACATGGGAATTACACATGACTTTCGTCTTGTCCATGTTCATCTTAAGACCCACCTGTTGAGAAACCCGATTGAGGCTTTCGAGCATCGTGCTGAGCTCTTCCATCGATTTTGCCATGACTACTATATCGTCAGCAAATCGAAGGTGAGTGAGGTATTCGCCATTGACATTGATGCCGAATCCTTTCCATTCCAGGAGCCTGAAGGCGTTTTCCAAAGTAGCCGTAAACAGTTTCGGAGAGATTACGTCTCCCTGTCTTACGCCTCTTTTTAAAGGGATCGCCTTGGAGCTCTCTTCCTGTACTCGGACCGACATAGTGGCGTTATTATACAAACACTTCAACACTTCGATGTACCGATAGTCAACACGGCATCGTTGGAGAGACTCGAGCACAGCCCAAGTCTCGACCGAATCAAAGGCTTTCTCATAGTCCACAAACGCTAAGCAAAGTGGTAAGTTATACTCTTCGGTCTTCTGTATAACCTGCCGCAGCGTATGAATGTGGTCCATGGTGCTAAAGCCCTTTCGGAAACCGGCTTGTTCGGAAGGCTGGAAGTCATCAAGCCTGCGCTCGAGACGGTTCGTAATGACCCTTGAAAACAGCTTATAAACATGGCTCAGAAGCGAGATGGGTCTGTAGTTCTTCAATAAGGTGTTGTCACCTTTCTTGAAAAACAACACCACCACGCTTCTGTTCCATGCTTCTGGCGTGATGCCCTCGAGGACGACGGTGTTGAAAAGCTTCTGGAGGACTTTTAATACCGGTGTTCCACCCGCTCTCAGAAGCTCTGATGTGATACCGTCATCACCCGGCGCCTTGTTGTTCTTGAGCTGATTTAGGGCCATTCTAATCTCGTACAGGCTGATGTCCGGGATATCTTCGGTGAAGTGTCGGGTCAGCTTGGCTCTTGGGTCTTTGGCTGCGCTGTTGACAGGCTTAGCGACCGAAGCGTATAGCTGTCCATAGAACCTTTCGATCTCCTCCAATACCTCTGCCTTGGTCGACGCTACACTGCCATCTTCTCTCTTCAGCTTTGTCAGCTGGCTTTGCCCAATAGACAAGTTCCTCGCGAACACTTTGGAGTCTTTGTTCTGCTCTATGGTCTCTTTAATATGTTTAGTATTAAAGAGACGAATGTCGCGCCTCACGGATTTCGAAATTTGTCTATTGATCAGCCTATATGACTTTGCATCATCGGAAGACTGCAGTCTCTGTAAGCGTCGTTCGGCCATGAGATTTAGAGTTTGATCGGAAAATTTTTGAGGTCTATTTGTACGACGGGGTCTAAAGAATTTAGCACCCACCGTCTGGACAGTTTCTACGAGCCCGTTGTTGATCTCGTCCACTGACGCAAAGTTCTCCAGGCAAGCAAAGCGATTTGAGAGCTCGAGCTGAAAGCTCTCGGGGTTTTGGATATCGGAAGGTGTAGGTCGGAGCGTGGACTTCATCAAGCGTGACCTTTCGAGTTTAACGTTTATATCCAATGTGCCTCTTACGATTCTGTGATCACTACCGGTTTTCACCCTGTGTATCACGGAGACATCAGTGAATATCCGTTTCTCGGTGATTATACTAAGATATGATTATATTTTTCCAGGTCAAAATTGAACATAGCAGCGATAATATTTATAGTTTTATCGTCATACGTCATCAGTTCCGAAGTATTTGAAAGTGATGAAATGTATTTGCGTGAAAAACGCCAGATCAACTCTTTACCACTGATCTATCCATATGGAGGAACATATAAGGTAACTTTTCGATGTGTGTAGATACTAAATTAAACAATATCAAGAAAGAGAAGGTGACTCCCGTTCTACCTTGGTTCTGGTGCAAAGAATGTCCATCGACATCTAACGCGGTAAAGCGGTAAGCTTTATGGGCAAATTTGCACCAGGGACGATGAGGAGCGGTAACCCGCTTTTCTATTAAATTTCTAGCTATATTTATTTACTACTATTATTTATACTCGTAATGAAGAAACTTCACTTACTGAAGTCTTGTATAACATTTGTATATTAAGTAAATAAATGGATAGCTGGAAATAATAAGATAAAATTAAGAACTAAATGTTATTAAATAAAAATTAAATATTGACGTGGCAGTATATAGGTATAGAAGGTACATATTTCGTAAAACTGATAGCCGATAGGTTTAGGAACTATAAATAATAAATGTTAGGGGACATCTTACACACGGTCTCTGACCCCAAACTAAGCAAAGCTTGTGATATGGCTGCCAGAGACTGATATACTACATATACATACTTTAAATACATACTTATATAGATAGTATAGTACCTAAATAACACCCAGACACAGAATAAAAACCTATGTTCATCACATAAATGCTTGCCCTGGGTAGGGTTCGAACCCACGCCTCTTTGATCCAGAAGTCAGGGTCACTAACCACTGAGCCACCGAGGCAGTCGAATAGAGACTGCGTACCGGGATGTGCAGTATAGGACCTCGACCGGTAAGGTGAAAAGACTAAGAAAATAGACGTACAAGATCGTGGTGAACGTTGATAAAATCTGGACGTGAATAAATCGCTTTTTCACGATGTTTTTCTTCAAAATTTAAATCTAGCGGCGAATTCGAATATGAAATCAATGGTCAAAGAGACACCTAAGTCTCTTCTTCATCCATGTTTAGGACTTCCACTGCTGGACAAAGGCCTCCTCCATGGATCTTTAATAAAACCGGTTAGATAGATAGATAGATAAACTCTTTATTGATTCACACACACATAAAACAGAAAAATAGAAAAAATTAGATGATACAATATGTGAAGCAACCGGCGGCCTTATCACTGAAACTGATTTCTTCCAGGCTTGCCACGGTTGGTAGCGGCTTGCATCCAGCGCGATCTTGAGGTCTTGATGAGGTCATCTGTCAACCTCGTAGGCGAACGTCCAACGCAGCGCATGCTGTTACGCGGTCCCTATTTGAGAACTTTTCGACCCCATCGGCCATCCGTATTGGTCCATGTAACTGCATAACTCGATTTTTTAAAGATATCTAATTTTTTGAATACACAAAACTTAAGTAACACAATTTAATTTAACTTAGGTATACTAAAATACAAAATACCTAAATTAATATTTATACATTTTTTTAAATTCTCGACAGGTTATCACTACATAGTATAAAACAAAGTCGCTTCCGCTGTCCCCATGTCCCCATGTATGCTTATTGTTTTAAAACTACGCAACAGATTTTGATGCGTTTTTTTAAATAGATAGAGTGATTCAAGAGGAAGGTTTATATGTATAAAATACCTGTGCGAAGCCAGGGCGAGTCGCTAGTTAAGTAATAAGTATGTATAACTGCTCGCAATTTTTTTTTGTCATTAAATTCTTACTTTTCAAAAGTACTAAATCGTAATCTATCTGTTTTCAGTTGATCATAGGCATGTCAGCCCCCATCGAGAACCGTGAAAAAATACCCCTACTCTTCGCAATCAACTTCCAGTACCAATACGTGCAATTCGACAACATATCCCAGCTGTCCCAGTACTACTTCATCAAGGAGGTGTCCCGAGAGGAGAGAGAGATAGACTTGATGGCCAGGAGGGACGAGAGGCTGGTCTTTTACAGATCTGTCGCGGAAATGCTAATCTCGTAAGTGTCATACGGTTTCTTTTTAACTAAAAATAAAAGGATTACATATTAACTTATTAAATCATGACCACGCTGGGAACCTGTCAGGCAAGAAAATATTTTTCGCAATGAAAAGTATGAGACTATGCCCATTAGACCGCTCGCTCTCGTGGCGTGAGTACCTGGCGCGATCAGGAGAGAGGCCTCAGCACCGTCGCATACCATGCACGGAATTTTTAGACACCGACAAAATATTCTGGACCTTAAAGTACGTTATAGTGGACATAGTAGAGCGTACCATGTCGTTGTCCGTGCCTGATACGTTCGTAGCACGGTCTGGTATGGCACGTTATAAAGTACGTTATAGTGGACATAGTGGAGCGTACCATGTCGTTGTCCGTGCCTGATACGTTCGTAGCACGGTCTGGTATGGCACGTTATAAAGTACGTTATAGTGGACATAGTGGAGCGTACCATGTCGTTGTCCGTGCCTGATACGTTCGTAGCACGGTCTGGTATGGCACGTTATAAAGTACGTTATAGTAGACATAGTAGAGCGTACCACGTCGTTGTCCGTGCCTGATACGTTCGTAGCACGGTCTGGTATGGCACGTTACAAAGTACGTTATAGCGGACATAGTAGAGCGTACCACGTCGTTGTCCGTGCCTGATACGTTCGTAGCACGGTCTGGTATGGCACATTATAAAGTACGTTATAGTGGACATAGTGGAGCGTACCATGTCGTTGTCCGTGCCTGATACGTTCGTAGCACGGTCTGGTATGGCACGTTATAAAGTACGTTATAGTGGACATAGTAGAGCGTACCACGTCGTTGTCCGTGCCTGATACGTTCGTAGCACGGTCTGGTATGGCACGTTATAAAGTACGTTATAGTGGACATAGTGGAGCGTACCATGTCGTTGTCCGTGCCTCATACGTTCGTAGCACGGTCTGGTATGGCACGTTATAAAGAACAGACAACTTAACTAAAAAATAATGTCTACACATGTATCAATAACTTTAAGATTTGAGTTCAGACCAAATAATCGGCCAAGTACGAGTCGGACTCGCGCACGGAGGGTTCCGTATTGTACGGGAGCCCCCCTTAAATATTCCTTTTTATTTTAATTTTATTATTTACTTATGAAGTGAATATAACATTAAATATTCTGTGAAAATTTCAAGCATCTACCTGTTACCATTATTAATATCGAGCGAAAAACATCTAAAATTTGAGGTTTGTTGTATGGGAGCCCCCCTTAAATAATTATTTAATTTTGTTTTTAGTATTTGTTGTTATAGCGGCAACAGAATTACATTATCTGTGAAAATGTCAGCTGCTTGGCTATCAGGGATCATGAGATACAGCCCGGTGACAGACAGACAGACATCGAAGTCTTAGTAACAGGGTCCCTATTTTTCCCTTTGGGTACGGAACCCTAATAAAAAACCTACATAGACAGAATGTTGTAAACAAAACAAGTGAGGCCTGTAAAACTACGCCTCTCCGTGTACAGACACAGTTACACACACATACATGAACAAGGAAATTACGCCTTGGCTCGTCAGTCGAACTATGGCAACGCAAAACCGACGCACTCACCACATGTATAAAAAACAGGCTTGACTTGTCTGTTCACGACGTTCAGTCTTGTTTTTTTTTTTATTTGGTCTGAGTATTTAAGAACATTATTATTATACTACAGCATTATCTCCTCATTATCTTATATTAATTCCTATGAATGATGATGATAAGCCCCCGTAGCTTAAAGACAAAAAAATCTTGTTGTCACATTAGATGTGCGGCGCCTGCTATCAGAGTAATTTTATTACCAAGGTAAGCAGCATTGAATGTAGATGATTGAATTCGGTTTCACGTTTTCGGAGTAATATTTTGAAATGACAGTAAAAAAATGTAACAGTCGATAAGCTTTGAACTCTTATGGTATATATTTAACAGATTCAGTGGCAGATTTTTCAGCAGGCTAAGTCAGCTAAAGCCTAGAGCGGCAAATTTTAGAGGGTGGCAAACCTCGGGCCATTTATTTTATAATTGAAAAAAAAGTAATATTAATTTATAAACCGAAATGTTATAAAACAGAGTCCAGAGAAATAACAGCATACGATTCGTAGCATTATTACTACCATTTTCTACGGGCGGCAAATACGGAAATCTGTTACACAGATAATAGATTACGTATACAGGTACAAGGAGACTTACTTAATTATTAATTAGAGTAAAATGTGCATTCCAGAAAAGGTATGAATGGGAAAGACTGCGTCCTAAGAGCCATTTGCGAAGCTGCCCAATATCCAGTCGAGGAGGAGGGCTTTGTTGGAGAAATCCTTCATGTGTTATTGACGTAAGTAAATTACTTTTTATAAAGTAAGTTATGAAGTTTATAAAGGAAGTAAAGATGACGCTAAAGGAGCAATGTTACAACATAAAATATTTGTAGGTACATATGTGATTTGATATATCTACGCGTTTGTCTGTGTAGTTTAGTTTAGTAAAAGTTTCTGTGATCGAAGTGTATATCTTTGTTTAAAATATCTATAACTGAGAACAGAGACCTATTTTAAGTACCTTGTAATTAAAAAACAAATTTTGAAAATAAGGATAAGTAAGTTATGTAAATAAATTTTCACTTTATTTAAAAAATAATAATTTAATAACCTATTTACTCACTATGTGTTCCATATCACCCCCGACACAAGGAATCTTAGTGGAATGCTATGAAGGTAAATAAAACGTTTATAAAATGGAATCCGTATTTCAACTATTTAAGAACACTAAATAAATATAAGGGGACATCTTATACTATGACATGATCTCTGACCCCAAAATTAGCAAAGTTTGTGATGTGGCTGCCAGAAACTGATATAATACTACTTAAAAATATTTTTAAATGCAAAATTATATAGGTAATTTATAACATCCAGTGACAGAGCAAACACATGAGTTCATCACATAAACTCTTGCTCTAGGTGGGAATCGAACTCACGCCTCTTTGAACCAAGAGTCAGAGTCACTAACCACTGGCCCACCGAGGCAGTCGTCAACTATACAGGGTCATATAAAAAAAAAAAGCAACTTTTGTTCTAAGACTTTTGGAAAAACGCGAAGAAAAATATCAGCATTTTTATACAAAAAGTTCGTCAACTCGCGGCAAAATGTATGGAGAAGCGAATTTTTTTTTTGCAAATTTTTAAATTAAAACAAAATTTTTAAAAGTACAAAAGTTGTTTGTCTAGATGTACTAGACCCGCCCTTAAAAGGTTTTGCGTTTAATCCCTATGACCCTGTATACTTTACCTAGTTTTTTCAAATAATTCTTTCCAGGCCAGACTACGGTCGATCTCCTTTCGACGACGCTGACGAGGACTGGGAAGAGCTGATATCTCCCTACAAAGACGCCGCTATCGCTGGACGTCAGATGTTTAGCTGCTCGTCCATTTACAGCAGCTGCCCGGAAGGCCAGGGCGTCTTGGAGCTTATAACTACACTTAGAGACGAATGAAGCTTATACCTTCTCTAATTAATTTTCTATTTATTTTTTATCCCTGAGGCGAATGAAGCTTAACCTTCTCTAATTAATTTTAAATATATTTTTTATCCCTGAAACCATACGTCGGCTCAAAAAGCGTCGGGATATTTTTGATCAGGATTAACAATAAATAATCCATAAATTAAATGAGCTGCACTATAAACGTCAATAATTATTTTTTGCAAAAAAAATGGCATGACCGACTTCAACCGTGTACAGAATTCGCAAATATTTCACACGGATCCATGTAGCGTTTTTTACATTATTGTCGATTTATCAAAAATGGCTCAGTCGATTTCAATAAAATTTAAATGTGATCAATTACGAAGTATACTCTTTCCAATAAAAAAAAGAATTACCGAAATCGGACTACTATGTAAAAGTTATGCGTGGTTACACATAAAAAAAAAACAAATTTACGCGTCGAATTGAGTACCTCCTCCTTTTAATCTCAAGAACTGATTGCAAGATCAAAACACACAAAAAACACAGAGGCTGTTTTTAAAACTTGGACACAAAAACGCTTTTATTGTTCTTAAACTTTCGCGATTTGAAGACATTATTATTATGTACTGCGCGCACTAAAAATTACGAGATACATAAATACTTCATCATCCCGACGTTTCGACCGAGTCGCATCGATCGTGGTCACGGGTAGACTGGAATGTGAAACAGCAGGTACCGCCAATTCAACTTGAACTTGAAAAATTGTCACCACGACACACCACACTGGCGGTATCTAATAATATCTTGCTACCTACACTGATTTACACTTGTTGACAACAGGATTTCACGACGCCGATAACTTAAATCCATCCGTGAACGCGAAGTGTTCGAATAAAACCACGTAGTGATATTCCACGTTCTAGAGAAATTCTAAGGAAGCTAGTGTCCGCTTGCTAAAACAATTGATATGTAATTGTCACTACAATCTAGACAAAGTGAACCGTAATTTAAATCAAGTGCGGAATGCAGTGTTGTGTTATCTCAAGAAGATTTTGAATTGTATGACCTGATCAGATAACAAGCATCGCGGACTTTTGACTTGTGCAGTCAAAGCCATGAGAAAAAGTTGAAAAAGTTTTTGGATCGACGTGAGTACAACATTGAGTCTAATGTAAGTTTACCCTCAACGCAAAAAGATACAGTGAAAGAATTTTTCAAATTGGTTCAGTTGTTACGGAGCCTAATCAATGCAAACAAAGAAACAATCAAATCTTTCCTCTTTAAGTACTATCGGTATAGATGTTCACCGGGATTAGCGTAGCTTTCCAACAGTGAGAGAATTTTTCAAATCGGTTCAGTAGTTTCGGAGCCTATTCGATGCAAACAAACAAACAATCAAATCTTTCCTCTTTATAATGTTGGTATAGATTTTTTTTGACGCAAATAAGTCCGCGTTTGACCACCAACTCGCCGACGACGTTATGGTCGCAGATTATGCACGCAGACCTGGAAGATAATTATATTTATCTAGATATATTTTTTGACGTGACAACGTCTTATAAATTGGTTTGTCGGGTGACACTTCAAGAAACTGCGTTACGCTCCCCGCTCACACTTCATGCGCTCTCATTCGTCTCATTCGTATCAAAGTCGTTGTCACGTAAAACTTTCGCCCGTATACCGACTTTACAGGCAACCAATTTTTTCAATGAAAAACTAGCTTTAAGTTTCAGAGTAATAATGAAATAGTCAGGAATAAATGTTTGTGCTTAAATTAATCGGCCTACAAACTATTCCTTAATTACTTCTATCAGTTTTGAGCCCGTGGATTAATTAATCCGATTTAAGGGGAGCGGAAAATCGAATTGTTAAACATTTTCTGAATTTTGTTATTGTTAAGTTTATAATAAAGGCTAAAGGCTACCCATATTCAACCTATACCTACCTGAATAATTTTACATTTACGAGTATGTTACGCATACTAAATTAATTCCAAATATTATTGAGTATCATAGTGATTTCTTCGTTGTACCAAATACATGGCAAGCTAATTACTCTGTGTCAGATCATTCTTACAGGATATTTACATTAATTACTTTGATATTTTTTTGGAAATAAAATAATTCAAATTTTCAGAAGTGCTTTTAAAACGTGTGTCTGTTTAACATTTTTTTGAAGTCTTCTTTTTAGCGGCGTTGTGCACTTTTTAGGATGTTTAAAAATGTTAAACTCGCGTTAGGACACGTATCCTGATCGAAAATTCGTAAGATTGAGGGAGTACTCTCCCTCAATATACCGATATCACCCTCTCTTTCTACCGCACTGTTTCGATTAAGCGGCGCCTGCGCAAATTTGCACTTAGGGATTTATTTTCGCATATATTACTTGATACTGCGGACTTGAAATCGTGCAATTTGTCACCGCTGTTGAACCGTCTAACCACAAAAGTTTTACGTACGCTTTAGACAATGTTTAACAGTACAAAGTGCACGGTTAAACAGATTTTAAAGCGTGTTTAAATATTTTGTGGTAAGGCGGTAAGTGTCCATAACCTTGGCGTTCAAGTGGTGTTTTCACTTCTGCCGGCACTCCCGGAGTGCAACTCGTTGTTTTTTTATGTGTAGTAACCGAAGTGCATTACTTGAAAACTACGTGGAAATCTCATTTTCTAAACATTTATAAAATTCTGTGGCAAATTAAGCGCCTCACCATTTTATTTTGGCAAAGAGAAGTGTTTATAAGAATGCATTGATTTGTAGGTGGTTATACATTTCTTAGGTAGGTTTACAATTTCTTTATCAATTTTCTTTAAATGCATCAACAATATCGTTATACCTATACAGGGTTATTTTTAATCAATTAGCAACCTTTTAGGGGCTTATTATCTACATCAAAACTAACAACTTTTGTTATGCGGCTTTTGTCAAAACTCAAAAAAAAATTGCAATTTTGACAAAAATTGCAGAACAAAAGTTGTTAGTTTAGATGTACAGAATAAGCCCCTAAAAAGATGCTAATTGATTAGAAATAACCCTGTATATACATACTTGCGTGTGACGTAGAATCCATTTTCAATCGCGTAGAGTTAATCAAGGACTTTCAAGGAGTACCTACATAACATTTCCGGGCAATATGAGATATTAAGTTCTGCATAATTATCTTAGAGTGACGAGCACAATGCTAAGTATTCCGCGCAAAGAAAATATTTATCAGATACCTCTAGATTCCGCGTAGGCTTTTGCACTGGTATAGTTCAAAATAGGCATGACGACTGAAGTAAAAATATCATTATTATAATTAGTCCATGAGTAGAAAATTATCATAAAATATTAGACACGTAGTTTTTCTTTTATTAATCACACAATTAATGACAAAGATAAACCTTGTCAAAGTTTTGGGAGTGGGGGTCGTAACGTTCCCAATCTTTATACATTTGTATGGCACTTCTGACGTCACACGGAACTTTGACGGTCGATCTGATGGGCTAATTATATTTTTTTAGTCATCATGTCAAGTCTGGAATTGTTACAAGTATGCACAAACAAGGCCAAGCTCGTTTTGTAAAAATGAAACGTAGATTCTAAATTTAATGTTGCTTTGCAGCTCGAATAGTTTCCAATTTCATGATTACTTTGTCACTGAAAAGCGGTTTAACGCTTTCTATCCTCATATTTGTCACTGGTCCCTAATTTCTTGGTACTTATCTCTGAGGTCTTCCCATCTATGAGCTGAGCAGACGACAGAATTAAGTAAATCTCGTGTAGGATGCTGGTCACGTTTTCGCTATCAGTCCGCAAGAATCTTTACTTTAACTTAGAAGAAGACTACTGTAGGAACTCGATTGTGTCACGTAACTGCACTTATTTTTAACCACACTCACGAAAACGTAGGTAGTAGTAGTAGGTACGTAGGACTTCAAAGTTTTTAGGGTTCCGTACCCAAAGGGTAAAAACGGGACCCTATTACTAAGACTTCGTTGTCCGTCTATCTGTCACCGGGCTGTATCTCATGAACCATGACAGCTAGGCAGCTGAAATTTTCACAGATGATGTATTTCTATTGCCGCTATAACAACAAATACTAAAAACAGAATAAAATAAATATTTAAGGGGGGCTCCCATACAACAAACGTATTTTTTAGGATTTTTTGCTCGCTATTAATAACGGCAAGAGGAATGGTTCTCCCATAGGGTACGGAACCCTTCGTGCGCGAGTCCGACTCACACTTGGCCGATTTTTTTGTATCTACCTATGTCTGTTAATCTGTCAAGTGCGAGTCAGACTCGCGCACGAAGGGTTCCGTACCGTGTTAGAGCCCCCTTAGTCCTCTTGTTATTATAAATAAATATATACAAATACATAGCAAAAAAACTCCAATAAAATCACGTTTGTTATATGGGCGGGCCCTTTAAATATTTATTTTATTCCATATTTATTATTTGTTGTTAAGCAGAAATATGTACATCTGTGAAAATGTCAGCTGTCTTGCTATCACGGTTCATGAGATACAGCCTGGTGACAGACGGACATGGGAGTCTTAGTAATAGGGTCCCGTTTTTACCCTTTCGCTACGGAACCCTAAAAAAATACGTTTCTTGTATGGGAACCCCCTTAAATATTTACTTTATTTTAATTTAATTATTTTTTTAATGTGAATTTACTACTAGTAAACATTCTGTGAATATTTCAAGCGTCTACCTGTTACCGTTATTAACATCGAGCGAAAAACGCCTGAAAATTCAGGTTTGTTTTATAGGAGCCACACTTAAATATCTATTTTATACTACTTTTAGTATTTGATGTTAAAGCGGCAACAGAAATACATCATTTGTGAAAATTTCAACTTTCTACTACCTACGGCTCATGAGATGCAGCCTAGTAAGTAAGTAAGTTCGTATAGGCCGGGTGGCTGGCCCTGGTGTCAGAGTTTTTAGGCCGCCTGTAGGCCTCTGACATGGCTAAACGGTTAAAACAACCGGGGCCTACAATTTAACGTGTCATCCGAGCCACGGTAGCGCTCAGTTGGAAAATGCCACCCGCGGTCACCCATCCAAGTAATGACCGTGCGGAACGTTGCTTAATTGCAGCCTAGTGACAGACTAACAGACGGACAACGGACATCCAAAAGAACTTAGTAGTTAAGTACACATACAGTATGGATAAGTTAAGAATTAAGTTTTTTTTTAAATTAGTAGTGAGATTTGTTCTAAAACCTTTGATACCTATCCTCCTTTTCCCAATAGGCAATCAGTCTCCTAGTCGGCGATTTAGTCGCATCGGGAATTTATTGACTAGTTACTAACCAGATTTACTTTGTGCTTACTCTGCTGTGGTATGCTGGAGAGTTCAGACAAGGATAGAGAGATACTTTAACTAGAGATGAAAAGAGATAGAAGTAGGGGTTTTATAGACCATCTGAAGTGTTGATCAGGGAATAGAAAAGCGATTAGACACAACTTTCTTAGATGAATGTTGAACTAGCATGAGATTAGTTCAGTCCATGCTCGTGGTTGGATTTTCGGTAAAAAAATTGGCTTATTTTAACCATTTTTATGTGACTAAAAATGTTCTCCATTAGTATGTAGGTATGTTTTTGTAAGTATGTTATGGGATTACTCCGCCAATTACCTAGTCAGGTCATAAGTATTGTCACACAGTAAAAACTTTTCTTTTAGAATGCTGGCCACAAAAAAGTTTATTGAATTCGAATTTCGAATTGTTCATGAAAATAAAAATGTATACTTTTTAGAATTTTACTCATTTTTAAATATAAAGTGGACGATTAAAGAAGACCGTGTTGCAGTTATTGCGTTGCATCGTTGCGGTTACGCGCCAGTTCAAATTTATGACATACTGAAAAATTTGAATATAACCAAAAGATTCGTTTATCGTACCATCAAACGATACAATGAAGACTCTAGTGTAGATGACAGGTCAAGAAGTTGTTGCCCTCGGTCTGTTAGGACTCCAGCAGTGATAAAAGCTGTGAAAAAAGGCGCGAATTCAAAGAAATCCCAAATATAAGCAGAAACTGTTGGTCCTTCAGATGGGGTTAAGCAGAACCACGGTGAAAAGGGTGTTAAATGAAGACTTAGGGCTTCGGGCATATCGAAGAAAAACAGGACATCGTTTAAATGCTCGTCTAATGGACCTGAGACTGAAGAGATGCCGCGCTTTGTTGAAGCGGTTCAAATCGTTCGTTCGGATGAAAAAATTTTTACCGTAGAAGAGAGCTACAACAAACAAAATGATAAGGTGTACGCACACAGTAGTGAAGAAGCGAGCAACCGTATTCCGCGTGTCCAACGAGGTCATTTTCCATCCTCGCTCATCGTATGGTTGGGAGTTTCTTATTGGGGCTTAACAGAGGTACATTTTTGTGAGAAAGGTGTAAAAACGAATGCAGTTGTGTATCAAAATACAGTCCTGTCGAACCTTGTGGAACCTGTTTCTCATACCATGTTCAATAACAGGCACTGGGTATTCCAACAAGATTCGGCGCCAGCTCATAGAGCGAAGAGCACACAAGACTGGCTGGCGGCGCGTGAAATCGACTTCATCCGGCACGAAGACTGGCCTTCCTCCAGTCCAGATTTGAGTCCGTTAGATTAGAAGTTAAGGCAACACTTGGAGGAAAAGGCGTGCTCAAAGCCTCATCCCAATTTGGAGTCACGCAGAACATCCTTGATGTTGACATTTTGAATAAACTTTATTGTCATAAGAATGTTTTTTTTGTTCATTTTGGTAAATAAATGGTTACATAATGAATAAACTTGTTTCAATTATTTTATATTAAACATGTGACAGAATTTATGACCTGGCTGTGTATTATGAACCGATTTTGATGATTTGTGTTCGGTAGATCACACTTAGAGGTGGTCCATTTAAACTTTAACAAAATGAGATGAGCTGTTTTTAAATAACTGACAGTAAACAGACAAATTAATACCTAACTTTTTAAAAATTCAAGCTTTTGAGATCCTGGATATCATGAAGCAGCAGAGTGCAAGCCAAGGCAAGTAAAATGGATATGTCTTGCTTACAGAATCAGAATCAGAATCATTTATTGACGTATCGAGCTTAATACTATAATTAAAAATACAAAATCTGTATAATAATACATAGTACCGCCAACAATAGGTCTCGTCATTCAACTAAGAAAATACAAAATTGATTCGAGTATAAATATTAAATATTGACTTATAACTGATTAAAATAATACAAAATAACTCAATTAGATTGAATGCTGTAAAGGGGCAATAAAATGTATAAAAATCTAAGTAATGTCAAAGAATTACAGGTACAGGAGTTCCTATGGTTACTTTTCGACTCCTTTATCAGATTAGCTCTATGGTGCCATGTTATTTATCACGCGATATGCATAGGGTGTAAAATTTCGAGTTAATCAGAAGCCGGGAAGTTTGTCAAATTTAACATGCAAGATTCCACCCGAACTTACGTACATACCGGTACATCCATTGCAAGTTAAATAAAAGCTTGTAATGGCATACCAGTACATCGATTTCAGCGAAATATTTGAATTTTGTACGCTATTGAAGTCGGTTGTGATATTTTGTCAAAAAGAAATTAACTTGCTTGTAGTCAAATATCAACAGCAAAATATTTTGGACATTTAGAAACATATTTGTGGCTCTAGTAACGGCTACATTGCTAGCAAGCGCAGCTTAAGATATCCACCGTCGTGGTCTGATGATCGAAACATCATTTAATCTAATATAATCTTCATAGCCATTGCCACGAAATGATGATGATATAATTTAATAAATTAAATTACAAGAATTATCGATGAATTTAATCAAGACCAAAGAAACACGTAAATTGTAGGTCCTGGTTGTTTTGACTATTTAACCATGTCAGAGGCCTTCAGGCGGCCTAAAAAACTGTGACACCAGGGCTAGCCACCCGGCCTATACGAACTTACTTACTTAACGTTGGATGCAAGCAACTTCCAACCGCTATAGGTAATCCTAAGACTGTTGTAATTCTAATGTTGAGAAAAAAACGCACTATTTTTTTTTCTTCTTTAATCAAATCACATCGGTGTATCTGACAACATCTAACACGGAGAACGGACATAGCGCCAGCGACAACCGACAGTCGTCTCGGGTTATTTCATGCCACTTTGATGTAGTCGATGACTGGTTTCTGGAAAAAAAAAAAGCTGGTTAGCATCATCATCCACACTCTACAAGAGTTAGATTTTTTTTTGCATATATCCGTGTACCCTGTTCAATTCAATATTTACAATAAGGTGTTACAAATTACTTATATAGTTTCGACAGCCTGCTCCTACGCAGTGTAGTTCCAAGTAAATTTTAGATGACCGTATGTTAACCATATAAATGCCGTATTTATTGAAAATGTATGGAAAAATTTAGTATAAAGGCCGTATTTATAAAAATCGTCATTTTTATTATGACAATTTACGACTCTTAAAGGGCAGCTGAGCCGTATTATCCTTTTTTGGGTTTTAGGGCCTGAAAGCCGTATAACACGGCAAAAGCCGTATCAGGAATATCACTGTTCCTATAAGCGTTAGAATATTAGAAGTAGCTTAAACTGCCAACTACATGGGTACAAAAAAAATAATTAAAATATTTAATAAACTTCCGGTTGATATTAAGGAAATTGAAGACGAGGTCGATTTCGCAAAAGTATTGAAGGAACTACTTATCAAGAAATGCTAAACGATTATCTCTTGGACGAACAAAAAACAGCAAAATGAAATAAATCGCTCCGCACAATATTGTTATACCCTAATAGGGTCATATGTGTAACTCAGACTGAACATGTTATTTAAGACCTGCATGTAAACCTAACATATGTTGCAATAAACGATTGACTATTGACTACTAATTGGAATAGGATCTGTAAAGGTCGCTAAAGTATTACAGTAAATGTGCTCTTATTAAGAAGAAGAAGAAGAAAGGTTAGTATTTTGGTTAATGAAGCGTATCATATTATCTATAGTCAGAATCGAACTCTGGCGGGTCTGAAATTAGCTACAAACTGCGCAAAACGCCACCCTGACTGAAACTTACACAAAAGGCGCGAGGGTTGGATTTCGCGCACCTTGTAAAAGTTTGATTAAGCATCTACTATCTTACCTGAACACAATTTGTAAAATCTTATGATAAATTGCGTTTGTTTCTGAAATAGCTTCCATATCACAAAATGCTCGCCTCACGCAGTGGAAGCCACTGAGACCATTCCTGAAAGAAAAAGATTTTTGAAAAATGTATCTAAACAGGGCTATTTCTAATCAATTAGCAACCTCTTAGGGGCTTATTCTGTACATCAAAACTGACAACTTTTGTTCTGCAACTTTTGTCAAAACCAAAAAAAAAAAAAACAGCTGTACCATGCATTTTGTCGCGGGTGAAAGATATTTTTCTATGGATTTTATTTTTTTGAGTTTTGACCAAAGTCACAGAACAATAGTTGTTAGTTTTGATGTACAGAATAAGCCCCTAAGAGGATGCTAATTAATTAGAAATAACCCTGTATAAATCACCTCCGACCAAATAAAAAAAATCAAGACAGAACGTCGTGAACAAACAAGTGAGGCCAGTTTTTTGTACATGTTGTGAGTGCGTCGGTGTTGCGCCTCCATAGTTCGACTGACAAGCCAAGGCGTAGTTTCGTTGTACGTTTTTGAGTGTGTAATTGTCTCTGTACACGGCGAGGCGTAGTTTTGCTTTGCTTAGTTTGGTGTCATATACCGTGTGTAAAATGTCCCCTAATATTTATTTATGTATCGTGATTAAAGAACTCCGATTTTGTTATCATTAGTAGGCATTAGGTATATTGGTTGCCCGGAAGAAATCGCCAAGTGTGGTAAGGCCGCCATTTTATAATAATGTTTTGTCATGTTTGTGTAATTGTTTAATTTATGTTTGTTTAATTTTTGGTTTCTGCTTGTAAATAAAGAATTTTGTCTGTGTCTGTCTCTCTGTCTGTATTGTGTTATAAAAGTAAGTTTTAAGTTGATTTTTCTGTTTTAGTCGAATTATTTGTGACAAGACAAATGGTGTTTTAATTTTGCAATTTTAGGGTTGGTTCCACAGTTAAAGTTATTTACGTACTTAAGAAGTCGTGCATAAGTTATCAGTAAGTTAAAAGTAATAATAACAATACTCTAAGGGTCAGATGCACGCGTTATTAGGACGTTCCTTGGACTGTACTTATCTCGATCTATCGGTAGCTTGAGCCCTGTCCCGCTGCCGGCGGCACCCCATGTTTTTTTTTTTACAAACTAGTGTATTTTTATTAAAAACTAGCTGCCCCGGTGAACTTCATCTCACCATCTGTCAACTGTCAATGACAACTTTTACATGCAGGAACATTTTGTATGGGAAAATTCAATGAATGTCTTTATTATTTTACTCACTATATTTTTATATTTTCTCACCTTTTATACCGTGATAAAAAAAAACTTACTTATCAAATAACAACTCCAAATGGCTGTACAAAGTCCTCCTGTTGAGATGGTGGTACACATGGAAAGAGTCTGGAGGATCATCCCAGTTTATACGGAACCCTAGCGCCTGAGCGAAAATCTGGTTCCAAGGCACCATGTTGTTTTTGAAGTTGACTCGTAGCTGAAATGTAATAAAATGTCAATTACTGTCTGATATTAGTTTAGTTTCATAGGTATTTTTTCACCAGAAAAAGTTATTTGGAGTTTTACAGGCAAAGAAAACGCTGGAATTTATTGATAGGTATTTTGGCATATCTCGTCAAAATCAGAAAGCAAAAGTGATACTGACTGTAAAATTTCTTGATAGATCTTTATATAATAGCGTTAGGATTGAAACTAGCGTTTTAGGTCGCCTGAAGATCTATACCTACGTAATTACACAATAGGGTCAGAAGGCATTTTAGTAGATTTAAATAAAATTTCAAAATGTTGATCGTTTTTACTAATAGATCACAAAAGACAGCTGTACAGCTATAGGTATTACCTAAACGCAACAACTATTGTTCTAAGACTTTTGGAAAATCACGAAGTAAATAATTGGCCAAGTACGAGTCGGACTCGCGCACGGAGGGTTCCGTACTGTATGGGAGCCCCCCTTAAATATTCATTTTATTTTAATTTTATTATTTATTATTGAAGGGAATATAAAACTAAATATTCTGTGAAAATATCAAGCATCTACCTGGGACCATTATTAATATAGAGCGAAAAACATCTAAAAATTCAGGTTTGTTGTATGGGAGCCCCTCTTAAATATTTATTATATTTTGTTTTTAGTATTTGTCGTTACAGCGGCAGCCAAAATACATCATCTGTGAAAATTTCAGCTGCCTAGCTATCATGGTTCATGAGATACAGCCCGGTGACAGACGGACAGACGGACAGACGGACATCGAAGTCTTAGTAATAGGGTCCCGTTTTTCCCTTTGGGTACGGAACCCTAAAAATCAGCTTTTTCATACAAAAGTTCGCTAACGCGCGGCAAAATGTATAGAGAAGTGTTTTTTTTTTTGCGAATTTTCAAAAGTTGTTTGTCTAGATGTACTAAACCCGCCCTTAAAAGGTTTTGCGTTTAATACCTATGACCCAGTATATTTTATAGTACGTTAAGACCTCTCAATTGAAGCCTTCAAAATTGAGTCCAGTATGCTGATAAGACAAAACGTATAGGTTTGCATTTTACAATATTATTACAAAGAAGTCACGGGTTTTCGTCTCATCGAAATGCCGCGCGCCGGAGTACCATCGAGTCACCTTAATTCGTTTAAAATGCGTCGGCATTTTTGAGAATAATTCAATCGATAGATAATCGAGTAAAAAAGTAAATGAATGTCGTATTTGTCCCGAGGGATTCGAGAAACGTCGACTCGCGACGAGAATTTGCAAAATGAAAATGACTTTTTGGTGTGAAATCCTCTTTGGAGGAAATGTTTTAAAGTTGCTCCGGAAGCCACGAGGCGTTTTTTTGCGGATAGCCGGATTTCGGAGAATACTGTTTGGGAGTTGAGTTTTATGATGGAAACTGAACTTTACTGTCTTTTTTATCAGACATCTATTGCTGGATGGGTCTCTCGAACAAGTAGATTCCTAAAAAGACCGATTATATTGGACTGTTATTCTGAAGTTATAATCAGATCGTCTGCCTCTTTCCTGGGTGGATGGATATTCTAAAATGTGTGTGCCAGTCCGTGATTTCTGTTCAAGAACTTCACGACCCCATCGGTAACCAGTTGTGAGAGCTACGAGTATGTGCCCTGCCCACTGTCACTTCACCTTGCTAATGCACTGAGCTGTGTCGGTTACTTTGTTTTTTTTACTGATCTTTTCATTCATGATTAGTATAGGCCGATTCTTCAAACTTCTTGGAGTTTGTGAACACGAGTAGAGTGGTTGCGCAACAACAATACCTATACCCTCAGAAGAATCACAAGTGGTAGAAGTATTGCTAAATATTACTCAAATAAAAACTACCTTACAGCTGTCTTATTCACATCTGCTTATACAGCATACGCGAGAGTGAGTGGAACAAAAAAAACGCAATGTCTGTCGCATACGTCAAAATCACCAGTTGGAATGTAAAAATGGTTAAAATTTGGTTAGATTAGGTCATTTGTCTTTTTCGGAAATTTGAACTCTCTAGTTCCAGGAAGAAGGTTCAAATCTCTAAACATTTTACCTTCCTACTTTTTACCTTTTTGAATTTGGACACCCGAGATAGCTCAATGCAAGTTTGTGAAACCCTTCGAAATTAGGTAAGTTCGGGTGTATGTGTATCTTTATCTAACACCTTTTAAATTTCATATTTAATATGGGACATGTAATTGTATATTTCTTGCTATTTTAGTATTGTTTCTAGTACTTTGTTCTTATTGTATGCCTATACCTACTCATTTGTCAGTGGCGCAAAGAGCGGAGACGTGCGCAGCTCTTATAGACCGGATTATACAAGTAGGCGGATGTGAAGCTAGCTACAAGCTGGGCAAAATTAAATCAACGCGTAGCTTTGTGTGAGCTTCAGTCAGGATTACTCGTTGCGTAGCTTGTAGCTAACTTCACATCCGCCGACTTGTATGATTCGGCATGTAGTTAACCTCACAGACGTCTAGAAGAAAGATAGTACGGAAATTTATTTCGAGAATAGCCCTCTCCATAGTATGTTGCGATATTTTGAGCTGACTTTTAACATTGTAGCGCTCGTAGCGTAGTTTGACTAGGGTTTGTCAACGTTCACCGAAATTAAGCAACATTCTGCACGTTCAGTATTTGGATGGGATGACGACGTGGCTTGGATGACACTTTAAATTGTAGGACACGGTTGTTTTAACCATTTAAGCATGTCAGAGGCCTTCAGGCGGCCTAAAAACTCTGACACAAGGGCTAGCTACCCGGCCTATACGAACTTACTAACATTGGTACAGAGATATACTATCATTAAAGAAATACTTACGAAGAAACGAGTAATGTTCCTAAAGCTCAGGAATCTTCTAGGCCGGTGTAGAGCTGGACTATTACTGGCCGTTCCCACGTCAATTAAGAGATAGGCCACTAAGCACGCGTAACATAGTAGAAAAACTCCGTATAATTTGTTCATATTCGTATGTTGTGTTGGATTATTTTCCGTTCTGTTAACTAAATATACGTTGTTCCAATTATTTTCGCTTCTCTTAATGTTGTCATTAACGTACTGGGTGGATGGTTTATCAGAATGTTATACACTTTTTCTTTGTTGGACTCTGAAATAAACATAGAAAAATAAAGTAGTCATCAACGGCGTCAAAAAAAAAAAAACCATCCATCAATCATTATATTCCGCTTATTTAGGTGACATAAAATATATAAAAGATTAAGTCCTACGCTATACAGGTTTATTCAGAAAGAGTGTACTAAGCTAGAAAGGAGTGATTCAGACTATTCGTTAATGGCTCCATTGTAAATATTGTTTAATTGTCAAATTGAATTGAACATTGCCAATGAGGCCAACACAGAAGTCTTTTCTAAATAACCATGTATTTCTTACATACATTCAAGGCAGTAACAGATTCAATTGGTGAAGGAAAACATATTGGGGCTATATTGGCCATCCGTTTTACAAACTATGTGTCTCATCCTGTCAGTTGATGGGGAACATGGTACGTAAAACGGATGGCTAATATGGCTCTTCTGTAAAATTGTTGACATCAACTTGCTAATCCTCTGGGCTATGTCGGTAACTTTTGTTCATTTACGAATCACCTCCTATATCATTCCTGATCTGAACTCGTAAAAATACTCCAAGCATAGCCTTATCGGCCTTCATTCTACCGTAGCACATTGGGTTATTATAAAGATTAGTACTTACATTTTATCAATTACAATACATAATTTTACTAACATTATTGATTCTCCTCTATATTTGTTTCAAATGACGCAAGTAACACTCCATAAAATGAGTCATCCATTTGTTTTAGCACAGCCTTGTTTAAACTATGTCACTGTTCGCAAAAAGGTGTCAATCTAGTTAATTTCGTACTCAAAAAAAGGTTTGATCGCGATGCGCTTTTGTTTTCTTTTTGTTATAACTTTGCACTGGCACTAAATCAAATTTTTTCACGCTATAAAAGTCAAAGATTCGAAATTTAAATATAATCCGGAGATTAGTCGAGTCTAAGCTCGTTCTTGCTTAATGTTTGGATAGAACTAAACCATGGATATAATAATGAGTGCTAACGGTCTTTCGTCAAGTGGGGCATATTTAACTGCCATTTAACATTAAACTTTTCAATACATTTGAACCACATTTACTCGTATCTAGGTTTGTTTGAATATGACAATGTAGCAATTTGTAGAAAGTATAAGTATGTGGCTGAAAGTTTTTCCTTAATCTTCGTAAATAGAACTAAAATGATTTTTATCATTGTAAGCAAAACTTTAGAACGGTTGGACGGAGTTGACTGGTTTGGTGGGAGTTTCGATTGGATTTTTGATTAGTTAGACATGAAAATCTTCTTTTGGTCGATTTTTACAAGACAAGAATCTATAATTACTAGCTTTTATTTATTTTTACCCGTCCCGTTGTCTGTCGTTCTGTAATCAAATCTTGCAAGTTAAATTTGATCCACTTCCCGGTTACCGATTGAGCTGAAATTTTGCATAGGTACATGTGTAAATCGCGTGACAATACAATATTATGATGACATGGTGCAGATATGATGATGGAGCTGGAAGGTGGCCAAAAGAACTTAGCAATGAAACGACACAACCTCATCGAGTTTGGGCTCATTTGAATGGTCCTGGCGAGTAATTTGTCTTTCAATGGTGACCAGGGTCTGATGATGGAGCTGGAAGGTAGATAGGTATGAACTCTGTAATGAAACGACGCAACCCTATCGAGTTTCGGCTCGTTTGATTCGTCTTGGCGAGTACTTGTTCAGTAAAATCTTGTTTTTTTTTTTTAAATATAATACTGCTTTTATAACTGTTTTGGACCACAACGGCGCTTACCATGGTGTAAGCGCTGCTTACCACTACAGGCGAGTTTGTAGTTAAGCGTGGAACTATTCGCGATAAAAAATTAACTTTATCAACCAATACCAATTCGGAATGGACAGGATTGCTTTTCATTATTTTTATGTTGCCTGAAAGAGAATTCTAATGGCGATTATTAAATTTTAACACCGTTACCAAATTTTAATTGGTATTCTTAGTTTTAATCATTTAATTGGTGTGATATCAATCAATTGAATTGTGAATGTAAATAAGAAACAGGCAGTCAGTCTTAAAAAATATTTAACTATTATAGGAAGTTATATAATATCAGTAAACCTAGATACATCTAACACAGAGAGCGGGCACACAGATACAGATCGGCGACAGTCTTCCAAAGTTGTGTTGTGCCATTTTTCAGTCATTAGTGATTTTTTCCTGAAACAATAAAAGGTATTCAAAACTTCCAAAAGTTCAAAAGTCAAAAAATTTTGCCAAAACGAAATAGAACCGAATAAAGTTGTTGTACTATAACTTTGTATTTATTGCTATCCTATGCTATCCTATGTGTATATTTATTAGAAGGAACTTTTTGATCTATGACTTTTGCGTCGGAAACAAATACTAAAATACCGAAATCAAAAAGAAAAACATAACATAAACCACAACAAATGTTTTCACTCATCATTCAAATATTTACCCAGCTGGGATTTGAACCCGGCACCGTTGCTTCAAAGGCACTAGCAACTATGCCAAGAGGGTCAAGAATTGTAACTTTGGGTAATTATGGAGAAACGGAAAAATCTATTTACAATAAAGGTATACAAGTTCTAAATAGTATCGTCATAAACATTACATCAACTATATATATGCTTGATGTCCACTATTGGGCATCGACCTTATTTTTTTTTCGTATAGGTTTGCGTTTAACTACGCACTGCCTGATGTTAAGTAGATATGCGGTCTATACCTAAAAGATACCTATTTACTCAGGATTTGAAGACACCCACGTTGTACTTTAGCGGGAAGTTATATGTTAGTTAGATATTAGCTATAATCTAGACACGCGGCAGCGTGTCCAGCCAAAGTGTTCAAAGAAAACTGGCGACGCAGCGGCCGTGTGTAATACTACACGAACCATTTGGAGCTACTTTTGACCCCCTCACAACTCAAAAACTATTTAGCCTACATACATGAAATTTGCCACATTTACTAAAGTCTTTTAGTTTATCAAGAATCCAAAATTTCATAAATTTTTCTCAATCAGTTATTGATATATTAACGTTTAAAAACTCGTGTTTCATTGACTGATTCACTCACTGACTTATAGATCAAAAACCTAACCCACTCCCAGATGACCTAGAATCTTGATATTTGGCACCAAGGTAGACTATCGAGCATTAATAAAGGAAAAAA
The DNA here is from genome assembly GCA_964007245.1 of Hypomecis atomaria. NCBI lineage: Eukaryota > Metazoa > Arthropoda > Insecta > Lepidoptera > Geometridae > Hypomecis > Hypomecis atomaria. The sequence continues at coordinate 17,988,855 of OZ023293.1, forward strand.
TCTAAAAACTGAAAATTATTGATAATTAGTACTATTAACAAAGTAATTGTAAAATTTACCTTACCAATACTCCAATAAATGGCGGTAGCGTCGCGAGGCACTGAGATTTTCGATAGATGAACCATGCCATTTGTGATAGTAATATAATAAATACTAGATAACTTTTTCAGAGATAAGTGTACTATGATAATCATGATGTAACTAATAATTATTTCTGAACAAAAAGTTATGATATCTCATCAAAAACATATATTTGAAATGGGAGCCAAAGTGTCGCCACCAAAAGAATTGAGATCTAACACGGGGGCCAAGTGTTCTGTAGAAAATCCTAGAGTTTAAGCTACAAGAATATACCTACAACATTTAAAAGAAATTTACTTATGTAATTCTACGTTACTTATTGTAGCTTAAACTCTAGGATTTTCTACAGAACACTTGGCCCCCGTGTTAGATCTCAATTCTTTTGGTGGCGACACTTTGGCTCCCATTTCACATTTATGTTTTTGATGAGATATAATTTACAATAGGGACCTTAGTTTGTTAGTTTTCTCTCTTAATAACCAAGAAAACCTCTTAGTGACATAATGCTTACCCGAACACAATTTTTAGAATCCTGTGGTATATCTCAGTGGAGTCAGAAATTGCCTCCATTTCGCAAATGGCTCGTCGAACGCAGTGGAAGCCGTCGAGGCCGTTCCTGAAAGCGTTATAACACATTAAAAATTTGTGCTAATTTCTGCGAGGATTTAACTGTCAAAGATGGAATGACTTTATTTTTCGCAAAAAATTGCAAAACCGCCATCGTGTACAAAATTCGAATATTTCGCTAGAATTGTTTACATTATTTTTTATTTTTAAAAAATGGCTCAGCCGATTTCTGTAAAATTTAATGGGGCCATCTCGGGAGTAAAAATTTTCATATTAAAAAATATTTTTTTGGTTCGGTTCACAATAGCGAAACAGTAGCGAAATTACCGATGAATATACACAAAAAAAAATACACACAGACGAACATAGAACCTCCTCCTCTTTTCGGAAGTCGGTTAAAAAGGATGCGTGGGAATTATGTACTGTACTGTACTGTATCAGCCTTTTAATAGTCCACTGCAGGACGTAGGCCTACCCACGAAAGGTGATTGGGCCATATCCAGTACGCTGGCCCAGTGCGGGTTGGTGGATTCACATACGCCATCGAATTTCTTCTACGGACGAATGCAGGTTGCCTCACGATGTTTTCCTTCACCGAAAAGCCAATGGCGTTAATTCCGTACGTAAATTCTGAAGAACTCATTGGTACGGGCCCGGGATTTGAACCCACGACCTCACGATTGAATTATGTACGACTAGCTTTTGTATACTACGTTTATTTTAATTTTTATGCTATCCCAAGAGTTTTTTTTTGGATATATTATATCAATCCGTTGCGTTGCTCCGTTACTGCGTGAAAGAGGAATAAACCAACAAACGCACCTTTGGATTTGTAATATTAAGTAGGTAAGGTAGGATAAGGAGTAACATTAAAATACAAACGTGCATCTTATAAAAATAATATACAGTCGTCATTATCATCAGCTCAGAGATAAACAGTCCACTGATGAATCATCGCTAGCTAAGATAGTAGCTATAAAATTGATTGCTTTTAGTTTCTATTCCGCAACTTCACTATCTTTAGTGGCTTAAAAACTCTGACATATGGCTAGCCTTATACAAACCTACTTACTTCTATCTATCTATCAGCCATTGGCCTCCCCTATAGAACTCCAGTAATACAAGTTGGTAGCGGCTGGCATCCAGCGCAATCCTGCGGTCTTAATGAACTCATCCGTTCATCCGTCGGTACGTGGCACTCGAGAACTTTTCGACTTCCTTGATCATCATATCAGTCCTCTGTGCTATGTGCCCTGCCCACTGCCATTTCGACTTGCCAATCCGCTGGGCTATGTTAATTTACTGCTTCTCAACATACTTATCTAGCAACAGTTCCAGTTGGCTGTAGACAGATCGTCTGTGGAAGTGGTGGTAGAAGTGGAAGGAGTCGGGCGGGTCGTCCCAGTTGATCTTGAACCCGATGGCCTGCGCAAAGATCTGGTTCCACGGGACCATGTTGTTTTTGAAATTAATTTTTATCTGAAAACGCCAAAATAATATTTTTTTATACAGAAGATAAGATAAGATAAATTTATTGATATTAATGGAACCTAATATGTGTTACAAAAAATATTGCATAATATTGATTCATTAATACTCGTCCGGCTTAACATTTTTTGTTTTTTCACATTTTACTCATATTATTATTTATACTAGATACCTACACAAATGCAGTGTCATTTTAAAAAAAAATAATCACAAAATGATATTAAATTCATTGACAAAGTATGCATAGTGTTAATATCTAAAATCAAATAATTACTAAATATAGATCGCAGGTATCTAATGAGAAGGGAGGACAGTCATGCCACAAAAAGAACTCTTAATATGATGGTAAGTGGCAAAAGCAGGAGGGGAAGACCAAAAAAGTGTGGATGAATTGTGTGAAAGACAATGTGTCAACTACTCAATCATCAACTATTTTCAAGTTCATGAAGAAAGTTGTCATAATGATGAGTTTAATGATATCCTTGAAATCATTAAACTCATCATTATTTGTCATCTAGAAATATACCAAAGCTATTACAACCAGAGAGATAATGTGGTAGATCGAGGAGATCTGAAGGAGATGAATTGGAGGTTGGTATGGCATGAGTCTTTTACTGTGGGCCTTATGAATAAGGCCAGGTGAGGTTAAGCTCAGGATAGCCCAACGTGCTATGGAGAAGGCTATGCTCGGCGTCTCTCTGCGAGATCGAATCAGAAATGAGGAGATCCGCAGACGAACCAAAGTTACCGACATAGCCCAGCGGATTAGCAAATTAAAGTGGCAATGGGCAGGGCACATAGTTCGGAGAACGGATGGCCGATGGGGCAGTAAAGTTCTCGAATGGAGACCACGGACCAGCAAGCGCAGCGTAGGACGTCCACCAAATAGGTGGACTGACGAAATAATAAAGATCGCAGGAACGCGCTGGATGCAGGCCGCTTCCAACCGGCCTTATTGGAAATCCATTGGGGAGGCCTATGTCCAACAGTGGACGTCTTACGGCTGATGGATGGATGGATGGATGGATGGATGGCATGAGTTAGAAAGAGACATGAAAAATGTCTCGATTCAGTGGAAATTGCCGTTTTTTTCTCCCGATAGTGTCAAAGAGTACCTATTAGCTCTGTGCCTGTATATGTATAATGTCTACTGTAAGAAATGCTAGTTAAAAATAGTAAGGTCCGTCACACGAAAGATGTCTCACAGACGCATGGCGGATTTGTAAAAAAATGGTTTACTTGTTTTCGCGGGACTCCTTTTTCTGAAACGGACTCTATTGAACTCCACAAAAATGTTTCAATAGAGCTAGCTAGCCTAGGCTATGTCTATTAGGTCGGTTATTGCAATAGAACTTGAAGATAGAGTTCCTACGCTATTAGAATAGTAATCGCGGTTTCTGGACTTTGTTGGCCGGCTACCGCGAATCAGTTGACTTTCTACTTCCTACATGAAATTGCGGTTTGTTAGCCCTTTTGCAGACTATAAAATAGACAGCATTGCAGGTTTCATTTCAACATATTAAATCATAGTAACAAAAGACAATAGCGATTAATCAACAGTGTTGTCAACATAATAATGTAGGTACCTACATGTGTTTAAAATTGATTTCTACAGTTGATCGAATGACAGGTGAAATTGTAAGCCCCAGTTGTTGAACTGCTACAACTCCTTAGAGGCTTTGGGCTCTTTAAAATCTAGTTCACCACGGCTATGCCATCAGATATCTCCTACAAATGTTAGCTGCGCTTATTCATGAGGGTACCTACACATAGTCGCAACACACTTCGGTATTGCGATATATGGAATGAGGGTAGACAGAGATATGGTTTGGGCGACGGGCCTGAGTGCCAGTCTCTGATAGTGATCAGTGGTGTTTGGGTGAGTGTTTTATTTTTATTTTTTTATTTATTTTATTTAACGAGTGTGAAACAACTTTGATAAGCCAGTAGTTGGAGCAAGACTTGTAAGTACTTTGAGTTTTATGATGACTGCAGAGATATTGGAGGTCCGTATTATTGTCCAATGGTGTATCCATCTGAGTGTCTTACTACAATCTAGTGATGCTGTGAAGCACTATGCCCACCAGCTAACACAAATGTAAGCAAGTCGCCTCGCGATACTATCCTTTATCAAAAAGCCAGTGCTTATAAATCCGTAGGTATTTTAATTCCAAAGAACTCATTGATAAGGGGCCGGGTTTGTGCCCACGCTTTGCGCTTGTAAGGCAAACATTTCCATTAAACCACCACAGCATAAACGAAACTATTTAGGTATGTACTTACCTACGGATAAACCAGTGGTACAAAGCAATAAAATCTATACTTACATACCATCGAGTGATGTTAAAAAAGCTCAGGAATCGTTTCGGTCTATACAGTGTTTTCTCATCATTAGCTCCCACGTCAATTATAAGAAATGCTACCAGACAGAAGTAACAAATCAGAAGTACGCCCAATAACTTGTTCATTTTGGTATCTTCACGGTTCTAAGCTGCCAATGATATCTTTCGCGGGATTCAGAACATGATTGCTTTCAGATCTGGCTTTGATTCTGGAATGGAAAATATTTTCTCGATAAGTACACGTTGTTTTGACGATTGGTTCATCGCAATTCGTTGATAGTGTTAAAGTAATAGACGAATACTTGAGATGTTCTGAAACACAATGTACAATACAAAAACATTTTATTTACACCACAAAAAGGAACAGAAGAATAAGAAAGGAATATAGATAGAAGAAAGGCACAAATGCGATCCTATGGCTAATATCAACGATTAGAATGGCTGTTATTGCTTTATTCGTATCTATCATCATCTGAGCTCTATAAACTTCGTGGGCATATATGTGTTTTGCCGTAGTAAAATTAAATCTTTGATAGTGACATGATATTTTTAACGGAAGGTAAAATTGATAAGCAACTTTGACAAAGAATCCAAACAACATCGACCAGTATAATTATTTTAAACGATATTAAACGGGACTCACTCACGTGTTCGTATAGTCATAACACGACTATAGTTTCGATCGCGTTCGGCGACCTTTCTCAAGTTGGCGAGTGCTAACACGCGGAGCCGTCTCGCAATGCACCCGGTGCATTCGATTCGATTCGCGATCGAAAGTATAGTCGTGTTATGACTATACGAACACGTGAGTGAGTCCCGTTTAATATCGTTTAAAATGTGTGAAAACCACGTAAATTTCCATAGTAAAATAGTATAATTATTTTTCGCAAAAAATAGCATGACCGACTTGACAACCGACACCCGTGTACAGATTTCGCGAATATTTCGCGCGGATCGATGTTACATTTTCCACATTATTGTTGATTTATCATAAATGGCTGAGCCGATTTCAATAAAATTGACCATGGGACCAATTTCGAAGTATACTCTTTCCAATTAAAAAAGTATTATTGAAATCGGACTATTACAAAAAAAGTTATGCGTGATTACACATAAAAAAAATATACGCGTCGAATTGAGTACCTCCTCCGGTTTGGTTCGTCGGTCATAAATGGCCTTGTACTCGTAGCAAAATTCTCCACTTTATGTCTTTAAAAGTTTTAATTTCTGTAGAATTTGACTAATACTAATATTCGTGGTTATTGTTTAGTTTTGAGTACAAAATGTGCTCCCAAACAGGCTTATTTTGATAATATTTAACAGAATGTTTGTTAAGTATTCAAGTATTCTGTTTTTATAACGTATTAACAGCACCTCTGCAAACTTCCCCTCATTTTTAGGGAGAGAGAAACATACTCCCTTTCCCCAATCAAAAACTTGTCGATGCTAGAATACAAAATACATAGGGCCTGCTCAGTGGCGTAGAGTGCCTTGGTGGGGCCCCGTATAAAAAAATACTTGGGGGCCCTTTTGAAGCGTAAAGATTTCTTACAAAAGAAAAAAAATGTTTTCATACAATTAAAAAAGTACAACATTAAAATGTAATTAATTATGGCATGTTCACTTTTGCAATTTTACCAAAAAAAAAAAAAATTAAAAAAGATATTTATTCATCATAATTAGCTATCTGTCGCTTTTTACAATTTTTAACAAACAATTCGAATTATATATGTATACACTCTCCTTGCTTCTTTTTCGGCAAACTGATTTATGAATCATTTATAGCTGTTAATTGGTTTATAGCAGTTTTTATTAATTTACGAGCTCGTATGCTAGCTCACATCGGGGGCCCCCGTGGCCCGGGGGCCCCGTATAATTGATACGGCAGATACGGCGGTAGCTACGCCCCTGGGCCTGCTGTAGTACTTTTAATTAACAACAAGATTAACCACATCCCTCTTAGTACTAAATAGCCAATATGGTCAAAAAGTCCTCAAGTGGAGACCACATACGTAGCGTACCATGCGGAGCGTAGGACGTCCATCCACGCACGGTGGACTGAAGACCTCATCAAGACTGCAGAATCACGCTGGATGCAAGCCGTTTCTAATTGGTCTTATTGGAAATCCTTTAAATTGGGAGGCCAATGTCTACCACCCCGTCAATTATTAATACGCTTTCTGTCCTTGCCATCCTAAGGTTGATTGGCAGAGATCACTATCAGCGATAAGGCCGCCCATTGTTACATTGTTTACGTATCTTTTTCTTTTTGTTTATTTCTTAGTGTGCAATAAAGAGTTTATCTATCTATCTAGCAGTGGACGTCCTCTGACCGATGATGAATGGAGGGGGGTGTCACAGGGGTGACAAGTAAATTAGAGTCATAGTTTTTGGACATTATTTATTATTATAGTCAATTTTATCCAAAAATGCCGTTTTCCAAAAGTAGTCCATTCTTGTTAGACATGTCATTTAGCACAAAAATATTCGTGTCTGAGAATTGAACTAGTTCGTAGAAGTAGGAGAATACGTGGTTGTTAAATAAAAAAAATGAGTGATGTAATCAAAAGAGAACGAAATACAAGGTGTTCAGTAATGCTGAATATAAAATTAAAATGGCACAAGAGTCAAAATCAGTAAAATCAAAATTTCTTTTATTTTTTGGACATTTGGGCAAGTTTTTGATAACGTAATGTTTACTAGATACAAATTTACATTTACAAATTTACTCTTACATAAAATAATCTAAAAATTATAAATTATAAAGTATCTGCAATAGCATCGTCATTAAAAAACAAAAATTATTAAAATTAATGAGTAACGTTGTTATCTCATTACTAAATTAAAACAGTGTTTCAGCAAGATATAGGTAACGTAACGGAGCGTAGCATGAAAGGATTGTTACTTCTTTATTTTATTCTATACTAGCAGCGCCCCGCGGTTTTACCCGCGTTGTGCCCGTTCCCGTGGGAATTTCGGGAATTTTTACACATATAAACCTTCCTCTTGAATCACTCTATCCATTAAAAAAAACCGCATCAAAATCCGTTGCGTAGTTTTAAAGATTTAAGCATACAGACAAACAAACAAACAAACAAACGAAAATAGCGACTTTATTTTATACTATGTAAGGATTATTAAAAGGCTTCGGCGTGAGTGACTGACTGACAGATGGTCTACACTTCTACAGCCAAACCGCTTAACCTATACACTTAAAAATTGGAACATAGATGTGTTGTACAGCGTAATGGAGCACTATGAACGGATTTTTGAAAATTAGATCTCTAAAGGGGTAAAACGGGCCCTTTTCGATTGTATGAAACTTTTTATTCCCTGAACCGATTTATTTGAAACTTGGCTTGAATATTTTTCAAAGAAAATCAAAAATACTAGTTGTTGTTAGTTTCGTTAATAAAACTATAAGCCAACCCAAGAACACTATTCAATTTATAAAAAAAGTTAATAATTAAATATTTTCTGTTTATTTTCCAGGAAAACCTCTCATAAATATAAGAAAAACTGAAACTAAATGTTAATATTCATTTAAACATAAGCATAATTATCGCCTTATATACCAACAAAACCACCAAAACTTCAAGATGACAACTCTATTTAAACGACTTCAAAAAGAAGGTTCTCAATTCGTCTGTATGTTTTTTGTATGTACATATGTATGTTACCTACGTAATTACTTCGCCAATTGGGTATACCGATTTTGATGATTCTTTTATGTTTGGTAGATTATACTTTAGAAGTGATCCCATTTATATCGATCGCTTAGATTGTTTTTGACAAAATCAACAAAAATGTGAAAAATCTGATAGAATATGGATGGTACGTCGATCGCTATTTGAATTCTATACATGGTTGAAGACGGTTATGCCATTATTGGCGAAAAACAATTATTTATTTTAGAAGTTAGTTAAAAGAAACTGACATCAACATAGTTATAACTTTGACACCATGTACTTTGTACATGTTCATAACGGGATTCCAGCTTATTTGTAAATCGTGCTCAACGGTAAACCGTTTTAGATAAGCCATACATTGCAAGTATTATCTTGGAACTCTAACACGTACCGCTACAAACCTCCAAAACTCAATTCAAAAATAACTAGATATTATGATCGACAACTCTATTCTAAAATGAATATGATAGGATTTTGGATACTCACTCAGTTGTTTTATTCAGTTTTTAGCTATGACGGTTTTAATAATACGAGTGTGGAAGAGAGAAGTGCGATATTATCAAGAAGAAAGAGATTTATTGTTTTTCCTGAAGGAAGCTCTCTTCAATTGGGTAAGATTTTTAATTTATAAAATAATTTGGTTAAGCATTAATTTTGTGTTTATTCCATGAAGTCCGGGAAATAATGTGCCTAAAGAGACTAACATTTGAATAAATTCCTCATTTAAAGTTTTTTTTGTTGTACCGAGATAAAAGCTTTATAGGTCGCCCAATAGCCCAATCCTGATGAAGTTCTCTAGACAGCTGTACGGATTTAGTGATCCGCAGATTGAAGCTCCAAACGTAGTATCCAATACTATCACTTCAGTAAAAATAAGGTGGTAGGTTTAAGTATTAGAAGTCGTATAATGTTTAGATGCGTTTAATGAATATACGCCTATACTACTGCCCATCCATGCAAATACAATATGCCTCGTTAACACAGGCCTCTACATCAATTCGTGATAGTCGAGCTGCTAAAACCTAAGCTGCATTCGGACTAGGCTTTCCGTAAAAGCTTTATGTCTGACCTGACATCATCTGAGCGCTTCATTTCTACTGCCGATTTAGATTTCACCCCTTTGAGCATATATGTAGAGCTTATCACAAACGATCGATAAGTAATCCTATTGTGTGCATTAAGTAGGTAGGTACTTGGTATTTTTTTTGAACCAGTTATTCATCAAACTCTTAAAAAAGTATAAAATTCACGGGCACGGTAAGATTTCAACCATCTCGATTCTAAGCCCGACGTTTTGCTACTAGGACATCATGAGTAAAAAGTGCTATTTAAAAAGTGTATTTCATTCGCTAGCTAATAATTAATTGAACTATGGGTCGCAATCCATTGGTGGGTTGCAAGCAACTATTGACAAGGCACTGCGTGTAGAATAACACTAACCGATTGCGCAAAAGACGAACGTAGTGTCTACAATTTCGTATTGGTAATGGTTAAAGGACACGTTCACAAAATGTATGGAGGCTGGTACAATAATAATCAAAAAATCTAACCAAAGCACGTTACATCTCGAAAAAGTACACGTCATTCTAAGTCTATTACAGCAGTTAAAAACAAAAAGACCCCTAAGGTTTTCTTTTTAAATTAAATTTATTTCTTAGGATGAATAAATATATTTGAGAGAAAAATTGACTTATTTCTTGCAATTCCGATTAAGCAACCTGAAAATGAAATAGCTAAAGTAAAAGCATTTTTATCAATTAGACCCAACACAAACGATTTTCTAGAAACATTGTTTTAACTGGATGCACCAACTTTTTATGAATTCTATATTTTTTGCCAAATGATGGGATACATAATCTGGAAAAATCAGGTAATAAGAACGATAGATGCCCATTAATATGGCTAAAACCGAAAAATGTGAGCTATATTTCCATACAATTCATTTGCATTATTTAAAAAAATTAAGGATGAAAAAATATCAATTTAATATTTTTGTGAAGCCTTATTTTTCATAAAACAAGCTTTAAAATGATGAGTAAATCTTCTTTGTTAAATTTTTCTCTCAAATAATAGGTATACCATTTGTGGATGTCTCTTTTCATAGAGGTGGATCCCGAGTGTGTATATTTGTATTAGTTAGGTCGTAGCCCAGAAACTTAAGATACCTCTGGCTTAGCTTATTATTGTATTGTGTTTAATTCATTTGTTTCACTTAATTTTCTAGTATTCTGCAACACGTTCTCAACAATCTTCTCAATCGGAGACATATTCCTTTGGGGCGTCACAGCAGCATTAGCATTTGAACTGCCCCAGGATCCGTACTCTCCTTTCAACCACAAAGCGGACCCCCTGCACAGGAGACAAGACACCAAGATGATTTACTACACGGATGAGGATGGGAAAATTATCTACAAAAGACCATATTCCAGAACTAAGTAAGTTTTATCGAAGAAAATGTAAAGATTTTTTTAGAAAACGAGTAAGAAGGAGTTGAACTTATAAAAACCAGTACTGTTAGGAACAACTATCAAAAATTATGTTATGTTATTACTAGCAGTGTTAACTTTCTAAAGACACAATCGTTTTATCCATGTAAACTAGATTCTTAATAACAAAGCCATTATGGTTTATTAAGATGAAATAAAGAAATAAGTTGTAATAAGTACTTTATGAAAAAATGCCCTCTCACTTAAAGTGCACCTGTGCAATATTCGGGGCCTGCACTCCAATCTCACACCTGTCCATCATCATCTTGAGACAGATCGACCCCACCTATTGTTTCTCACGGAGACGCAGATTGCTGGTCCATCCGACGTGTCGTATCTTTCCTACCCTGGGTATTCCCTGGAGCACCGTTTCAAACCACGTGCGGGGGTATGCGTGTACGCCCGGGATGACATTTGCTTTCTGCGCCTTCGTAGGTTTGAAGACCCCTCTTTCTCAGTGCTCTGGGCTTTGGCGGACACTGGCCTAGAGAAAATTATCTACGCTTGTGTATACCGATCACATAGCGGGGACCAGGAGACAACCAGACTCACTGAATACCTCAGTGAGGCGTAGGATGCTGCTCAACTCAGCTACCCTTCGGCCCAATTAGTGATCCTGGGGGACTTTAATGGCCACCACAAGGAGTGGCTACACCCATACCTAGACACTAACCATGCTGGGCTTGAGACGCGCAAGCTTGCCTTGACACTAGATCTTACCCAGCTGGTTCAAGGCGCCACACGGGTACCTGACGTTGACACGCACACAGCCTACTGCTTGGACCTTCTGCTAACCACCGATCCAGACCGTTATTCAGTGGCGATTTCCTCACCGTTAGGTTCATCTGACCACTGTCTGGTGAAATCTGTATCCGTGTACTCCCCATCAGACCCCAGCCCCAAAGGGTCACGGCGAGTGTGGCGGTACAAGTTAGCGGATTGGGATGAGATGCGGTGTTTCTTTGCATCTTACCCTTGGCAGTCTGTTTGCTTCTCTTCCGATGATCCTTCTACGTGCGCGGATGCCGTGACAGATGTGCTTCGTACCGCCATGGAATACTTCATCCCATTTTCGGACGTGCCTCTGTCTAGCAAAGCTCGGCCCTGGTTTGGACCTGAATGTGGACGCGCCGAAGCGCAAAAGCATCAGGCATACCTGACTTGGGCCGATGCTCGAAACCGTAAGTCGAGGGACATTCGTCTGAGGAAGAAGGCATACAATAGGGCTGCTAAGTCCTGTAAAAAGGTTATGCGGAGGGCTCGCTTTGATCACATTAGTCGAATAGGCAATAAGCTTGCTTCTTACCCTGCGGGTAGTAAGGCATTCTGGTCCCTAGCTAAATCGGTTGAAGCGAACTTCTGCCGCCCCTCACTGCCTCCGTTGCTGAAACCCAATGGTTCGCTGGCCCATACCGCGGTTGAGAAAGCAAATTTATTTGCATCTCAATTTGCTGAGTCTTCGCGTTTGGACCCCGGTAGTGCGAGACCTCCAACCTTGCCAAATTGTGGCTCTGTAATGAGTGATATACATATCCGGCAAAAGGAGGTTCTCAAGGTTCTCCGCAGTCTTGATGTGAAAAAGGCCAGTGGCCCTGATGGTATTCCGGCCATTGTATTGAGGACTTGTGCGCCTGAGTTGTCGCCTGTGCTGACTCGCCTCTTTCGCCTATCTCTGAAGACAGGTCAAGTGCCCAAATCTTGGAAGCTTGCTAACGTGCAGCCTGTACCCAAAAAAGGTAGCCGTGCCGACCCTGCCAATTACAGACCGATTTCGATCACGTCCATACTTTGCAAGAGTATGGAACGTGTCCTTAACAACAGGCTCCTGGCGTACCTGGAAGCGAATGACCTACTCAGTGACCATCAGTACGGCTTTCGCCGAAACCGGTCTACTGGGGACCTTCTGGCGTACGCCACACACATCTGGAGTGAGGTCATCGAAAAGCACGGGGAGGCACTGGCTGTCTCCTTGGACATCTCCAAAGCTTTTGACAGGGTCTGGCATGAGAGCCTAATTGGCAAGCTTCCATCTTACGGCCTGCCTGCTGATTTCTGCGCATGGATCTCAGATTTCTTGAGGAATCGGTCGATACGAGTGGTCGTAGATGGCTGCTCGTCAGATCATATGGCTATCAATGCCGGGGTTCCTCAGGGGTCAGTGCTCTCTGCGACCCTCTTCCTACTGCATATCAACGATCTGCTAAAGCCCGGAATCTTTGGGTACGCAGACGACAGTACAGTCGTGGAAAGCTACACATCCGATGCAAGAACCAGCGGGCCACAGATCGAGTCTCACAGAGAGGCTATGGTCGAGCGGCTCAACTTGAGTCTGGAGGCGGTTTCTGACTGGGGTGATGCTAACCTGGTCAAGTTTAATGCCACGAAGACTCAAGCCTGTCTGTTTTCGGCCAAAAAGAGACCCTTCCAATTGTCTCCCGCTTTCCGTGGTGTCTCCGTTCCGGTAACTGACAGCTTGGAACTATTAGGCGTTTCACTCTCATCGACTCTTAACTTTGGCTCTTACATAGAGTCAAAGGCCCAATTAGCTTCCAAAAAACTTGGTGTTCTCTCTAAGGTGAGACGGTATTTCACACCTGAGCAACTGCTTAGTCTGTATAAAGCTCAAGTCAGATCGTGCATGGAATACTGCTCTCACCTTTGGGATGGCTCCGCCAAATATCAACTGGAGGCTCTGGAGTCGATTGAGAGGCGAGCCAAGAGGCTGATCGACAACGACACTCTGACTATGTCGCAGCTGCAAAGTCTCGAGCATCGACGTAAGGTAGCGTGTTTATCGGCCTTTTACCGGATCCACTTCGGAGAGTGCGCCCAGGAGTTGCACAATCTGGTCCCACCTGCCCCTTTCTTCTATCGTACGGCTAGACAGACGCGACCAAAGCGCCACCCTTTTATGGTGGACATACCGCGCATTAGAACCAAGCGTTTTGAATCCTCATTCCTCATACGAACAGCCAGAATGTGGAACGCTTTGCCTGGGTCTGTCTTCCCGCTAAAGTACAATGTGGGCGTCTTCAAATCCCGAGTAAATAGGTATCTTCTAGGTAAGCGTGCTACAACCTAGACCGCATATCTGCTTAACATCAGGCAGTATGTGGTCAAACGCAAACCTATTCAGAATAAAAAAAAAAAAAAAAAATGCTTTAAAAATATTGAATGAGCGTAATAATGAAATAAACCTTAAAACACATTTATAGAACAGTAATTGCCTGCTTCAATGGCTCAGTGGTTAGCGACACTGACAAAGAGGCGTGGGTTTGATTTCCACCCAGGGCAAATATTAATGTGACATACATAAATATTTGCCTTTTTGGGGTCAGAGACCGTGTGTAAGATGTCCCCTAATATTAATTTATTTAATTTGATTTTAGTGATGTCTTCTTTTCGTAGCATGAACAATTATTATTGAACGCGTGGCACACTAAATCAACACAAAAATTGATTTCTATTCAATCGCATCTGAAATTGTATTTTAAACAGATTGAATACTTATTTCATTATTCCAAAATGGCATCTCAGTCTCGTTAGTTTAATGAATGAAACATAAAAACCTCAACCATCCTGTCATTCGTACGGTTTATCAACACAAAACATTCCAAAAACCAACAACTGACCGTTGAAAAACTTTCCAGAAAGCTTATCGTGAATCCGGCGTTTGCGAAACGCAGCCTAGATATGGACAACGAAATGGAGACACAAGAGAGGATCGAAATAGACAGGAAACAGATGCACGCCGCGCAAAACAAAAGAGGGTTTCTGAACTGCGACCACAGGAGCGTGGAGTTCCACAGAAGAGCGCGGCAGGCGCTCTATCAGAAAATTGAAGTTATGCTCAATGGGTTTGTTTATTTGTATCATAATTATATTTTACTAACTTTTGCCAGCGACTTCGCACGCGTAATATTTTTTGTTTTTGTATCTCGTAGGAACCTTTAAATAGTAGCCTATGTAACTCTCCAACCTTTGAACTACGAACATATCCATGTCAAAAAAGACTACTGTTATAGTTCTTATTATTTATAAATAATTAATTATCACAATAATAAGACATAACTCTAGCTATTTTAGCACTAGCACTTGTAGTGCACCATCTTAGTAAAATATCAGCTGTAAATGCTGGTGCTAAAATTGTTATGGACAGAAATATAAAACTGTAGAAAATTCTAGCTAGTTTTAGTTACAGGAGTATTTCAGTCTCGAAATCTCTCTGCGAGATTGACGTTTGCTACTCTCGGTTTACCGGCAGTACGTGGTGTCTATTCCAAAACTTTACTGACTCATCAGCCACAAATTCTACTTGGTATGTGTCCTACCTACTACTCGTACCACTTCGACATGTCATTTTACTGAAATATGTATCTCTACTGTAAATATTTAACTCTACTTCGTTAATAGATTTCTTAATACCTAATTCAAATACGGAGGAAGAGTCGGAGCATAGCTTTTTCATAGCCGTTGCGGTTTTTTTGAGATTATTTTTAAATTGCAACATTGTACGAGTACATACGAAATTACATTTGAGTATCACTCATCACATCTACCCACAGTATCTAACAGTCATCACTGTAATACTAGTGCGCTTTTGAATTGAGAATTTCTAGGTCAGTCCTTTTTGAAACCTCGAACGAATTAGTGTCACGGGAAAGTAAAGTTTCTTTCCAATTTACTGGTAGTGGCCAGCTACTGGTAGTGCCAAGCAGTAGATTGATGAGGGCCATATTTGAGGGACGTCCTGGTATTACCAGAATTTCTTGGTCAGTTCTTTTTGAAACCAAAAAGATGGCCTATGCCCGTTAAAATACTCGAAACAGTGTAGGTAGTGTCACGGGAAAGTATAGTTTCTTTCCAATTTACTGTTAGTACCCAGCTACTGGTAGAGCCAAGCAGTAGATTGATAAGGGCTATATTTGAGGGACGTCCTGGCATTACCAATATTTTGTTTTACATTTCAGGCTAGGTACAAACGGCAGGGATTGTATGTTGAAAACTCTGTGCGTTGTCGGCAAGGCACGGCAAAAATCCCAAGGGACCTTCTTCCAGGAGATACTCCGAGCCACTTTTACGTAAGTTGTTATTCAACTTCGTTTAATATCTTTACGTTCCTGGCTGAACAACGCGACTGCAAAGAAATTTTAACTTTATTTCTAGGTTCTGAAGGCATTTTTGTGAGAATTCGTTATGACCAAATTAGATCCGAAAATTTCAATTAACTTATGATACTGATAGTTATCCAAATGTACGCTAAGTACTCTTTACAAAATTAAGTTATCTACTCATAATAGTTATCCAAATGTACGCTAAGTACTCTTCACAAAATTAAGTTATCTACTTAACGTACTTGTGTACATTTGGATAACTATTACGAGGGTAAAATCAGACGTAAGTAATGGAAGATTTTTGGTGTGTATACTTGATGTTAGTTATTTCAGTTTTAAGTTTCAAATATTTATTATCTTTCATAAAAATAAAATATTTAAGTCTCAATCATACTAAATATCCTTACTTTAATTTTTTTAATATTATAAATGCGAAAGTAACTCTGTCTGTCTGTCGCGCTTTCACGCTAAAACTACTGAACCGAGTTGAATGAAATTTGGTACACAGATAGTCTAGAGCCTGAGAAAGGACATAGGCTACTTTTTGATTCGAAAAAATAGTTTTAAAGGGTTGAAAACGGGGGATGAAAACGCATTGGCTAGAATCTTAGAAGAAAAAACTTATTTTCTACCATGCCAAATGGTAATTTGCATCTTGACATTCCAAATTACATTCTCTATGCCCAATGCCCATTCAAGGCTGCTCGAGTTGCAAATGTCAAAGTCAATCAATCTTTTCCTGTAAAATTTAGAGAAGGTTACATGTATTTTTTCAGTTTAATTACGTAGTTTTCATTCTAATACATATGCCTACAAAACGCAAATCGAATCTAGCGCGTAGTTCTAGCGGAGCTCGCGTAAAGAAAATTGCTAGAAGCCAAATAAGAGTCTGAAGAGCACACTTAAATGCGTTTGACATTAGATGCCAAGCGCCACGCATCTCAAAGAGCTGCTGAGACTCAAGAGCGAAACCAAGCGCGTCGAATTTTAGATGCTGAGCGTCACGCAGCTCAGAGAGCTGCTGAGACTGAAGTTGAAAGTCAAGCGCGGCGACTTTTAGATGCTGAGCATCACGCAGCGCAAAGAACTGCTGAGACTCAAGAGCAAAAAACCAAGCACGTCGAATTTTAGATGCTGAGCGTCACGCAGCTCAGAGAGCTGCTAAGACTTAAGGAGAAAGTCAAGCGCAGCGACTTTTAGATGCCGAGCATCACGCAGCGCAAAGAACTGCTGAGACTCAAGAGCAAAACCAAGCGCGTCGAATTTTAGATGCTAATCATTAGACGTTAAGCAAAAAATTGCATAGTTCCTGTAGGACAGGACAAAAACTATCGAAAGCAAAACTGTCGCCACTATCACAAAGACGCTAAGTGATTAATTCCTCTATGACGCCTATATGGACTAACGAAACGTCACAGCAAAACGTAATTAGATGACAGGTGACATTGTCTGCAGACTTTTATAAATCACAGGTAGCATGGCAAAGGGACAAATTGTTTTTCCACCATTATATCCCCTTGAAGAGGAAATAAAGTATGGATTGAAAATGACAACTGACATTAAAATTGGATAAAATGTTTTAATCCCTGTGCATGCTACATGTTACTATGACTTTTAATAACAGGCCGTCATTTTGTCTGACATTAAAAATATTTTTAAATCTTCTATCATTAGAGGTTTAACATGTTTCTTTATTCTACCTTTATGGTACAGAATCGTCATACTTTAATATTATCAATCCAAAAAGTTTGTTGGTTTGTTCCTCTTTGACGCAGCAACGGAGCAAAAGATTGAATTGATTTTTGGTGTGGATACCTATGGTTTAAAAGACAGAAAGTGATAACAGGATACTTTTGTATCCCGAGAAAATTCGTGATTCCCATGGGATAGGACAATAACTGTTTCTCAGCAATGGAGCAACGGATTGACTTGATTTTTGGGGTGGTCATAGTTTGGAAGACGGAAAGTGACATAGGATACTTTTCTTTCCGAAAAAAATGCGGTTCCCGTAGGATAAGACAATAACTTTTTCTCAGCAACGGAGCAACGGATTGCCTTGACTTATTGCATGAATATAGTTTGAAAGACGAAAAGTGATAAAGGCCACTTTTTATCCCAAAAACTTTAACAGTTCCCGTAGGATAGGATGAAAAGAAAGCGAGCGGGCCGCGGTAGCAGCCGTCTAAGCGCCAGAAATAACCTGTCATTTCAAGTTTAGGACGTTCCTACATTTTTCGCACTCCTTCGCGGCACTCAACAGCGCTAGCCCAGACTCGGGCTCCATAACGGAGCTTGCGCTCCCGCCATAATGACGGTGTGTTTCGGAGCACAAGACACATCGTCATCCACCACTCGGGAGTAACCAGCACTGAGCGTCGGACAGCATTCCAACGTCCTGATCCCAGTGCAATGGGTCAGTCATTGTAGCCCAGCGCCTGCCTCTTCAACTGCAGAGGGCAGTGAGAACAGCCATCGCGATACCGACACTTCTCTTCCCCTGCAGCCCCACTGCGTCTTCCAACAGGTTGACGGCCTAGCGGAAGGTAGGGTAGGTGGCGGCACCCACACAACCAGTTCCATCCCACCGCAGCCCCTAATCCTCGGTTGCAGCGTCGCAAGAGCGGCACTGCAGCCCGCCTCAGAAGCAACACTCCTCATAAGGCAGGCAACTTACCGGCCATCCTCTCAGCTGCTTTAGTTAAAAGCGGCTGCACTACGAGTGCCGGCCTCTAAGCTGCCTTGGGGGAAAGACCCAAAGAAGAGGGAGACTTCGAGCGCCGCCTTTTCAGCTGCCTTAGACCTCTCCTGCCACGACAAAGCGGGAATACACAGGGGGGTTGTATATACACTACAACCGTTACTTAACCAACAAAAGCATTCCTCTAAGGTATTTTGATGTTTGTCGCTTAGGTTAGGTTTCGCAGCCGACATAAACATTAGCCAAAATCAAAATATAACGCGGGCGAAGCCGCGGGTAAAAGCTAGTACTTATTATATTTTCATGTTGACCTGTCATGAATTTTCTACTTCTTCTTTATGGGCAATTGGGTAATGATATTCAAGTTACTTAATTATGGTTACTTCTTTTGTAATATTGTATTTTATAGGCACCATAGTAAAACAATAGTTTAAGCTTCGTAGCTGGCATAAAAATGTCTTTTACAAAATTTTGTCACGTTTACATTTTTGATTTGAATAATAAAAACTTTTAGTGTCTTTATTCCTTATTATATAAGGGTGTAATGTTCTAATAATGGAGTTAATGCGATACTACTGCAATATCATTTAAATCAAATTGCAATCCCGTACATCTCTACCTACCTGTTTTGCAGCATTTCTATAAAATTGATATTTGTAAGTGCGGTCTTTATTAAGCACAACATTGAGGATGTTAGACGGCTCACTAATTTTACTTTATTCTAGGTTACCACGAGGATTATCTGAAGAAGGTTTGGACCATTACGACGCAGCATTTTCTGCTAAAGGGTCCTGCGATGAGCTGTACCCTGACTGCGAAGAACCTTTGGCTGAACCAGTTTTGAGTACATAAGGAGATATAAACAGATTTAAGAAAATAGTTTTTAACATTGAATTGCCATTTAGCAGCAAGCATGCTGGGCACGCTGCCAACTGGCGGTGGGCTTGAGCATTTGGATTATCTTTAGACCTTCAAGGGTCTCTAGATGATCCAATGCTTTTTCTGTAGTAGTAGTGTAGGTAATTTTAGCATAAAAATGAGTGTTGTATTTAGTTGTAGATAAAAAAGGCACTTTTGCCCATATGAAAAAAGATTTTAGCTAAACTGTGAAGCAATCATGAAAATCGAACACAAAACGGAAAATGAAGTTCGTAACTAGCACACGCTGAGGTGGGACCAGTTTGTCGCAAAGATTAAATAAATTGACATGTTAGGATAAAATAGTTGGTATTTATCGAATCTTATGATAATCTGATTTATATTTTCTGTTTACGTCTTCGTTTTTATCATGATAAATTGTCTATTATTTATTACATGATCTCACAGCAAAATTGTAGTAAATCGTCATGATTTCACCGTTTACTCTGTATCATGCTTTAAAAATTCGTGTTTAAAATCCTATTGAAAAATGTAAAATTCATAGTTTTATCTTACTCTTCTTATTAGTGAAACATTTAACTGTTTCATTTTTATCGGTCAGTTTGGTAAATTATTACTAAAGTTTTGTGTTGTTTGTTTAACAATCTACACAGGGATCTGTTACATATAAAATAGCTTATGAAATTACAAAGAAATACTATTGCTTCTCTTTTAAGCTGTTAGTTTTTTTATTGAACGTAAATACATGAAAAGAAAATAGTGTTTACTTGATGTCTATGAAATGAAGTAGAGTGAAATTAAGTAGACATTGTTATACTGTTAAGTTCTACAATTTAGTTGTATTAATAGATCTACCTCTTTTAAATCTATTATTAAATAATGTTAAAATGTTTTGTTTCATTTCTCTACTTCGAATTTAAAAAAACCACCAAAAATGGTAAGTCAAATTTTTTATAAGACGCACGGAACTCGTGATTGATTTTCACGCATTCATATTTAGAACCACTTAGAATTCCCAGATTTCCTTTTTTGTTTTTTTCGTTATACATATTCCACATTTTGTCACACGTATAACAGTAAAATCGTTGACACTTGCCATGTTAATTGGTACTTCATTTAATACAATTTACATGTTTACAATTGGCCAGTTGAGTTCGCAGTGCGTTTTATGATGTACTCCTGTCAACTTCGAATTTTAAAAGAGTATTATGGAAATTAGCGCAAAGAGTTCGTAGTAAAAAGTTTTAATAACGTTTTTAATCTAAACGGCCAGTGACGTCGCGCGCAAAAAGTTTTCGATTCATTCATTGTATCCAGCCAGCATTGATTGATTCTACAATGTTAAGCTTAGTGATCACGTTGTTAGTAACGATACTTTTATTTGAAACTGTTATCAGTGACATTGTGAGAGACAATGGTACTGCAAGTGACTTTATGGGAGCATCAAGAGTGTTGTCTCGACGTAAGAGGTTCTTAACATTTCCGGAAGGTAGCTCTCTACAGCTAGGTAAGTATCTGAGTAAATAGTTACAGGGGAATGGTATTTGGGGCGTACTGTAAGACATTCGAGCCCTTTGTGCTTGGCTTGTCATACGTTTAAGACACATAGTTATGCGAAGGTTTTGAATAACTTTGCTGGGATATTAAGGTTGTCGTTACAAAGCTTTGGGTGCGGGATTCTTATCGTGAGAGCTTACACGTTTTGAATCAAAAATCTTGTCTCGAATTCTTGTTAATATTTTATGGGCATAATTTTCTCGGATAGGTTAGGTTGAATAGATTTAAATATAGAAGTAGAAATGAAACTATTAATGTTAGTTTGATCAAATTTTTGCCATAAACAGTATGTGACCATGGTTCAATATAGTGGCTTATTATATATTACTTATAGTTCAGGTTTAAAACACGTAAATAGAATATTAAGAGTATTATACAGTTTGACTGTTTTATCAATGACAATTAAGTAAGTAGTTTATTCAGTTTGACAGTTTTATCAGAAGTAAGTAGGTAGTTTATTAACATAAATTAGCTGATAATAAATGTAAAGGTGGATAAGAATGTCCTTAGGTTAGGTTAGGTAACTTTAAGTTAGGTTACCAGTAACTAGCTCCAATTGTGGTTTTCTACAAATATCTTAAATTTTCCATGACAAAATGAGCATTACATTTCCGGCCTTCTTTATCCATGCCAAAAACCAAGTCCGTCCGTTGCTCTGTTGCTGTGAGAAAGAATGACTAACAAACCAATAACTCAATGAACTCGCTTTCGGACTTATAAATATTACTAACCATTTAGTAATCTACTTAAAACTAATGGTCTAACAAAGTATCTAGTTATCTATAAACTTTCTAACAAAGTATCTAGTTATCTTTAAACAAGTCACATACAAGTCTACGTAAAAGCCTATTTATACTCAAATCAATAATGAAATATGTAAACACTCCCATTGACGTCAAATCCATGATAATAAATTAGGCTAGGTGCTTGATTTTCTACCGACAAAGCGTAACATACTTAACGCCTCTAAGTAGTTGTTTTTGTAGCAAATTATTTTTTGTAAAAAATACATATTTTGTACGTAATTTTCTCAAAAACAAATCATAACTCGGGGCTCACAACGCACGTTTTCATTCAGAAAAATCCTGCTGCTCTACAAATAATTAGAATTAAAATTTTGAATTTACACTACACTAGATTTTTTATGCTCAATAGTTTCATAATAAACATTTGCGTACAATGTACTGTTGGATAATATGAATGAATAGAATAATATAATACTTCCTCCTTTTTAGGGTTCCGTACCCAAAGGGTAAAAACGGGACCCTATTACTAAGACTTCGATGTCAGTCTGTCCGTCTGTCTGTCACCGGGCTGTATCTTATGAACCATGATAGCTAGGCAGCTGAAATTTTCACAGATGATGTATTTCTAATGCCGCTATAACAACAAATACTAAAAACAGAATAAAATAAATATTTAACGGGGGCTCCCATACAACAAACGTGATTTTTAGGAGTTTTTTGCTCGCTACTTAAAACGGCAAGAGGAATGGGGCTCCCGTACGGTACGGAACCCTTCGTGCGCGAGTCCGACTCGCACTTGACCGATTATTTTTAATTCAAAAGACGTAGTAAGCCCAAAGACGACTTTAGAGAAATGTGCAGTACTTAAATTTTCAAAAATATTTTATTGCTTGCGCGTAACTTTAATATCAAAGTGTTTGACATTAATTAAAAATTTTCACCGTAATTAGTACAACCGTATTCAATAATTTTCTAGAAGCGGTAGGTCATTGTAGATTTATCCCTTTACAACCAGCTCAATATAGGCATGAAATCGACAAAAAATTGGCGGGAAAACCATAACTATTGATTTTGTGAACGCAACCAGTTTCATATGACCGAGCGGCTATCTGCTCATCCCGCTCGAACGTATGAGACCAGTTGTGTTTACAAAATCAATATGGTTTTTGCACCAATTTTTTGTCAGTCCTCACGATTGTATTGATCCGGTTGTAAAGGGATAAACCATTTTTAATAGTTGGCTAGAATCGATGTAGAAATGCCATTTTTAGATGTTTGTTGATTTTTCAAAAATCTACTTACCGATTTCAATAAAATTTATATGAGACTAACTTCCGATTAACAAACAATATACACCTTTCCAATAAAACTGAATTATCAAAATCAGACATCTCACTAAAGTTTTACCTTAAAAAATAAACGAGTCCAAAACTTCAGAACCTCGTCCAATGTTTCGTCGGTACATTAATAAGTCATCATCGATTAAAATATTATATACCTAGACATAAGTTGCAGACAAATTAAAATACATAATCTCAAGAGCCCAAGAATTAAAATTAATATTATAAAAAAATTAACATTGAAAATCTTACTTACAATCAGATCCAGACCAAACGTATTGTTAAATCGTCGATAAAACAACACAAGATTGTTATAGATGACGGTTTCAAAGTGTAATGATAAAAAATGGATTTAGTATTAAATAGAAAGTCAATAACGGTCGCAGAGTAATGTTAATTTTTGTCATTGTCAAGTCTTTGTTCCAAAAAAATCCATCCAACACTTACAGTTATCGAATTAGTAACATTTTTTTAGGTTATGCTTGCAGATAAGTCACTGAAACTATTATTACTTTTGTAAAAAAACATTTAACTCAAAACGTACACAGTAGAATTACAGGTTACTTAAAAATAATAATCAATAAGAGTAAATATAAAATGTGAAAGTACTTGAGACATGAAAATACGTGAGATGATGTTATCGTATTGTTTGTATTTTTTGTAGCAACTGCCTTTATTAACTACAACTAAATACGTAAGTACTCAAGCTAAAACTACACAACATAGCTAGGTGATACAACATAAAAAGCAATTGGATGATGGATCACCCACAGACCCATATAAGTCGATATATAACTAAAACGCTCAAGCCCACTGCCAGTTGCCAGCATGTAATACTACCACGCTGAATTACTCATACGTTGAACAAAATAAACACTTAGCATTTTTGGTTACCCACCACCAGGCGCTCAGAAAGATTTTTGAAAAGAAGATGAGTTCCAAGCTCCTACGGACCCAATTCCTCAACACCAAACAGCTCCAATATGTAACCACTGCCGAGTTTAGCATGCTTGCGCCGCTTGTGCTACTCCACCGGATTGGCCAGGCTTACTCTGAGTCTTAGAACGATGTGATGGAAAATCATCTAATTATTTTCAGTATTCTGCCTGCAGACATCAGCACTTATTCCAATCGGCGACATCTTTCTGTACGCTAACACGGCTGCTTTAGCCTGGACCCTGCCTTCGGATCCATCTTTCTTCGATGATTTGAAAAAGAACGAACGTGCCCAGAGCAGGGGTGATACGAAGAATATAGCGTACTTGGATGAGGATGGCAGAGTGATAGCTAGAGTTCCATATTCGAGGTAAGAGTCTTTTCACGCTGCCAACTGGCAGTGGGCTTGAGCATTTGGATTATCTTTAGACCTTCAAACGTCTGAGGATGATCCAATGCTTTTTATGTAATAGTAGTGTAGTTTTGTTGTATTTAATAAAGGAACTTTTGCCCGATTACAAAAAAAGAGTCTTTAATAATGATAATGTCAGTTGTGACATATACTTAATTGTTCAAATGAATCCATTTATATATTAAATGAAATATTCAAATCCGTGATTTATGTCAAATCTTATGTTTAACTTAATTATGGATGAACGTCATACGAACGTACTTTAGCTTAGGTACTTTAAGATTCGTTGGTATGAACTAAAGTTAGTTGGATATTTATAAATATTTATGCTAATTTAGCGTGAGCAATACAAGTAATACTACAATACACTATTTTGGAGTGTGTACCGCCGGGACGGCATTCCCAAGTACGTGGGAGTCATGCAGGTTAATGTTACATTTTTGAATTGTTTGTTACAAAACAAAATTACAGGTAGCGGCACATAAGTCTAGCGCTGAGGGTAGTGCGGAGAGGATGGCTGCGCATGGTGACCGCCATACTAAGCCCATGCGCTGCCATTTCCTCCACACTTCGTTTAGCGCTACACTTATATGCCGCGACATGTAATAGGTACTAAAATTGCCATACATATAGATATGCCACTAAAATTATTTCAACTACGCGTGGCATCAGCACCATTTAAGTGCTTGAATCTTTGCTGAGTGGCTTACTGTTACTTGCCTTGTGTTGGCAACTTTGATATTGTAACAGAATGAAAGTCATCAGTAATGCATATGTTCTAGTTGCATGCGGTTTTACTCTTCCTACCTAATATCTCCTACTTATCAAACTGTTACGTCATTAAAAATGAATAAGTAAGTATTCACCATGCACCTTTTTCAGTACATTTCACATGTCCAAATTTCAGAAAAACTATCATCAATCCAGCATTCGCCAAAAGAAGTATCGATGAAGATGGACTTACATTCAAAGAAAAATTAAAACTAAAGATAGATCGGATGAAAATGCACCAAAAGCAAAATGATAGAGATTATTTAAAGAAAGAAGAGATGGACGAGAGGAGTATAGAGTTCCATAGAAGTAGTAGGTTGGAGCTATTTGGGAAATTGGAGGTCTTGTTGAAAGCGTAAGAATTTTTTCTTTAGTATTTTCCTTGCATAGTGTGTGTTGCAATTTAGTTAAACACTGACAATAGAAACGTCTAGCTTCTAAACGACTGACATATTCTGGGATGTCATTGTTTTGATCATTATGACCATTTTTACTTCACAGGAACTGACGCTTGAAATATCAATAAAGAACAGCTTTATCATAAGTTTTAAGGTACTTAAATGAAAGTTTATTAAGTTTTTGCGATTGCAGGCAATTTTTTCTTAAATATTTATAAGTTTCAAGGGTGTTTTTGTTTGTATGTGCGACATTATATTTCCAAAAATAAGAGACCTAAACCAAAACTTTTTACATAGCTAATTTTATCGAGATTAATTTACTTATAAAAGAGAAGGTATTTTAGCAAAATTACTGTTCGAGTGTTTTCAAAATTTGGGATATTCAAAACGAGACATAACTTAGGTGTGCAAGGAAAAACAAAAGAAGTATTGCTGTTTTTAAGTTTTATTATTATTTAGAACAAATATTCTATGGTTGGCCTTTAACCAAAGCCTTTTTAACTGACGAACCGGAGGAGGTACCCAATTCGACGCGTATATTTTTTCTTATGTATAACTACGCATAACTTTTTTCATAGTAGTCAGATTTCAATAACTCTTTTTTATTAGAAAGAATATACTTCGAATTTGATTTTACTTAAGTTTTATCGAAATCGGCTGAGCCATTTTTGATATATCAAAAATAATGTGAAAATAGTTACATCAATCCGTGCGAAATATTCGCGAATTCTGTACACGAGTGAAGTCGGTCATGCTATTTTTTTAGCAAAAAAAAATATATATTTTATGTTGTTACCTTTAAAATGTTGTGTGTGATTTTCTTTTACGATTAGCATAAAACAACAACACATTATCGTCATATTCTTCCTCTTCCAATAATATAAATAAAAGTTTGTCATCAATCGACATCTTGCAAATGAATGAAAACACAACGGCAAACATCACTACGTGAAGCGCGACACTGCTGCCGTACTCGGAATCAGCGCAGCAGGCAGCACTGCAGCAGCAGCACTGCTGCCTGCTGCTGCTGCCTGCAGCGGACATCGGAATCATACCTTTATTGTACAAAGAAATTCCCGATCGTTTCCAGGCTGGGTCGCGACGGGCGGCAGTGCGTGCTCTACAAGCTCTGCGAGGCGGCGCAGCACGCCAGACAAGGCAGCTTTATGGACGAATTCCTCAGAGCCGTCTTCACGTGAGTACACGACAAATCCTGGAAACCATAAGAGATCAAGCTTTGCCCTCGCTTTTCAAAAGGATTCTTGATTTTTAATGTATAAATAGTAGTAGCCTATGACAACAATCTTTGATCTATACTCTTACTAAATAATGGTTTTCTGTAAAGCCGGTTTACGGACGACAATTTTACGTGACAACGTCATAAGAAATATTGTTGAATCAACACCTGCAAATGCTTAGGCCGTTCATGCCTCTGTATCGCTTACTCCACGCTCTCGCTTGCAAGCTCGGCTCAGGTGGAATGTGACACGTTTTTCAGGCGTGCAGCCGGCGTTCATCGATTTATAAAACATTATTTTGTTATTGTCTTTAGTAGTTAATATTTTGAAGGTAGTACAAAACAGCGCAGGCCAAACCGCGGGCTAATAGTATCATATTTTGTAAGTACTTAGACAACGCCGCGGGCTGTTATCATTTTAAGCAAGTACTAAAACAACGCGGGTGTAGCCGCGGGCATTAAGCTAGTATAATAAGTGTATAATACCTAATATACACGTATTTATTTTTGGATTATCGACACGAAGAAGAAGAACAATCGGCCTATACGAACTTACTTAACTTATTCCACCTATTATATTTTGTTTTCTTTTACGAAGCGACGAATGCGAAGCGGTGCAGAGTTTGCCGGTCGGGGCAACGTTATGCAGGAATTCCTAAGAGCTGTCTTATCTTTGGTACACTAGGAATCTTGGCATTGCTGGCATATTTGTGAAGGAAAAAATTCAGACGTTATTTAATTTTTATGGGAACGCTGTGATCTAAAATTCACAGGCATATGAATGAGGGAGATATTCATCGTAGAGCAATGTTTTAAAGTTTAATAAATTATGATGAATTATCATTTTACTGGATTGAGCGTGTTTACGTCCATTTAAAAAGGAGGAGGTTTTATGTTCGTGTTTATGTATTTTTTTTGTGTATGTTCATCGGTAATTTCGCCAATTATGAACCGAATCGAAATTTTTTTTTTGTTTTAAAGGGTATACTTGCGAGGTGGTCCCATTTAAATTTTACAGAAATCGGCTGAACAGTTTTTGAAAAATCAACAATAATGTTAACAATTCGAGCGAAATATTCGAATTTTGTACACGATGGACGGCGGCCTGCCATATTTTGAGTTTTTTTTTTTTTTTTAATTTCAGATTACCAAAAGGCGCCGAATTCTACGAAGAATACCACCGAGAATATGACGACGCCCACACCCCGGCCACCGACTGTCTCTCCAAGTATCCTGGCTGCGACACAGACGCCTCAACGTAGCTGGAACAATCACTTACAAAAAGCGTAACTTGGCCATAAATAATATATTCTTGAAATGTTCTCTTTATGCCCTTTTCATTGATTGACCACCATCCTCGATTTTATCTTCATGACATACAGATTTCGAGCAAATACCTACAGAGCCACAGTTCCTAAGTGAAAGTAGTAAAAAAATGTCTGAGCGCCGTCATACATACCGACTTAGATATTTACATTAAATAATTCACAATGAGCCGTTTTCTCGTATCTTAACATTAAGTCACCTGATTAGTGCTTGTAACGCTTGTAACCGAGCATTTTAGCACCTCGCGGCGTTGTAGTCGGCTAGCAAACGCCTTACAACTAACTAAAAATCTGCCCACTACGTAGCTTGGGCAGAGTTTTGGCTCGGACACTTTTTTGCACGATTGTGACTCTACAGATATTTGCTCGAAGTATAGAGATAAAAATTAGAGGTACGGAGCTCAGGCAGTGGTGTCCTCTCATAGACCGAATGAAACTTCTCGACAGCTGCGAAGTTAGCTACAATCTGCGCGAAACTCAATCCTCACGCAACTGATTAGAGAGATTCAGTCATGTTTCGGCTTTGCGCAGCAACTAACTTCACAACCACCAATAAATTTGATGTATTCGGTTTATAACATCAGAAGATCTGTCATTTTATTTGTCACTTTATCTATCAAAAAATACATAGAAATAGTTTGTGCAAAAAGAGAACCGTCGTGGCGTCACGGTGAACTAACAATAAGATTTTAATCAGCAGCCAAGTTATCGACTACTTGGTAGACGCGAGTTCTGATGAAAACCGAATTGGTGTCTACCAAGTATCAAACGAGATATGCGAGATCGAGATGAAGAGATACGTAGAAGAACCAAAGTTACCGACATAGCCCAGCGAGCGGATTGGCCAGTTGAAGTGGCAATGGCAGGGCACATAGCGCGGAGGACTGATGACCGATGGGGTTGAAAAGTTCTCGAGTAGATACTACGCACTGAAAAGTGCAGCGTAGGACGTTCACCCACAAGGTGGACGGATGACCTCATTAAGATCGCATGATCACGCTGGATGCAAGCCGTTACCAATCGGTCTTATTGGAGATCTATAGGAGAGGCTTATGTCCAGCAGTGGACGTCCTATGGCTGATGAACGGAAGTATCAAAACTAAAACAAGTACAAACAAAAACAAACACACAAGTAACAAGGAAGTACAAACACTTTTAGTTGTACAAGCAATGACAGAGCAGTGTTGTCGACGTAACAAAATTATTAAAATGACACACGGGCGACCTCACCTTCCACCACGACGCTTCTCTTTTTGCACAAATTCTATTGGTCAAAATGTTAATCCTCATTTTTGCTTCGCGGGGTAAATAATTCTGACCCGGGAGTAAATACAGAGTTAACACTTTTGTTTTCTGACAGTGATCCTCTTTGATTTAGTACCTAAAGCTTTGATACTCGTATTTCGTCGGCTATTTGTTATGGGATGTTGTGAAAACATTTTTTTTGGTTTACTTTTTCAACTGCATAAAGTGTTGCTTTGCAAAGTGCACAAACTAGAAATATTTACTAATCAAGAATATCTTCAACTATGGCACAAACATGGAAATATCAAAAAAAAAACAACACCTATTTCATTTTTACCATCTTCAATAAAGGAGAAGGTACTATGTTCGTCGGTATGTTTTTTTTTGTATGATTTTTAGGAAGTTTGGATAGACTGGTAGTCGTATTGAATTTCCTATGGCTTAGAAGACAATATGTGGTCAAAAGTAAGCCTAATTACTTAAAAAGAAATCTTTCATTTGAAGAACGCTATTAACTATTGTGTATTTATCAGTTATTTAACTTAAATTAACCAACAACACCAACTAATTCGAATTTTCTCATCAGCTTGCCGATGAATGAAATCAAAGATTTGACACTTAGAAGCTATCAGCTCCGCTATTATGCAAGAAATCAATAAACAGACCCCCTGAGAAATATTTGTAACGGCCAGGCGCTTACCATCGCACGCACGTCTCGCACGTTTCGTCACTTTACAGCATGAAAGTGTAGGTAAACGGCATTAATGGAAGAGGACACCCATAAAACTTTTTTATGGACATCCCAACGCATTTCTTTAAGTTTACACGCACGTATTTTATTGTGTATTTCTATATTTGTGTACAAAATGTCCCCTAATATTTATTTATTTACAAGCAAACCACCCGGCTTTGCAAAGATGTATTATGCATATAAACATTTATCTTGAATCACTCTATCTATTAAAAAAAGCCGCATCAAAATCCGTTGCGTCATTATAAAGAAATAAGCATACATAGGGACAGACAGACAGGGAAGCGACTTTGTTTTATACTATGTAATGATAGTCAATAGTGAATAATGAATTGTATACGAATTATTATGTTTAACCCCTCATGTAAAAACGACGGTGTGATATAAGTCTGATAAATAAAGCAATTCGTGCGAAATTGTTCTCAAACCAATCCAAAAATGAACAACGTTAATGTACCAGTTTTCACTTCTGCCGGCACTCTCGGAGTGCAACAGAGTCTTTTTTTTATTTTGAAAGATGAATTTAAAATTATTGCATTTTATAAGTATTTTTAGTAACAGCGTCACCCTCCAAAAACGTGTCATAATACATGCAAAAAATCACTACATAGTATAAAACAAAGTCGCTTCCCGCTGTCTGTCCCCATGTATGCTTATATCTTTAAAACTACTAAACGTATTTTGATGCGGTTTTTTAATAGTGATAGTGATTCAAGAGTAAGGTAAGTATGTATAATACACCTGTGCGAAGCCGGGGCGGGTCGCTAGTATACTATAAATCGTATATCAAATTACATCCATTTTTGTTCGAATACAAATCTATAATATTTAACTAAATCCATTGTAATTGTGTATTTAATTGAATTATCGTTTTGCAAAAATATGACATGGTAAATGCAAAAAATACAATACAAACCAGACACCAGATTCCATTCTATTGCAGTATAAAATTATTTTACCTAATTGCAGAGTAATAGTGTATTTAATTATGTAATTAACCACGACATATTTTTGCACAGTTTATGAAAAAAATACTTTACAAACCGGATACGAAATAAATTCCGTTCTACTTCGTGCCAATCCATATCTATTATCGTCCTATCGTGGTAATTTCGTCCATCGACAGCCAACAAGTAAAACAACGGTGTTCCTGATTAGCACCCTCTTGATACAATGCTCTCCCTAATGGTAAGTCAACATCTGTCTGTCTCCAAGTATGACTTAGCTAAATATTTGTAGGCAAAGTAGTTGTTTGTGATCAGCGGAACCTCGTGGTCGGGACGAGTTGGGAACCCGTTTTGTTAATTGTGTTGTCAGGAACTCACCGGGTCTTGGTTTTGGACTAATCAGTCAACAAGGACTAGTAATTTGTTTGTACCTTGGTAAGTGTCTCTAGTCTCTAATTATTTTTGAAACTAAAACGGATTTGCTGTTGGCTTGTGTTTTGCGGGATTGACTCAAACATGCTCAATTCAGTTGAATATTTCTACCAATAAGTACAATGCACTCATTCTTTTAGGAAATCTGTAAATTAGCCAGGATCTAAAAACTATTTCTATCAGATATTTTTGTTTTGGAAGTGTTTTTCCAAATTTTTTTAATAAGCATGCCGATTATTGATGTTGCTCTTTTTCTAACAGTTTTCACAAGTGTTGAAAAATTTTCAGTTTAGGATAAAAATTGTGTTTAAATTCATTGTAAAAATAATCACAACAAATTTTTGGATTGAAAGAATATTGGAGATATCTTTGAAGCATTGTTTATATGATTGAATTGATCAAAGTTTTCGCATTTATCGTATCTTTTTGTTATTCACACTTCTTGTTATTACTTTCTTTGAGATATGAGTCAATCTGCAGCTTAGGAAAAACTTTTGAAAGATTGATTAAGTGCAAAAAGTGTTTCGTGGTAAATACAGTTTATTTTTCAGAATAAATAAAATGAGCTTGTTTGTTTGGAGTTTATTGAACATTTCAATAATAATCACAGTAGTAGCAGCATTTGGGGTTAGTAATGGAAGTTTAGATTGGGATGACATTGAAGATGTATCAAGCCACAAGAGTAAAGTGCTGTCCAGAAGAAAGAGATTCCTTGTTTTTCCAGATGGAAGTTCATTTCAATTAGGTTTGTGTCTTAGTTAATTATTTGGACTATTCGTAAGAAGTTCTCAATTTAATTTTTTGATAAAACCAGAGCAGTTTGGATCCAGTTTGTCAGGTCCAAAACACAGAAAACTATTAAATTCAGTAGTCTGTTGTATTATGAACGAATTACTTTCATCTCAAAGCAAACATCTCAATCCAATGTTCTTAGTACTTGTATCAAGATCATACGCTTGCGTCTAGTGTGACAATCGACACAGGTCTTTAATTTTTTACTTCAAAAACTGTTTAACCTTTAAACAAGCGTAAGTTAGTACAATTTTGTTTTAATTTTCAGTATTCTGCACTCAAACTCACGGCTACATCCAAGTAGGAGACATTGTCTGGTTCGGCCATACTGCGGCGTTGGCCTGGGAACTACCTTCGGACCCGTCTCTCTTCAACATGTTCAAAGAACAGTCAAAGTTATACGAAGGAAATAGAAGAAGTGATAACAAACATATTTTGTACATAGATGAGTATGGAAAGATTCTCGGTAGAGTACCGTATCATCGGTAAGTTTTGGTATTCATAAGTTCATGAATTAAACTATCAATTACTTCGAGATAGGTAGGAATATTTATGTTTTATTTGCTATTTGGTTTGAGGGGTTTTTCCTTTCATTATGTATCTGTCATTTGTATTCTGTGACAGATCTAAGACTTTTTCTTTGTTATTATTATAAAATGGAAGAAACCGATTACAAATCAAATAAAATGAATAAACCGGATTACAAATCAAACAAAATTCCTGGAGATAACGAATTCGTATTGCTGTGTATTGCTTTAAGATTTAGATCTAAGATGTAGTTTATTTTTCTTGTTTATCGTTAAAATCCACGTATTATCAATTTAGCTTTTTTGTTAAACATTTTTTATTATTTGGTACCTTACCTATAGGTACGATTTAAAGAAATATCAGTATTAACTAATTTCATAGAACCAAAACAATGCGGTGCGAATGTTGCCAATCAGAAATACTCTTGGACGATTCGCACCGCGGCGCGAATCGTTCCAGAAAAAATAATTTTAAATATTAGTAGTATCCGCGTACACAGTCATACAGCTATCACCATCTTGTTACTGTCACTCGGAGGAGTTCCACCTCCATTGATAGGTTTTCCTTTGCCATCTCTCAGATAATTATGTAGCGATTGGATGATGGCGTCAGCCCGGTGTCACTACAGGTTGTGACGGCTTCCTAAATTTATTCACCCTTACCTCAGAACAGCGGTTCTCAAACTTTTTTGGTGGCAGAACCCTAGTGAAATATTTCACGGAGCCCTAAAATAAACAAAAAATATTTATTTATTGTACTCTGTTCTTCGAATAAATACCTCTCGGAAGAAGTGCGTATTAAGTGAGATATTAGGTCCAATTTTAAAGGCGCCATTGTAAATTTAATAGCAACGTAAAATGTTGTTCTCTCTATCAAATGCATTAAGTGGAAAAGAAACAGGAATATTTTAAATTGCTATTAAAATTACGATGGCGCCTTTAAAATTGGGCCTTTTGGCCAAATTCTTCAAATATGATTGTCATTTTGAAACATTTCTGAGTCGCTAGAAGATTTTTTCCTCATTGATATCAGCTTATTCGTGGAGCCTCCACAGAGGCTTTGTGGAAACCCTAGGGCTCCGCGGACCACACTTTGAGAATGGGTGCCTTAGAATATTCCAGAGGCTTTCGGAATCTGGATGTGACAACTGAAGATGGCATTTGAATTTTCTTACTCTGAATGCTAATGACGAATGCTACTGATGGCAACATTCGTAAATATTTCATGGCATGAATTTTTTTTACAATTGAATATCTTTTTTAAAGATCGAGAAGTAGACGGCATTCTAAGAATTACTAAGGATCATTTCAGACTTAACCATGTTGCGTTGTGACGATAGTTGACTGTGCTTGTGCCGCATCGTGAAAAGACTAAATTCCTAATTACAGAAAAAGGAAACATTTTACTGAAATAGCTAAAATTTAATCCCGGCAAATCTCTGCGCATTGAGACGCCTATTCAAATTCTCTCTTCGAATTGAGAACCTTATCAGTACTGGGTTATAATATCTCCTTGCCCTGTGTTAAGCCGTATAGACCATCCTCATGGACAATGTTTAGTATGGGACCAACCCGGCATTCGAGAATAAAAAGTTTGCCCCTTAGTAAAACTTGTTCACAATTAGGTAGGATCTGAATCGCCTCCCTTTGTGTTAGTACATAAATTCAGGCCTGTATAGCACTAAAATTACTGTTAATTTATTACTGTCAGCGTTACATCTTTGTTTGAGCTGATCCTTAGTCTAGTCTATACGTATAAGTTTCCTTCCTTGGAAGTCAGCACAAAATTCCTTTCAGGAAACCAATTGTAAACCCAGCATTTGCCAAACGAAGCGTGAACATTATCGGAGACACAAAGGCTCTGTCTAAAAAGAAAATGCATGACATGCAAAAGAATGCCAATTATCTGAACTCTCTACATGAAAAGAGCATTGAGTTCCACAGGAATGGAAGGAAAAGCCTCTACGATAAAGTCGAGAAGGTTTTGCAGGCGTAAGTGAAATTAAAATTTTAAACTCTAGGTGCTACGGTAGGGAATTATCACTAGTCATGAATTGCTGTTTAATAGATTGTCTGGCAAGAGTGCCTTTATTAACTACAACAAAATACGATAGATTGTCTGATTTTAAGACCGAAAATATCTTCAACAAACGTATCTTTATTTCAAACGTGGGTTCAACTTGAACAAGATTGGCACAGGACCGATGTCTGGCGTACAACTTAAGAAGCCTATGTGTAGTAGTGGGCAATTACGGGATGAAGATGAGGACAATGAAATGTGATGATACATTTATGTTTGCAATAACTTACATTTGGATGTAGAGCAAAAGTTAGGTTTACTGTATTAAACTACGTTTACCGTAAATCTATAACATTTATTTTAGTTATTTTTTCCACAAAATTGCAGTATAAGTTTCTTAATGAGCTATAGAAAAGTGCTTAAAGCATAAAAATAACTTCTTTCCACACAACCAATAGCAAATCCATGAATTCCTGTATTCTAAAAAGTGGTTTATTGAAGATTGTATTTTTTTAAGGTTGTAATGAGTGATTTGACCAATATTACGGTCGGCTGATGTTAAGCACTTGGTATACCTACACGAGTTAGGTCAGGTCAGCATCACACAAAAAAATAGTAGGTAGCAGGTTTTGCACTGATTTCAATTAACATATACCAGCAGCTCAAACCAAATAAAAAAATCAAGATATAATGTTGCGAACAAAACAAGTAATGCCGGCAAAACTAAGCCTCGCCGTGTACAAACACAACTAGGTACACACACATACAAGTACAAGGAAACTAAGCATTGGCTTATCATTCGAACTATGGCGGTGCGACACCGACGCACTCACCACATGCATAAAAACCAGCCTCACTTTTCTGTTCACGACGTTCTGTCTTGTTTTTTTTTTGGTCTGAGAACAGCAGTAATTTTCTTATCCCGAGACTGCCAAACTACGAAATTATATGTGCTTAGTGGAAGCTTCCATTAATGTGATGGGAAACACAGATAGGTCATTTGAGATAACAGCGCTGAATTGAAAATGTTTTGCTTTAGTCTGCCATACAGCCAATATCAAGTTAAACTTTCACAAAGCAGGCTTTGATTATAAAGTGGTAGTGGTAGTATTTGGAACGTGCATTTTAAATGCATTGAAAATTTTGGCTGGGCATTAAATTTAGTTTAAGTTAGTTCAGATATTAATGAGAAAATTGATAGAAAATCATGATACAAGTGGGCCATGATAATATGGAGCGTTATTTTAAAAGGATTATTTAATGTCGGTCACCCCATATTGTTTCCATACTTTTATATTTACGTATGTCGAATTTTTATGCAAGTCTTCAGCAACTTGTACAAGTGGACGATGATAATATGGATCGTTATTCTGAAATGATTACTGTACATGTTTCACCTCGTTTGTTTCTCTACTGTTATATTTACATGTATTGTGTGGAATTTGTATGTCAGTTTTTAGCGACTTATCCAAAAATAATATTTTCCACAGACTTGGCTGGAATGGTAGAGAGTGCGTATTGCGGATGTTATGCGAGTCTAGTAGAGAAAGAAATGAACAAGGGTCATTTTTAGAAGAAATTGTCAGAGCTACTTTCACGTATGTATTTTTTGGAGATTTTATTTTTTAACCGACTTCATAAAAGAAGTATCTCCATTCCACATTTACGCGATCACACCGCCATTTATGAACTGATTTTGATGATTTTTTTTGTTGAGTAGATCTCACTTCAGGCATGTTCCTATTTAAATTTTTAACCGATTTCCAAAAAGCAGGAGGTTCTATCTTCGTCTGTATAATTTTTTTTAAGGTTCCGTACCCAAAAGGTAAAAATGGGACCCTATTACTAACACTCCGCTGTCCGTCTGTCTATCACCTGGCTGTATCTCATGAACCGTTATAGCTGAAAGCAGAAAGCTGAAATTATCACGTTTGTTGTATGGGAGCCCCCCTAAAATATTTATTTTATTCAGTTTTTAGTATTTGTTGTTATAGAGGCAACAGAAATACGTCATCTGTGAAAATTTCAGCTGCCTAGCTATCACGGTTCATGAGATACAGCCTGGTGACAGATAGACAGAAGGACATACGGACAGATGGACATCGGAGTCTTAGTAGTAAGGTTTTTACCCTTTTGGTACCCATGGAACCCTAAAAATGCCAAAACGATGACGGAAGCTTATCATACGCGTGTCTCGACACGCACTTGACAACTTATTAAATCTTTTCCAGATTACCAAAAGGTCGAGAGTTCGATGTGGATCAGCACAAGCTGTACGATGAAGCGCACGGTAGCCGCGGCGACTGTGGCGCCCTCTACCCGGGCTGTGAAGACTTACACGGAATGCAATTCTATAATAGCAAATAAATACATTTCAATAGTAAAGCGCTATTTGACTGAGGCTGAGTACAGACGAGCGTATCATTTTAGCAATAAACGCCTAGGTCATCATCTCTAAACAGGGTTATTTCTAATCCATGAACATCTTTTTAAGGGCTTATTCCGTACATCAAAACTAACAAATTTTGGTCTGCGACTATTGTCAAAACTCAAAAAAATAACATTGTTGTTCCATACAAAAATATCGTTTACTCGCGACGAAATGTATGGAACAGCTGATTTTTTTTGAGTTCTGACAAAAGTCGCAGAACAAAATTTGTTAGTTTTGATTTACAGAATAAGCCCCTAAAAGGATGCTAATTGATTAGAAATAACCTTGTATAGTCGACCTACCACCTGTTCGCACTAAGCGATTCGCTTCTTTCTTCATCATGCGGACCGCCAGGGATTGAAATGCCCTGCCTCCATCATTATTTCTTGACTATTACAATTTGGATATCTTCAAGTCAAGAGTGAATATAACAGGTATCTTCTAGGCTTGCATACTCCATCGTCGGCTACAACTCCGCTTTCCATCAGACGAGTTGGTGGCCAAATGTAGCCCTATTTTGCATAAAAAAAAGAAACATGGCCACTAAAGCTTACTGCGTGCCGGGCATAGAGATACTCGTAGTACTTTTGTTTGGTTTTCTAGACCCGGCATTGTAAAAATGAAAAATATCTGTAACTGTAAGATGTGGCTGTGGTGGTACGCTCGTTTGCGATGGCACTTAGGTAAGTATCTTCCTTTCCTTCCTTTCAGCCGTAGGACGTCCACTGCTGGACATAGTAGCGGCCTGCATCCAGCGCGATCCTGCGGTCTCAATTAATTCGTCCGTCCACCTTGTGGGTGGACGTCCTACGCTGCGCTTGCCAGTACGTGGTCTTCACTCGTGGACTTTTCGACCCCATCGGTCATCAGTCCTCCGCGCTATGTGCCCTGGCCATTGCCACTTCAACCTGCCAATCCGCTAAGCTATTTCAGTAACCTTGGTTCTTCTACGGATCTCCTCATTTCTGATTCGATCTCGCAGAGAAACTCCGAGCATAGCCCTCTCCATGGCTAGTTAAGTATAGTCAAATGAAAAAAAAAATCCATGATAAAATAAATATTAAAAGTTAGCCCCTAGTACAATTTGGCCATAACTACGAGCAGAACTACGTCATAGTATATTACAAATGAGTACGGAGTCACAGAAAGAAGAAGACAAAAATAATAAATGAATCTTAAGTTATACCAATCTAAAAAGCAAAATTATCTATCTTTGTTGAGTTTTTGAACAAAATCTTATAAAGATAGATTTGAATAAAAGAGACCCTTTTTCAAAGCCGATGTGTTAATTATTACAGCGCGCAATATGCATAAAATACTTAGCAAAGTGGAAAAATATCAATTTAAAAATGTAACCTCAAAAACTTTTTACTCTCATTACTAATTCTCGTAGTAAAGTTCGACAATAAGCAGAGAATAATAATTAAATAATTTCTTGGAGTCAAGCTCTACTGCACAAACAATAAAACCAGGCTTCCAAAGTAAAAGCTAACCAACCTATGCTAAGCGGAGCTATAAAAATGGTGCTATAAATGTAAAATCTCGTGATTTATGGATTTACATGATATACTTAAAGTTAATACATAATATATCTTGCAGTAATAAAAACACGAGCAATTAAACAAGAATTTTCACAAACGAATAAGAAATATCATCCTGAATGGACATATAAATACTTGTACTGAGTTGCACAAGCTAAGCGGTAGCTTATATTTTTGTAATCCCAAAGTTACGCAGTTAAGCTGCCAAAAAGTAATACTCGTAGTTTTCCATTGTGTGCATTTTCTTTCCCGACATAGCTTCAAGATTGAAATTTCTATAAGTAAACGTGCAACCATGAAGACTCGTATCTTCGATCGGCCCGAGTAAGCGAGTAAGTATGAGCCAAACATAACATTGATCTGATTTAGAAGAATTGTATATACAGTAAGACCTTTTATTCAGTGCACAAATTTTTATCGCGCAATAGATATCATTAATAGAACATATTTCGCTCATAAAAAGATCAACTTTTTTTTCATCATTTTTTTGTCAAACTATCCCAAAAATAATTAAATTGCATGCACCTTACACTCCAGACAATAACTACTACCTAAAACGTATAGCTAGCTCTCTCAAGGTCAGTGCTACCGGTCAATGGCCCCTCACCGTAGGTAAATAATCGGCGCGGCGTACAACTCGCCCCCCTCGGTTCTTAGTAGGTACAATACCTACATCTCGCGACGCAGCCGTAGGTATTCAGACGTAGGGTGACATTGATTACCCCGTTTATCTGTATACTTTCTCTTAAAGTTATTTCAATATTTTTGTACTAAAGTGAGTGAAAGTAAAGTAGAGGTTTAATTGTTTGTTTATTATACTTTCCGTATGCAAAGTTTGTGCACTGGAAATAAAATCATCCTGTATAAACTCCACAATACCTAAACGTAATTTCAAAAAATGCTTAAAGTACTTGAGTTACAAATCATAGAGGTTAATGCTAGAAAAGCCTCACGTTATACCGAGCACTCAGACACGCCTCATCGAAATAATTTGTAAGAACATAGAGCTATCTTGCACTGGAAGTACCTTCCATTTTGAGGGTTGTGTACCCAAAGGGTAAAAGCGGGACCCTATTACTAAGACTCCGCTGTCCGTCTGTCTGTCCGTCACCGGGCTGTATCTCATGAACCGTTAAAGCTAGAAAATTTCACAGGTGATGTATTTATGTTGCTACTAAAACAACAAATACTTAAAACAGAATAAAATTAATATTTAAGGGTTCCATACAACAAACCTGAATTTTTAACCGTTTTTTGCTCGATATCAATAATAGTAACAAGTAGATGCTTGAAATATTCCCAGAACATTTCGTTGAATAGTCAATTCAATAATAAATGATTAAATTAAAATAAAATAAATATTTAAAGCGGGCTCCCACACAGAACGGAACCCTTCATGCGCGAGTCCAACTCGCACTTGGCTTATAATTTTACTCTTTTCTATAGCGCCATAAATAACAAAGATTACTAGTAACTATTCTGACTTGAGTTACACTGTCCATCCTATAAATGAACCAAACCAGATTATATGAACTTGATATAATTTGCACTGTTTTATCTTGCATCTTTGCTTATCTTGCACTGGATATGAGGTGTCCGAACAAACAGTACCGAGCAAACTTGGTGTAGTTATTGTTTATGGTGGGTCTCACGGTTGGCGAGAGAAAGATTAAGGGCTGTCTAGACGTCTGTACCTATCTGCTATTTGGCACTGAAACAGTAGGTACAAAGGTATTTGAAGCGTGAAATGGCGCTTTGATATAAAAGTAAAAGATACTAAAGCTGATGTATGCGCATGGTTTAGGGATATCACAAGAGGGAATATAAAATCTATGAGTTATTGAGCAGAAGTTGTTAATAATTAATATTTTTTACGATATTTTCATTACATATCTATGTTTTCCAAGTCCATTTTTTGTATAAATAGCGATTGAATACTTACTATCATTTACACTCTCAAGTATCCTTTGTGATAAACACTTCCAATAATCGGCCAAGTACGAGTCGGACTCGCGCATGGAGGGTTCCGTACTGTATGGGAGCCCCCGTATAATATTTTATAATATTTTTATTTTATTATTAAATTGAATATACAACTTAATATTCTGTGAAAATTTCTAGCATCTACCTGTTACCATTATAAATATCGAGCGAAAAACGGCAAAAAATTCAGGTTTGTTTTATGGGAGCCCCCTTTAAATATTAATTTTACTCTGGTTTTAGTGTTTGTTGTTATAGCGGCAACAGAAATACATCATCTGTGAAAATTTGAGCTTTCTAGCTATAACGATTCTTGAGATACAGCCTGGTGACAGACAGACGGACAGACGAACAGACGGACAGTGGAGTCTTAGTAATAGGGTCCCGTTTTTACCCTCTGGGTACGGAACCCTAAAAACTATTGTAACCGCTGGATTTGAACTAGTTTATTAACTGTCACGCAATTAGGGTTTCCGCTACAGCTATTTACCAAATAAACTAGGCTCTTACTAAGGATTAAGGTTGTAAAGGATATGTTTATAGTGATTTCACGTTGAGTTAGCATATTACGCTAAGTCAACGTGAAAACAATATAAATAGTAAAGTACATACTTATTTATTTACATGATATATATGTTTCTTTTTAGTTTTTCATGAACGGTTTTTTATACCACTGTCGATACCATAACACGAGTTATATATACCTACGAGTACATAGGTACAAGACGTGTCATTCGAGTAACTATTGTGATATAATTTTTATTACTATTGGCTCTTACGCTCTTTTTAGGGTTCTGTACCAAAAGGGTAAAAACGGGACCCTATTACTAAGAATCCGCTGTCCGTCCGTCTGTCTGTCACCAGGCTGTATCTCATGAACCGTGATAACTAAGTAGCTGAAGTTTTCACAGATGATGTATTTCTGTTGCCGCTATAACAAAAAAACACAAAAACAGAATAAAATAAATATTTTAGGAGGGCTCCCATACAAACAACGTATTTTTTGCCGTTTTTGATTCATATTAATAACGGAATTGCAAAAATAAAAACGCAACAGGTAGACGCTTGAAATGGGGCTATGGGGGTTTCCTTAGGGTACGGAACCCTTCGTGCGCCAGTCCAGCTCTCACTTGGCATATTATTATTACAATAGCACAGTTTCTTAATCCTTACAATAGCGCATCCACCATCCCGCACTGGGCCAGCGTGGTGGAAATGGCCCAATCACCGTGGGTAGGTCTACGTCCTGCAGTGGACTATTAAAAAGGCTGGTACAGTACATTTTCTTTGTATACCCTGATATTAGCCATTTTAGTAATAGTACTTGTATGAACTGGTTTTGTAACTTTAATGTTAGACAAACAGCGAATCAACTGATTTGATGTAGACAATTTAAACCTTGTTTGATGATGTTATGGTCATCAAAACCACAAAATTATGAGGTAAATTATAGGTATTTGTATTTGCAGAAAAAACCCACACCTGTTCATGTTCAATTGGCAGACGAAGTTCAAACAATTGTTAACGAAATGCTAAAAAGACTTCAGACAACTGTACTTGTCAAATCATTAGAGTAAACTCAGTAAATTTTTGTTGTTATAATGGAAACGTGTGGATGAGGAAAACGAGGTACAACTTTAGAGTAAACTTTTTGTTTTTAAATGATAGTATTATTTATTGCTATTTGGCATAGTTCATTGTATGCCTCGGTTGTTTAACCGTCTTCAGGTGGCTTATGTAAAACAATCTGACGCTAGAACTAGCTACCTAGTGGCCTATACGAACTTACTTCCTTATATTGTTATAAGGAAAGGCACACAAGGTGTACCATAGGAACACGAGGTAAATACTACCTAACGTTCCTATGACAGTAATTTTCTTTTACAGGTTCTATTTTGTGAGTAAAAAGTTTATGTTATTTTTGAAACATTTTTAAGGGTGTAAGTATAGACACTAGGCGAAATACATACTCTAAGATATAATTGTATGTATTCCTATTACCAACTTTTACCATGTGAATAACCCAAAAAAAACATGCAAGAAATCTGCTTTTCATACAAATAGTTTATTGACTTTTGACAACATCTAGGTACTTTTTTCGGGTAAATGCTCAGAATAAGGAAAAACAGTAGAAGAGACATAAAGTAAAAAAGTTGTGATGCATGATTCCACAAACATGGCGTCGAAAATCCATAGAAACTGCTATGTAATCTAGACACAAATGACACTTGAACTGCTGGTCAAATGTCAAATTTGATTTCACAAAGATGGTGGACAAACTTCAAACGTCTCCTAGGTAGGGCTTTTATTTTGAACTTTATCGTCATAGAAATAATGCCATGTCATTTCAAACACCGCCCCTATGGGTAAATGCAACAGCAAAAGTACTTTACGATGATAAGTATATACTTACACTTTTACTGCGTTTGTTTATCCTTACTATCCTTACTTCCTTACTAATATTATAAATGCGAAAGTAACTCTGTCTGTCTGTCTGTCGCGCTTTCACGCTAAAACTACTGAACCGATTTGAATGAAATTTGGTACACAGATAGTCTAGAGCCTGAGAAAGGACATAGGCTACTTTTTGATTCGAAAAAATAGTTTTAAAGGGTTGGAAACGGGGGATGAAAACGCATTGGCTAGAATCTTAGAAGAAAAAACTTATTTTCTACCATGACAAATGGTAATTTGCATCTTGACATTCCAAATTACATTCTCTATGCCCAATGCCCATTCAAGGCTGCTCGAGTTGCAAATGTCAAAGTCAATCAATCTATTCCTGTAAAATTTAGAGAAGGTTACATGTATTTTTTCAGTTTAATTACGTAGTTTTTATTTTAATAGGTATGCCTACAAAACGCAAATCGAATCTGGCGGAGCTCGCGTAAAGTAAATTGCTAGAAGCCAAGAGTCTGAAGAGCACACTTAAATGCGCTTGACATAAGATGCCGAGCGCCACGCATCTCAAAGAGCTGCTGAGACTCAAGAGCGAAACCAAGCGCGTCGAATTTTAGATGCTGAGCGTCACGCAGCTCAGAGAGTTGCTGAGACTGAAGTTGAAAGTCAAGCGCGGCGACTTTTAGATGCTGAGCATCACGCAGCGCAAAGAACTGCTGAGACTCAAGAGCAAAAAACCAAGCTCGTCGAATTTTAGATGCTGAGCGTCACGCAGCTCAGGGAGCTGCTGAGACTTAAGGAGAAAGTCAAGCGCAGCGACTTTTAGATGCCGAGCATCACGCAGCGCAAAAAACTGCTGAGACTCAAGAGCAAAACCAAGCGCGTTGAACTTTAGATGCTAAGCATTAGACGTTTAGCAAAAAATTGCATAGTTCCTGTAGGACAGGACAAAAACTATCGAAAGCAAAACTGTCGCCACTATCACAAAGACGCTAAGTGATTGATTCCTCTATGACGCTAATATGGATTAACGAAACGTCACAGCGAAACGTAATTAGATGACAGGTGACATTGTCTGCAGACTTTTATAAGTCACAGGTAGCATGGCAAGGGGACAAATTGTTTTTCCACCATTATATCCCCTTGAAGAGGAAATAAAGTATGGATTGAAAATGACAACTGACATTAAAATTGGATAAAATGTTTTATTCCCTCTGCATGCTACATGTTACTATGACGTTTAATAACAGGCCGTCATTTTGTCTGACATTAAATATATTTTTAAATCTTCTATCGTTAGAGGTTTAACATGTTTCTTTATTCTACCTTCATGGTACAGAATCATCATAATTTAATATTATCAATCCG
Source organism: Hypomecis atomaria (assembly GCA_964007245.1). Lineage (NCBI taxonomy): Eukaryota > Metazoa > Arthropoda > Insecta > Lepidoptera > Geometridae > Hypomecis > Hypomecis atomaria. The sequence continues at coordinate 18,033,355 of OZ023293.1, forward strand.
AAAAGTTTGTTGGTTTATTCCTCTTTGACGCAGCAACGGAGCAAAAGATTGAATTGATTTTTGGTATGGATACCTATGGTTTAAAAGACAGAAAGTGATAACAGGATACTTTTGTATCCCGAGAAAATTCGTGATTCCCATGGGATAGGACAATAACTGTTTCTCAGCAATGGAGCAACGGATTGACTTGATTTTTGGGGTGGGCATAGTTTGGAAGACGGAAACTGACATAGGATACTTTCCTTTCCGAAAAAATTGCGGTTCCCGTAGGATAAGACAATAACTTTTTCTCAGCATCGGAGCAACGGATTGCCTTGACTTATTGCATGAATATAGTTTGGAAGAGGAAAAGTGACAAAGGCCACTTTTTATCCCAAAAACTTTAACAGTTCCCGTAGGATAGGATGAAAAGTAAGCGAGCGGGCCGCGGTAGCAGCCGTCTAAGCGCCAGAAATAACCTGTCATTTCAAGTTTAGGACGTTCCTACATTTTTCGCACTCCTTCGCGGCACTCAACAGCGCTAGCCCAGACTCGGGCTCCATAACGGAGCTTGCGCTCCCGCCATAATGACGGTGTGTTTCGGAGCACAAGACACATCGTCATCCACCACTCGGGACTAACCAGCACTGAGCGTCGGACAGCATTCCAACGTCCTGATCCCAGTGCAACGGGTCAGTCATAGTAGCCCAGCGCCTGCCTCTTCAACTGCAGAGGGCAGTGAGAACGGCCATCGCGATACCGACACTTCTCTTTCCCTGCAGCCCCACTGCGTCTTCCAACAGGTTGACGGCCTAGCGGAAGGTAGGGTAGGTGGCGGCACCCACACAACCAGTTCCATCCCACCGCAGCCCCTAATCCTCGGTTGCAGCGTCGCAAGAGCGGCACTGCAGCCTGCCTCAGAAGCAACACTCCTCATAAGGCACGCAACCTACCGGCCATCTTCTCAGCTGCTTTAGTTAAAAGCGGCTGCACTACGAGTGCCGGCCTCTAAGCTGCCTTGGGGGAAAGACCCAAAGAAGAGGGAGACTTCGAGCGCCGCCTTTTCAGCTGCCTTAGACCTCCCCCGCCACGACAAGGCGGGAATACACAGGGGGGTTGTATATACACTCCAACCGTAACTTAACCAACAAAAGCATTCCTCTAAGGTATTTTGATGTTTGTCGCCTAGGTTAGGTTTCGCAGCCGACATAAACATTAGCCGAAATCAAAATATAACGCGGGCGAAGCCGCGGGTAAAAGCTAGTTTGAAATAAAAAAGGAATGACTTTGGACTTATTAGACAAGATTTGTCTAGGTTTGCAAGACTGATGCTTCGGGATCCCGAATTCCCTGATGGTCAATGATTTTAGACATATCCCCATCAAATTTATTGTGACTAGTGTAACCTGTGGCTTCAAACAGGACCCTCATTTTTTTCCTCGATTAAAGTATCCGTTAACATTTTCCAAGTTTTGAACTATATCCTTGCCAAAAAATAAGTCGATCCATTGAAATCTGAAGATCAAACCAACAAACTAATTAATAACGTAGGTACACTTTCGGGTTTATAATACTAATACAGATTCAGACACCATCCGCAGCATTTCCTAAAATTAATAACGTACACTTTACAATTCTACATCATTTATGTATAATATTTGGGAATTATTCGGCGGAGCGGCATGTGAAACGAAGAGGTCGGTGGCAAAACAGATTTTTTATAATTTATCTAATTATCTACATACAATGTATAGAACCAAGTCTAGCTACATTTATCACATGTACCACAATTTACTAAAACGCAAAGTCCATACTTTTCTGTCCTCTGTTTTTGTGTATCTTAACAGTGTACTTATAGTAAATAATCACGTGAGTTTTGCATGTGTGCCCTCGTAATGCATTGTCTAAACGACTTTGCTTGTTGTGGTCATGTTACTCTGGCTAATCGTAGACTGTGACTTGGCTTGTAACCCGCAGGACCATTTGACTTTAGCTCTAGGCTTAACCCTCAAGACGCATTTTGTTACCAATCAAAACTAGGTATAAAGTTAATTAAAAAAATGTTTAATGAAATATAAAAATTTAAGGTTTAAGGTCCCAATCTAAATGTGAAAATGTTCAAAAACCTAATTAGTTGTGGTAAAAATTCCAGCCATTAAAAACAGAAAGTAATATCATTTTGATTCAGTATAATATTGTGACTTTTGAAATAATTGATAAAAATAAATTAAATTATGTACTTATCAGGAGTTCTATTACTATTTCTAGTATTACAATGTGAGTGCGTATCGAATTCATCTGACAATCATTGTTTAAATGTGAAGACTGATCTAGGATTAGTGAGAAAAAGGAGACATCTGACTTTCCCTGATAATTCTTTTTTTGTGGTGAGTACAACTTTTGCATTAATTGAGCGTATGAACGAAATAGAAGTAGGTATCTGTTTTGACCTTCGAGCAATAATTGCTCGAAGGTTTTGACCAGACTACTTTGGTTTCGTTTGTCCCGACGTTGATTCTCGTCTACAGGTCACATTTTTGGACGAATCTCGGGTCCTTCCTGGTGGTCAAACTAGATAGTCTAACTGATTTGTCCAACAGGAGAAAAAATCCGCTTGGTCAAATTGTCTCTTGTGACAGATAGTACAGTGAATAAAACAATAGTAAATCAAAATTCGAAACGAAATTAGTTATATTTAACGTAACTGTATTTAGGTATGGGTGTTTCCTCGTGGCCATACTAGATTGTCATACCAGTTATACATACTATACATTAATTATTTTTTGCAAAAAATAGCAAATTTTAATAAAAGAAAGAAGTTCTAGAGTCTAACAATTTGACCACACCGAATTTTTTTTCCTGTAGGACAAATGAGTTAGACTACCAAGTTTGACCATCAGGAAGGACCCTGAATCACGACGAAACTTGGTACACGGATTCTATATTTTAATGGACTTCTTGTGTGGTCGGCGATTTTTGATTGGGATGTAATTCCTACAAGGACGGGGGATATTTGGTGTAACGCTTTTTATCCAACCGATTTTGATAATATTTGACCAGAATTTTTAATATTTCTATCCAAAGAAGATTTGCGAGTACCTATATGAACAAAATCAGTCAAAAGCGAGTCGCGACATAGACTGAACATTCAGCTAAAGTTGCGAAGTTTACTGTTCAGAGAACTACTAGTATTGAAATACAACTGTTTATTACCTAAAGTAAATGTTTCAGCCATCAATCATACTTATATATTGACTATGTGGTTATTCATACAGAACAGTAATTAAAAGAAAGTGAACTCAGGTATGAAAGATGACAGAAACGAATTGAGAAAACGACGAACGAGGAAACATGTAAACAAGCAAGGATACAATATGCAGATTGATATTTGTATAGGCGTTACATTTTCTCTTACGTCATGCAACGTATAACAGAATGTAGAACCCACTTTCGCTTGTTGAAAGCGATGTTGCAGCTATAATTTGGATAAATTCACCAATTTTTTGTAACAAACATAAAAATATACAATGTCTTATATTAAGTTATTAATTGTCAACCTGACACTGTTTTTTTTTTAAAATTAAATTGAGTGCGGAATTACTGTTAGAAACTGGACTGGACTTGGACTGTTAGAAATCTATAGAAATCTAAAAGCCTCTATCAAGCAATTTTACACACCTTCTATATGTACTGAGTAATCCAGAGGTTCGAAGGCAGATGCAGTATAAGTACATTGAGAGATATAGTTGGTTGACAACCTGCTCGAAACCGTGAATCATGCCAACCTTTGGCATGATTTTATTCAGAATGGGAAAATGTATTGACTGATAGCAATTATTATATATTCTTTGCTGATGGTATAATAGGCTAATTAACACAATACATTTTGATCTTTACAGCTACAAAGTTAGCTATGACTATGTCCAACAGTAGCCGTCTCATCTTTACTAATTTTAAATCTGGAAGTGGGTTTTTAGTTTGTTTGCTATTCTCTCACGCAGCAAAAAAAGCATCAGATGGAATTGATTTTTGGCATGGGTATAGTTCAAGAATTGGAAAATGTCATAGGCAATTTTTACCGACTTCCAAAAAGGAGGAGGTATTATGTTCGTCTGTTTGATTTTTTTTGTGTTTGTTCATCGATATTTGCGCCAATTGTTAACCGATTTGAAACGATCTTTTTAGTTCGATAGAGTATACTTTCGAGGATGGTCCCATTTAAATTTTATCGAAATCAGCTCATCCGTTTTTGATAAATCAACAACAACATGGATTTCACATCCATTCGTGCAAACTATTCGAATTTTGTACACAGTGGAAGTACCGGTGTTGCGATTTTTTGCGAAAAATAATTATTATTTAGGAACATATAGATATATATAAGTGTTCTGTGGGAAACCGCGAAAATAGTGACTAATAATATTGTGATGATTCCAGCTTACGATATCTCTCGTAAAGGCCTTCATGACTCACGCACCTTCTGGATGGAATATCGCCCTGGAGATAGATGTCATGTACCCGCTACCCATGAAAGAGATGATCAACCGTTTTTATATGAGAAAACTGCACCACAAGCAGAAGAGGGAGCTTTGGCAGAAGATACAACATGCTTTGGAGCTGTGAGTTTATTATATGCTTTTATAGTATTTTAGTCACAGTCGGTTAAAAAAAAGCTGCACTTAGCCCCTTCTGGATGCTTCCTGCTTTTGATCTTTTTAGATTTCTTTTTTTATCCTTCCATATCTATTTCCTGTCCGTATACCTGCACGGGAAGCATGGCAAAAGGACCAATAGTCTTTCCACCGTTATATCCCCTCGAAGAGGAAATAAAGTATGGATTGACAATGACATCTGACATTAAGAGTGGATAAAATTGTTTTCTCCCCTTGCCGTGCTACCCGGGCTGATACCTTTATCGCTTTTGATTATTAGTTTGTGCGTCAAAAACAGGTCAGGCTTTCTATTCCTGACTGCGATACTATTTGGGCAATTAGTAGTTAGTGGCAACGTTAGTTCTCCTTGCCTTTGCATTTTTTTTTATCGGGCAAAAGTGCCCTTGTTTACTACAACAAAACTACACTACCGACTACTACATAAAAAGCATTGGATCATCCACAGACCTTTGAAGGCCTAAAGATAATCCAAATGCTCTAGCCCACTGCCAGTTGGCAGCGTGCCCAGCATGCTGGCTGCATTGCCACGCTGAATGGCAATGCTTATGCGTTGAGCCAAATAAACACCAGCATTTTGGAAAATTGTTGTTGATTTGCAATTGTTATGAGTATGAAGCGTTATTTGTTTATCATATCCACATTCTTTAGTGCCCACTGCATTTGATTTTATACAGGAATTTACCTAATTATTTAAATTGTTTTCTTTTTAGGGCAAGCGCCTTTATTAACTACCACTAAATACAAGACTTACATAATCTAAAACTACATAAACTACTTCTACATAACAACCATTTGGATCATGCATAGACCCTAAATTGTTTGTTATGTTTTTGGTAAATGTTTTTTTTTTCTTTTCTTTCTTTCATTTTTAATGTATTATTTTTACAGGTACAATATAAATGGTCATCACTGCATTATAAAGGGGATTTGTGAGTGGAAATCTCTCCTTGTTCCTCCCGGGAAGTCTCTCGTATACGATCTGCTGAACGTTGTATTCACGTAAGTTTATTTGCTGCAATATAAATATGTATAAATAATAAATCGAAAAAAGTCTGCTGTTTCACACAAAAAGTTTGTTAAGTTTTGACAGAATTTGTGGAACAGCTGTTTTTTACGATTTACTTCCTAAAACATAATTATTTGTCGTCTAGAAAAACTGCTCATTGTGTTTGTCTTGAATGATGATGTTAGATGATTTCATGATGGATCATTTGTTTATGACATGAAACGAGCCAAAACTATTTTAACCGACTTCCAAAAAATAGGAGGCTCTATGTTCGTCTGTATATATTTTTTTCTGTGTATGTTCATCGATAATTTCGCCAATTATCAACCGAATCGAAATAGTTCGAAAGGGTGTCCCGAGGTGATCCTATTTAAATTTTGCAGAAATCGGCTGAGCCGTTTTTGAAAAATCAAAATTAATGTAAACAATCCATGCGAAATTTTCAAATTTCATTCACGATGGAGAGCGGTTTTGCCATTTTTTTTTTTGCTAAAAATAATTATTTTTTCTCGTTTTGTAGCAGCGCAATGAAACAAGATATTAAAACAATTTCTGCGGTTCATTGGTCACTACGGCGGCGTAACAAAACACAAAATATAATTGTTTTGTAGCCCAATAACCGTAGCAATAGTCGCAATTGGAACACGCGGGCACAAGTTAAATTGATTCCGCAATAGTTTCCGATCCAATCGAGAATTAAGCTGCAGTTTCCTATTTTTGCAGGATTTGACAAGAGCAGTTAGTTTGTAATTGAAATAGCGTGTTAGGAAAGTTCAAGTGATTTCATTTGCAGGCTAAACTAATGTTTTTAGGTACCTATTGCACTATATTTTGAGTAAAAATTTGCTACATTCCGATACTCAAATGCTGGAAACTACATAATCATCATCATCATGATTTTCAGCCTGTTATCGCCCACTGCTAAGCATAGGCCTACATATTTTTTATATTAATAGAAAAAATATAACCATAATATATTTATTTATTGAGTGCTTTATTAGGTTGTATAAAACAAGAATAAAAAATCAACCAATTCATCTTTTAACTTTTTTATCTACACTAATGTTGTAACATTCTACTTATATTTCCAATACTTGACTTATAATGACTACTGTTATAGCGCAGACAACAAAACACTCAATTTAAGCAATTTCACATGATATTATAATATTCACATCGATATCGTAAAATCTCATTATAACATCGCGCGCTCGCTCCTGATTGGCCCTGCGCGCGCAGCTGCGCTCTCATTGGTTAGATTTTAATGGCGCCAAGTTCACTGTGACAATACACGTACGCGTGAATTTAATGTTTCGCAATATGTTTTTATTTTTTATTTTTATTTTTATTAGTGAAGATAAAGTAGTGTATGCAACTGCATATAACACGGGTATTAAAACACGAGTGTGAGTTTATGAAACGAGTGCAGCGAGTTTCATAATAGTAACGAGTGTAGTAACAGTAGTAATAGTAACTTCATTATATGACAGTTGCATAAACTACTATTAATTAATATTCTCGATACTAAAACGGATCAATGACATTGACTTTGCAATGACATTTTTGTTCAAATATAATACTTATACAGATAAATAAGCCAGGTGAACGTGTTTGACTTTGAAATAGGGATTAAATTGCTGGCAATTTTAAATGACGATCAATATTTATTTTGGATCTGGAATCTGGATGGAAAGTCTTTGTATGTGTTCTGTCGTATCGAGTGAAGGCCACATACCGGCAAACGGAGCGTAGGACGTCCACCTACATGGTGAACGGAGGACCTCATTGAGACCGCAGGCTCGCGTTGCATACAAACTATTTTGAACTGGTCTTATCAGAGATTTGTAGGGGAGGCCTCTGTCCAGAAATCTGCCCTATGATTGAAAGAAAAACGATAACGAACGACGATTTAACCGACATAGATATTCTAAGCGGAAAATTGAGTGAAGTGTGAAGCATTTTAATAATTTGAATTCCGTGTTTTTCCTTTCCAGGACATCGGATCGTAATGAAGAGTTTCTCGAAGAACTGAAAGGATTCTATGATTTCTCTGATCCAACTTTTTGTAATCGTATCAATGATTGTCCCTTTTCAATTGTAGATTTTGTATTAAATCTTAGTAAACAATAAAATATTTGTAAAATAATTGTTTGGCGTTAGGATTAAGGTATTATGTTCTTAAGTATTATTTAAAAATGTTAATCGATTACTTACTTTTCCAAGCAAATTATTTTTTGTGTAAGGAAGTTATTATAAATATGTTTCGATATAGTTATGTCAATTAAGAAACAGTACTTTGTCATTTTTTCTCCGTTCAATGACCGTACCCAATTTGCCTGTAGTAGTTACCACCTGGTAGGTACTATAATATTAGACAAAATAACATAAATTGTGAAGAGTATACCGCTTTATATGTATAACATTGTGTAGATTGATTTGCACCCGAACAAATGGGTTTTCGTAAACAAAAAACAATAAATTTAGCAATTTACAGGTTTTTGCAAACAGTGATGTCAAATGTTGACGCTAGAAAACCAGCATGTGCGTTATTTATGGACCTTACGAAAGCATTTGATTACGTAGACCATATAAAGCTTCTAAGAAAATTGCAATCGGATGGTGTTAGAGGTAATGCAAACAAACTCATAGAATCATATTTAAGTGATCGTCAACAATGTACACAACTATTGAACATTTATCGTAAGTCAAAAAAAGAAGTGCTATTTACATCAAAATTTAGAACAGTGAAGTGCGGTGTACCACAGGGTAGCGTTTTGGGCCCGTTACTATTTATCATCTACATTAATAGTCTTCCCCGAACTACGACGCACCCGACTGTACTATTTGCCGACGATAGTACTGTTCTATTATATACTAGTATTGGCGTTTATCAACGCCAATACTATTTTTAAACTCGACAAGCTAGAGTTTACAATTAGTATCTATTTAGATACTATTTGTATACGCAAATGCGTATGTCGTCACAATATGCTATTTTTGACATGTAACGACGTTACTGATTTGATGCTTTTGCAGATATTTTATGAAGGATATCTAAAATCTTATTTTTTTATATCGTACTTTTAATGTAATGTACCGAATTTTTAACGAATTCATTGTTATATTGTCCTTGATAATTCTGAAAGTAAATACTTAATGATTGTTATTTCTTTCGATTTGTAGGGCGTTGCTTGTAGTATATTATATTGTATACTAATGAATGTAATTTTCCTTACTAAAAATAAACGATATCTATCTATAATACCTATAAGCTAAATGAGATAGAAAAAAGTATTAGTAGAAACATTTCGAACAAAAACATATATAGTTTCTTTTCGCTAATGCAAAAAAAAAAATGCATTAATCCAATTTTATAATTCTTTGATGAATGAGGTATTGACAAAGCAAGACAGATACAAGTCTATGAATGTAACTTAAAATATTAGCGTAGAACTAAACTATAAGCGTAGACTTTAGGCATAGCCACAAATGATAACAATTCGCGTGTCTGCTTAGACAATTTAGAGTGTTATTGAAACGAGTTTGAGTTGAATTTGAAGTGACAAAGGCACAAATTCCACAGTGGTTTGAGATCGTGACTAAGCTAATGAGAAGAGACAGCAAGTCTTGCTCTAATTCTTTGATACAACATCCCGGGTCAGCGAACACGAGGCGCTCACGAATTGAGGTGTGTAAGATCGTATGGATACGCCTTTTCACGCAATATTCTTGGAAATATGACTGGGTAATATATTTCTTGGAACTGTGACTTATTTAACTCAGATATTCAGATGACGACAGAAATCAAAACGGTTTTCTAGTTTCAAGTATCGCTCATTTGAATATCGTCGGAAGAATGAGATTAGTAAAGTTGATGTTAGTAATATTGAAGGTTAGGTAAAAACAATATTTTGGGTAGATAATTAATGATTTATTTTAGTGAAGATTTTGAATTTGCGAACTAAGACGTACTGGCTTTGTCTCTATAAACAGATAAAAACACCTATCCATAAACACAACTTATATGTAAAAAATAGTATTGAATAAAATTAATTATAGGGTACTATTTGGGATAAATCTTTAAATTGTAAAATATGCATTATATGTATGTATGTTATATATGTACATTTTCTTACTTAATCCAAGATCACGGAGGAAAAAAATATATAATAATAAATCATTTAGAATTTTTTCCACACTGTGAATAAAGAAACTATTACAGAATACAAACTTAAATTAATGTAACACCTTATCGCTGGAAGCGACCCCTTCCAGGCAAGTTAAATCAGAAAAAAAATACGGGAATGGCGAAATAAGAACTTGTATGATAAGTACAGTGATTTTTAGTCAACAAACAAAATTTCACAGACGGCATAAAATTGATAGAAATAGGACTGTAGAGGTATTTCATGTCAAAATTCACGCAGTCATTCTGTATATCTATTAACTCAAAATTCTGCATCAAGGTATATCAGTAATCAGGAAAAATTGATTAAATCATAATACCCAATTAATTTGAAGCTTATAAAAACCAGGCTCTGGCATGTACGTATTCGCGCGGTATGTTTACCGTGTCAACATTTCGAAAATGAGAGAGATTTTAATGTTTATTTACATTGTACGTGTTTGCCTACGAAAGGATTAATAGGTACTTACTCAATTTTATATTTCATAGATGTATGTATAAAAATATCATCATAAAAGTTTATATATGTATCATCATCTTGAAGAAGTCTATAATAATATCAGTTCCATAGCTCAAAAAGATAACATGCTAAGAACGGGCCATGCCAGTTGATGCTAGGGTATTGGCTTTGTTAATCGTGTCCCAAACATGGAAGAATGACGTCGTACTAAAGTCAAAGACGTCGTCGTAGCGTCGTTTCAGCCATAAAACGTCCACTGCTGAACATAAGTTTCCCCTAAAGATCTCCAATAAGACCAGTTGGTATCTTGCAGGCTTGCATCCAGCGCGATCATGCGGTCTTAATGAGGTCACCCGTCCAGCTTGTGGGTGGACGTCCTACGCTGCGCTTGCCGGTACGCAGTCTCCATTCGAGAACTTTTCGACCCCATCGGTCATCAGTCCACCGAGCTATTTGCCCTGCCCACTGCCACTTTGGCTTGCCAATTCGCTGGGCTATTATGTCGGTAACTTTGGTTCTTCTACGGAACTCCTCATTTCTGGTTCGATCTCGCAGAGAGACTCCGACCATAGACCTCTCCATAGCTTGTTGGGCTTGGAGCTTACTAATAAAGACCATAGTGAGAGATCACGTTACTGTGCTTTAAGTCATCAATGGTCGAACACTTTCGACTTGAGGCACTGAGGTATGTCGGACGAAAAGACGTTTCGCAATTTTCCGGACGCTGCTCAACCGATTTGGATTCGGCGATTAACCTCTTTCTTGAAGACGGACCTACCTAATTGGACTACTTTTCCTAGGTAGACGTACGAATCAACAACTTCAAGAACAGAGTTTTTATATTGTTATACTTAGTAAAGGTACTTCTGGCTCGCATAAGAAGAAAAATCGTACTACAGACACTTACTTATCTAAGTAGTCGTTTCATATATAAAATTATGTTCCATACTATTCTATACCCCCAGGGTCATATAGAACACGCTAAGGGGTAAAGTGCTGTAGGGTTCACACACACTTGTCCAATGCATACATAAACTTAATACGTGTTATGCATACGACACGACACATACCTAAAGTATAAAAAAGTAGAAATTTACTTATTACATGAAGCTTTATAATTTGCTTTATTTTCCTTAACATTTTAGTTTAAAAATTCTACTGTATGATACAGAGGGTAACATTTAATGTATTATGGCCTTTTTAATCTTTCACTGATATTATTTCTGGTAACTCTAGTATTTCTCAAATAAACATTTAGTTTACTTTATGTCTCTCTCTCTTTCTCTCTCTCTCTATCTCCATGAAAAATAGTTATTATAAAAACATCCTATTCATCTAATTAGACTGAGTATCATAATTATATCAATGACGTCATAGCACCGCTGTTTTGACATTATCATGTCATATTTTTCTATGGCTAACGCTAACAGTAGAACTTTGATAGAAAAATATCAATTTTCCTCATCTAGCATGCGTCGATCACGCTTGTGAAAAACATAGCGAGTATCTAGCCTAATCCAAAAAGCTCTTGTCATTTCGTGACATCACAAATTCGTTATTGCCGGTGTAGTGACAGTTCAGTAAACACGCAGAAATGATCTATTTTAAAAAATTGGTATTAGTGGTGTTATTTCTTGCGATAGAGAGAGGTGTATCGTTAAATACGACGGTAGACCATTGCCCTAATGTGAAAAGCCCTATTAGTTCTATGAGAAAAAGGAGACATATTGCATTTCCTGATGGAAGTACTATTTCTGTGAGTAGTTGGTGTTTTTTTTTTTTTAAGAGATTTAATTTTTATTTTAATAGTGTTAATTTAAATAATTTACTTAACAAATTTAATCTATGTAGTAACTTTATTAAAGTAACCAGATTAAATTTGTTTTTTAAAAAAGGAAAGTATAAAGTGCAACTATTTTTTTAGGGAATATAAAAGTTTAAGTAAATAATATTGGTGGCTAATAATTGTCATTAAAGTGCAAGTGTGAACATATATTCGATTAAATGAAAAAAATATCAATAAAAGCCTATTATCTAAAAACTTTATCTTGTAAAAAGATAAAATAATATCCAGGCGTGTTCTGAAGTTTTACGCAAGTTTCAGTGAATAACATTGTTTCCCTCTCAGTTACGTAACATTAAACTTGAATACTATATATTTTGAATTGGACTAAGTATTTTTTGTTAGAAATAATCATTATAGTATTCAAGAGTGGTGTGGATTAAATGTAAGATAGAAGGTATGAAATCATAACATAAAATATGGAGGCTGATAATAAAAAATAACCACACTCGTTAGGTGCATCTCGAGAAAGTTCATATTATTATAAGTCAGAACTGATGTAGTAACACTAGTTAAAAACAAAAGGAGAGCCCTCTTATTTATAATAAATTAATTTTCTATTTCGAAAATTAATAAATTTGACCAACCTTCCTGTAGCTAAAATACCCTTTGGGTACGGAACCCTAAAAAGCATTTTTATTGGTTGGATTCTAAATGATTTTCTTGTCCTATTGTTTTAGATGGGCACACTAGTTTCATATGCATTTTATTGTTTTAGCAAAGTATAAGTAGTTGGAATAAATTATGTTACTTAAGTTTTGTGAATGAAATATTTTTAAGTATAAGTTGAATGTGGAAAAATCAGGTAACGATGCAAGTAAAAGAACCATAGAAGCACATTATCATTGTTGAAATTAAGAACGTCTTGGATTTCAAAATGAACAACGAACAGACTCAAGCATAGTCTAAATATTGTTATGAACATTTTCATGATCATTCCATCTAACGGCAAACATTTCGAATTTTCTGTTACTTCGCTAGAATTCTTTCTAAAATGCTCTAGACCTTGCTAGACATATAAATAAATATTTGGGGATATCTTACACACGATCTCTGACCCCAAATTATGCAAAGCTTGTGATGTGGCTGCCAGAGACTGATATACTACATAGTACATTTTTTTAAATACATACTTACTCGTATATAGATAGTAAAGTAACTAAATAACACACAGACACAGAGAAATTACCTATGTTCATCACATAAATACTTGCCCTGGGTGGGGATCGAACCCACACCTCTTTGACCTAGAAGTTAGGGTCACTAACCACTGAGCCACCGAGGCAGTCATAAAAAGAAATTACACGAATCACCTATGAGTAATACGTCAAACCTATAATAACTCTAATTTTATCTAAGATTATTTAAAAAGCATTGTCTGGGGCTAAAAACTGCATCGTATACCAACTTTCAGATGACAACGTCAGTAGTAAAGACGTTCATGACACACGCGCCGTCGGGATGGTATTTCGTCATCGAAGCGGACTTGGCTTACCATCTACCAGACTCCAAGTTCATCAGCGCTCAAGCTAGGAGAAAGCTGCACCACAGACAAAAGCGACAGTTTTGGGAAACTATACACAATGCTCTGGAACTGTAAGTGTTTTTTTTTACTTTTGAGGGTTCCGTTCCCAAAGGGTAAAAACGGGATCTTATTGCTAAGACTCCGCTGTCCGTCCGTCTGTCCGTCTGTCTGTCTGTCACCAGGCTGTATCTCAAGAACCGTGAAAGCTAGAACGTTGAAATTTTCATTGTTAACGTATTTCTGTTGCCGCTATAACAACAAATACTAAAAACAAAAAATAATCAATATAGGGGGGCTCCCATATATTTGAAGTATTCACAGAATATTTAGTTAAATATGCACTTAAAATAAATAATATTTTAAAATAAAATAAATATTCAAAAGGGGCTCCCATACAAGAAACGTCATTTTTTACTCGATGTTTATAATGGCAACAGGAAGATGCTTGAAATATTCCTGATGCTTCCATACGGTAAGGAAGCCTTTGTGCACGAGTCCAGCTCGCACGTGGCCGATTATTTATTTAATAAATAATAATAATATTTAATAATTTGTTCACGGTAAGAGATCACCACTGCTTATGGACAACAGGCTAGGTCTAGATGACTAAAAAAAATGTAAGTAGTTCGTCAGACAGATTGTCAAAAAATTTAAGAGATGTATTTTTATATTACTAGTTAATAACATTTATCGTATTTTGTTTTTAGTATTTGTTGTTATAGCGGCAACAGAAATACATAATCTGTGAAAATTTCAGCTGCCTAGCTATGATGGTACATGAGATACAGCCCGGTGACGGACAGACAGGCGGACAGACGGACAGACGGCCAGCCGGACAGACGGACATCGAAGTCTTAGTAATATGGTCGCGTTTTTACCCTTTGGGTACGGAACCCTAAAAATTGATGAAGATATGGCACGCAACTAGACTACAAAAGTATATTACGAGGTATATTTTTTTCGCTGGGAATCGATGAGAAGGCAAATAAAAAAATACAAAACCATGATTGTGTTAAATTAGTTCTCTCATTTTTTTAATAGGAAGCATTGTATACATACAAAAGTGTCAATGTATGTAATAATATATCTCGCTTATTATTTAAGGACATTGACTTGCCATTTCTTTTTAATGTGGATAAAAAAATTTTATCAAATGAGCCACGCATGACCAAAATGCTGGTGTTTATTTGGCTCAACGCATAAGCATTGCCATTCAGCGTGGCAATGCAGCCAGCATGCTGGGCACGCTGCCAACTAGCAGTGGGCTTGATCATTTGGATTATATTTAGACCTTCAAAGGTCTGTGGATGATCCATTCCTTTATAATTATGTAGTCATAGGTAGTGTAGTTTTGTTGTAGTTAATAAAGGCACTGTCACAGGAATCTTATCAAATATTTTCAGGAAGAACATGAACGGCCGGGCGTGTATCGTCAGAAGTATTTGTGAAGCTAAAACACTTCTAGCACCGCCAGGAAGGTCGCTAGTCCACGACTTACTGAGGGTTATATTTACGTAAGTAATATATTTAATATTATAATTTCGTTAATAATCATAAGGGACCAGTAAACTTGCAAAAGTGTTTAGCTGTTAGGATCTTTGGCGATTTGGATCCCAAAATGTATAGCGTGTTCAGAGCCACTTGCGCTGTTATTTTGCACAAAATGCAGTTTTGCTGTCTAAAATATATTAATTCGCTGCACATAAATTGCAAAATATACTGCTCATGGTAACATTTGGGTACTGTAAACAAACAAAAAAAAAATTGTACTTTGTGTGTTGTTTTATTAAACAGTGTACAACACAACAACTACAACAAATATATACAATCTAAACTTCAGATCAGGTCAAATCAAATATGAAATGCAATGAATAATCGCAATAAGCCAATTTACAAAAGTTTAAAGCTTATTAAAATGCGTTTAAAGTTTAATCACAATGATAAACTTTAAAAGTGTACTGAAGCTTTGAAGAAACATTCTGCCACACGACTAAGCTAGGGCCACCGCCGTGGTAGCCTTTTTAAACGGTTTTATTTAACTTCACTTGCACGTTTTTGGGTCAAATCTAGTAACCGAAATTTAAACCCATTCCCGTGGACAGATTGATATGATATTTGTTACACTGTTCCAGTTTCAATGAGGATACGATTTTTGTATTCGATGTTGACGTAAATACAAAATGGCCATCGCCACAACATGGCGGATTACACTTTTTTTACACAATGCCCTAATATCGGTATCAAATGAAAGAGCTTTTCATAGAACACAGTTTGTAGTAACGAAATAAAAACACAAAAATCAAAAATATATCTGCAAAAAACTTTTTTAAATGAAACAGTTTTATGTATCTACTAGAAGGTAAAAAATAATAACTTGAAAATAAAATCGTGGGGCCTTCGTCTGGAAAATTTCATTGTACATTGCACCCCACAATTTTATTATTTGTTAGCTTCTAGTAGGTACATAAAACCGTTTAATTTAAAAAAGTTTCTTATGCATTTGTGGGTTAAACATTGGAATGTGAAAGAATCATTAAACTAAAAATTATTTCCCAAATTGTCAAAAGCGGAACTGCGGAATGTGTCACTGAATATGCGAATGGAACTCGAATTTGAGCACGTACGGGGATTACTTGCCAATTAGTGGATAGTAGATCTGTGCCGCGGCGACTGTGGTTACGATTGGTGTATTTTGGTACGCGATTATCATGCTTTATTTTGAACTTCAAACACGGACAAAAGTACGACTTTCGCCACTTCGCACTCAAAAAGTAAAGAAAATCGACCCGGGTCTACACGGGTCGATTTTCGCCATGTCGAAGTCGCCTCACAAATACAAATACAAAATAACTTTACTTGCCTTAAAACGCTTTAAACCATATTAACTTTTCTTGTCCATTGACTCTGAACTAGTTAATAACTGTATCTCAGAGCCAATGGCTTCTCCCGTTATAATATCTAGCAACAAAAAGTTATACAAAACAAAAGTAAATTTAAATTTTGAAAAACAATTTAGACTATTTATCGAAACAGGTAAGAAAAAAAAAATACTATAAAGCATAAATTACATCGTGTCATACTTAATACGAACTACACAATTTTACAACTAAAAACTAAAAACATTCATTTTTAGGGTTCCGTATCCAAAGGGTAAAAACGGGACCCCATTACTAAGACTCCGCTGTCCGTCTGTCTGTCTGTCCGTCTCCAGGCTGTAATGTCAACAAACATGTACGTGCGTATCACAGGTGACTAAAATTGCATGCGGCTCAGTTATTTCCTTGGGCACAAAGTGCGCAAAGCACTCCTTCATGCGGCGGGCGATCTCCTGCAACTAATCGTTTACAATGTAAAAGTGTGACTAAAATCGACCGTTTTTTTAAACTTTACACGGTCGATTTTAGTAACTAGCCGCATGTGATCGGTCGCCGAAGGGACTAAAGTTGCTCTTTTAGCTTCGGGAGCGTATCCAGTATTCATTTATCCATAGAAACAATAAAATATAGCCGTAGGTAGAAATAGCTAGTTGATCCTTTACAACTTCTACTCGTAAAATTAGATGTTTCCCTAGTTCCCATGTATATTGCCTATTTGCATAGATATAATAGGAGGAAGTAAGTAATATACTAGAGAAGTAACCCTTCAAACTACGCACATACATTGGAACACCGAAATATCGTCACATTACGACCAGACTTGCGTACGCAGTAAGGGAGAGGGCTTGGAGAAAAAATGAAGCGTCGATTGGAGTATTTTAGATTTTTGCTTAGTTAGAAAATATGAAGAAGTATAGGTATAAGAAGTTACCTACAGATATAGTCACAGAACACAGAGAGTCTATCTGCTGTCTGTGTATCCGTATTTCTTTCAAACTGTACAATAGATTGTAATGCTTTTTATACCACCTTTAAGAATGTTCCTACTAAGGTTTGCCGAGTGAAGAATCCGAGATGAGTATACTACTATTGGTAACACACGAGTACTACACTAGCACTAACTATACTACTGTTAGTATAGTGTTGAATAACCAACACGATGAACCACTCGCAAATCAAATTTTCAAACGGAATGGAAATCAAAAATCGAGATTAGTGTTTGCATGAGCGTATTTAGCTTTAATTGCATTTTAGCTTCAAGATGTAGCTTTCTGACCCTAAAACGACTAAGTGCTTACCTGTATTTCAATAAATTTTCCCCCTACATTGATCACCCGCCCCGCTCCTCACCCCGCCACCCCCCTACCGCCCCTCCACATGATGGTATCGATAAATTATCTTTATTCCAGGGCCCCACTACACGAGCAAGAGTTCAACAAAGAAATAGGCCTGACTTACAATGAGTTATTGGACCCGAACTTTTGTGACAGAGCGAACGACTGCCCCTTTTCTTTACTCAGTTTTGTTTTAGATCTGAATAAACCGTCTAAATGAAATATTTTCTATGATGTATACATGCAGCTTTATTATTAAATAAAGATTCAACATCTTGGTATTGTTACATAAGTTGAAGTGAATTATCTAAGATTGTACTGCAATATTGGTATTTAATAGAGCAATTCATTTTGATATAACTTTGAAGAACTAGAAATATTTTAAAAAGGTCCTTACATCTTGTGATATTATTTGATCTTTTGTGACAGACCAAACGACCGCTCCCTTTCTTTACCTACTCAGTTTTGTTTTAGATCTGAATAAACTATCGAAATGAAATATTTTCTGTGATGTCTGTGATTTCAGCTTTATGAGAACTTGAAGTGAATAGCTTTGAGATTGTACCATAATATTGGTATTTTAATAGAGCGCTTTATTTACGCAGTAGTCAATTTTCAAGAGTACTTATTATATTCTAGAAATCGGTTCCTAATATAATGGTATTAGATAGAACTTTTTGTGACAGGGCAAACGAATGTTCCTATTCTTCACTCAGTTTTGTTGTAGAGCTGAAAAACCCGTCGAAATGAAATATTTTTGTTTGTTATTGAAACATTATTGAATAAGGAATGTAAATCTGGATATATTTACACCAGTTGTTGAAATTTTACCAAGATTGTTACTGTAATATTCGTATTTAAATAGAGACTTACTTTTCACAGCACTAAAAATTCAAGAGCACTTTTTACTACAGAAATACTACAATAAATTTTTAGATCTGTAATTTTTGTGACGTATACAATTATACATACAGCTATATTATTGAATAAACATTGTAAATGGCATGTTACAAATGTATGTTGAAATGGATAGTTCTGAAATTGTACTTTAATATTGGTATTTTAATAGAGCGATTAATTTTTGCAGATCTTTAAAACTAGGTTTAAAGTTCTAAATTTTAATAATGAGAAATACTGTAATAAAATAGCCTGATTTTTTGTGATAGACAGAACTATTGTCTAGCTACTCTTTACTCGGATTTTTTGAATTTGAATGAACCATCGAAATGAACTACATTTTCTGAGATCAATACATGCAGCTTCATTATTGAATACAGATTGTAAATGTTTTGTATTGTTGAAGTGAATTAATTTAAATTTAACAGTAAGATTAGTATATAAATAAAGTACTTTCACTTTTGGAATATCTTAAGATTCAAGAGTATTTTTTAGATTCTCTAGGTTTATACAAAAAACACATAAATATGTTTTTGAACCAGAAGTTGTTTGACAGACTGAACAATAGGTATTATGACTAAATATATAATTAGTAGATAGACTATCAAAACATATTAGACACGTATTTTATCTTTCGTCAGTTAAACAAAAATTAATGAAGATATGTTCCGGCAAAGTTTCGTGTGACGTCACAAGTATAAATGTATAGACTTCTGTAAGAGAGGTGACGTCACGACCGGTCGTGGCGACCACCAATCCCAAAATTTGACAAGGTTTATCTTTTACATTTGTCGTTAAGTAAATATTACGTGTCCACTATTGTTTTGATAATCTAACTCACGGACTATTTATAATAACGATTTTTTACCCAGTAATTAAGCCTATTATTGTACAGCTACTCTTTACTAACTTTTGAACTACTGAAATAAAATATAATTTCTGTGACGTAGGTATACCTACATACAGTTTCTTTACAATTATTAATACGGTAGTTAATAATCTGACAAGCTTCCTGATAGTAAGTGAATGATCAGTAACATGAAAAGTAACGTAAGAAAGTTTCATGTTGTTATTTTTTACTCTGTCTACCGGACCGCTGTAAAATACTGTTACGCAGTAAGCAGCGCGCGGTACGACGGCTAGTTGTTTATCTACGCCTAATCGCGAGATTTATGGTTTTATGACTCAGGCGGCACCGGCCTTTGTGTCGCGTCTATTGTTTGTTGTTTGTTAGATTTTTTTGTGGTGTTTCCGTAATAATTAGGAACAATAGGGTTTCTCGAACTTTATTGTCAGTCACAATGGCACCGAATATTCTACAGATTTCTAGAGAACCCTTATTCCGATATAAATAGGGCGATGGTTTTCGTTTGTGGAGTTATCGCGTTTATACCGGAGCGAAAACATCTCGTGTTCAAGTGCGGTACCAGTGATTGTGAAGTGACTAGTTGTGTGAATTTCAGTGCCAGTGTGACGTGTTTGTGCGAACCAGTTGTGTCGTGTGTACTGTGATTTTGTGCAATAAAGTGCAAAGTGAACAATCGGCGTTTTAACTGATTATCCAAGAACCCATCTCGTAACATTTGGTGTCAGAAGGGTGGATAATTGAAAATGCCGGTAACACCATACGACGAAGAGACGCCGCGCACACGGAGTCAGCGCCGACAGGAGGAAGTGCGCCGACAAGAGGAGCAGGAGCGCCGCCAGGAGGAGGTCGACCAACGACGCTTTGGAAATAATTCGCTGTTAATGGAAGGCAGCGAGTCCGAGGCAACCAACGACGACTCCAGAAATCCAGGAGCACCTGCTGCGGCACCTACTGTGGCACCTGCTGCATCACCAGCTGTCCCTGCGGCTTTTGATATGGCTGCCATGATGACAATGATGCAGACTATGACTCGCCAGCTAGAAGAAAAATTGGACCGCAACAGAGAAGAACAGGCTCGCCAAAAAGAAGAACTGCTTTCAAGCTTGCAGACCACATTGGGTAAAGAGATAAAAGAGGTCAAGGACACGGTCAATCAGCACGACGCCAGCATAAAGGAACACAATAAAAAGATGGAGGAGCATGAATCTCGCATCTTCGAGGCGGAAACACAAATTGCCGACGTTAGGAGGACCTTGAACGTTATCAAGTCTGGAAATGGAACCGCTGCATCAACAACCTTCTCGCCAGCTTCACAGAAGATTAAAGTGACGCCTTTCGACGGAACATCATCATGGTCAGCCTATAAAATTCAATTTGACGCCGCTGTTAAAACCAATGGATGGGACAAAGACCAAGCCATGAACGCCCTCATAATGAGCCTTCGCGACGAAGCCCTGAGTATTCTCGATGCCGTGGGCAAGGAAGTGACCTACGATAAATTAATGGAAACGCTGGAGAGTCGCTACGGTGATGAGCACCTGGAACGTGTGTACCGAGCGCAGTTGAAGAACAGAGTGCAACGTCGTAACGAAAGTCTTCAACAGTGGGCCGTCGAGGTGGAGAAACTGTTCCGGAAGGCTTATCAGTCCACGCCGTTACCTAACGACGAACATTTGGTGGAGGCATTTTCTAACGGGATAGCAGACTTTGAAGTAAGAGCTGCAGTGAAACTCGGGCATCATAAAACACTGAAGGAAGCTTTGGCCCAAGCCTTGGAAGTGGAAGCTGTACGAAATCCAGCGAGAGATGTTCAACACATAAAGGAAGTTAAAGAAGCGTCACATCGTACGAGGTTTGGTCCAAGATGCTACAACTGTGAAGAGAGAGGCCATTTATGGCAGAATTGCCCAAAGCCATGCCGAACCAGGGACGATCGACTATTGGAAGAACGAAAAGATCGCGAGGCAACGCATTCACTATGGAGGAATAAACGACCTGCTGAAGAAAGCGGAAAATGGCGAGTGTTATCCGGGCCAGAAAAGCCAAAGATTTTGATCTCACAAGCTCACGATGGGAACAGCTTGATCATCAATGGTGCCATCAATGGAACTTCTTGCAAGCTGACATTGGATACAGGAGCTTCTCGCACTGTCATCAGTTCCCGACTGGCTAAGCGCTTTCTTCCGAACTTCGAAAGCTGCAAAACCGTTCAACTTCTGACAGCGACCGGTCAGCACATATCCGTCCGAGGAGAGAAGCTGGTGGAGTTAAAGTTGGGTGAGAAAACTTTCCAACACAAAGTCATTGTGGCTGATATAGTCGACGATTGCATTCTGGGTCTTGACTTCATGCGAGAACATCATTGCGAGATAGACGTCAACCAAGGAATCTTGAAGTGTGGAAGAGAAGAAATCTTCATGGAAGGCGCCACATCAGGAAAGGTTTATTGTCTGCAGAGAACAGTTCTTCCACCTAGATCGGAGACCATTGTGGCAGTTAGATTACCGCCGAAGTTGGGACATCAACGACGATGTGTGCTAATAGAACAGTCGGAAGGTGATCATCCATGGTTATTGGCCCGAACTCTGGTGAGGACTACTAATACCGCAGTGGTACGTGTTCTCAACACAAGTAACGAGGAACAACTCATCAAAGGAGGAACCCCAATTGGTACTTGTGAAGAAGTAGACTGGATGCGCAGATGCCAAGAACAACCAAAGGAGAAATACAACTGTGCTGGGAGTTACACAGTGTCAACGTTATTGGAAGACTCCCGTAAAGACCTGACCGAAAGAGAACTTCTGATGGCAAAGAAGATGCTGCAGCGCTACACCGACATATTTGCTCTCGATGATGCTGTCAACGGGAAGACTGGATTAGTGAAGCACACAATAAATACAGGGAGCGTGTCACCCATTCGACAGCGGCCAAGAAGGATACCAGTGGCTCGAGAAAAAGAAGTTGAGTCAATGATCGAAGACATGGCACGCAATGGTGTGATAGAACCTTCATCCAGTCCGTGGTGTTCGCCAGTGGTTCTAGTGAAAAAGAAGGATGGCAGTATGCGGTTCTGCGTTGATTATCGACGACTCAACGACGTAACGAAGAAAGACAGCTATCCTTTACCGAGGATTGATGACACGTTAGACACACTGACAGGTATGAAGTGGTTCACTACGCTGGACTTGAAGAGCGGATACTGGCAAGTGGAAATAGATCCTAAAGATAAAGAGAAGACCGCATTTTCGACGGGAAAAGGCCTGTGGCAATTCAACGTGATGCCGTTTGGATTATGCAACGCACCCGCTACGTTCGAAAGACTAATGGAGTTAGTGCTCGCGGGACTGATTGGAGATGCATGCCTAGTCTATTTGGACGACATCATAATTGTGGGAAAAACCTTCGAAGACCACCTGCAAAACCTGGAACGAGTATTGACTAAGATTCGCGCAGCCAATCTCAAGCTGAGTCCGAAGAAATGTTCCTTCTTCAAGAGGCAAGTGAATTTCCTGGGACATGTGATTTCCGAAGCTGGCGTACAGACGGATCCAGGAAAAGTCAGTGCTGTCAAGGATTGGCCTGTGCCAAAAGACAAGACGGAAGTTAGAGCATTCTTGGGTTTATGCTCCTACTATAGGCGATTCGTGAAGAACTTTGCTGACATAGCCAAGCCGTTGCATAGACTGACTGAGGAAAAGCAACCCTTCCTCTGGGACGAAAATTGCGACGCAGCTTTTCAAGAGCTAAAGAAGCGACTTTGTAATACGCCTATTCTTGGCTTCCCGGACACAGAGAACGAGTTCATCGTGGACACTGACGCCAGCAACACCGGCATTGGAGGAGTACTGTCACAAAGGAAAGGAGACCAAGAAGTGGTGATCGCGTATTTCAGCAAATCCCTGTCCAAGCCGGAAAGGAACTACTGTGTGACCAGAAAAGAGCTACTTGCAGTGGTGAAGACATTGCGACATTTTAGCAAGTACCTGCTCGGGCGAAAATTCCATCTGAGGACCGACCACGCTGCTCTTAAGTGGCTACTACAGTTTAAGGATCCCGAAGGCCAAGTGGCAAGATGGATTGAGCAACTACAAGAGTTTGACTTCACCACGGAGCATCGCAGTGGAAAATCTCATGGCAACGCGGACGCACTGTCAAGAAGGCCATGCTCAGAAGACTGCAAGCATTGCTCAAGACATGAGTCGAAAGATTCAGTGCCCGTCAGAATGCTCAAAGCTGACATCGGCGATGAATGGAAAGAAACCCTTCAGGTTGCACAAGAAGAAGACGCCGACATCAAGCCGATTCTTGAATGGATGGAATCAGATGCCCCTAAGCCAGACTGGAGTGCTATTGCTTCAATGAGTGTTACGACAAAGAGCTATTGGGCGCAATGGGATAGTCTGGTGCTTCAGGAGGGAGTACTTTGCCGAAAATGGGAAAATGCTCGTGGCAATCAGTGCCATCTCCAAATGGTTGTACCCAGAGCAAAGATACCTGAAGTTTTGAAGCTGTACCACGAAGGGTTTTCGGGAGGACATCTGGGTGTGAAACGGACACTCTTGAAAATTCGAGAAAGGTTTTACTGGATCAACTGCAGAGATGACGTAGAAGACTGGGTACGGAAATGTACGAGCTGTGCATCAGTGAAAGGTCCGCATACCCGCAGCAGAGGAGCATTAAAGCTGTATAATGTTGGAGCACCATGGGAGCGAATCGCACTGGATGTGGCCGGACCATTTCCTGTGAGTGAAAGTGGCAACAAGTACTTCCTTGTCGTCATGGATTACTTCACCAAGTGGCCGGAAGTCTTCGCAATTCCGAACCAAGAGGCATCGACGATAGCAGACAAATTGGTGCATGAAGTATTCTGTCGATTTGGAGTACCATTGGAAATCCACAGTGACCAAGGAAGAAATTTTGAATCTCAGCTGTTTCAAGAGACGTGCCGGTTAATGGGTGCACACAAAACAAGGACAACGTCTTACCACCCGCAATCAGATGGAATGGTGGAGCGATTCAACCAAACTCTGGAGAGGTACCTGGCAAAAGTAGTCGGAAGCAAACAACGAGATTGGGACAAGCATATCCAGCCATTTTTGTTGTCATACCGAAGTGCTGTTCATGAGAGCACAAATGTCACTCCCGCTTTTGCCAATTTTGGACGTGAATTACGGCTACCAGCCGACTTAATAACTGGCATTCCACCGGATTCCCCACAACCCATAACTGAGTACGCCAGTGACCTCCGGAACAAGATGAACGACATCTATGAGCACATTAGAGAGCATGGCCAGCAAGCATCTGAAAGAATGAAGACTCGATACGACAGAAGGGCTAACAATCCTGGGTTCGAGGAAGGCTCGATGGTATGGCTGCACAATCCCATACGCAGCAAAGGGAAGTCTCCAAAGCTACAAGCCAAATGGGATGGACCGTACCGAGTGGTGACCAAGATCAACGACGTGACGTTCCGCATACAGAAAGGATCTCGAGGTGCCCCCAAAATAGTTCACGTGGATCGATTGGCGCGATATCACGGATGCAACGATGCTCGGGACGAGCATGTCTTGGGAGGAGGTGGTGTTACGCAGTAAGCAGCGCGCGGTACGACGGCTAGTTGTTTATCTACGCCTAATCGCGAGATTTATGGTTTTATGACTCAGGCGGCACCGGCCTTTGTGTCGCGTCTATTGTTTGTTGTTTGTTAGATTTTTTTGTGGTGTTTCCGTAATAATTAGGAACAATAGGGTTTCTCGAACTTTACACTTGTTTACTTTGTCAGTCACAATGGCACCGAATATTCTACAGATTTCTAGAGAACCCTTATTCCGATATAAATAGGGCGATGGTTTTCGTTTGTGGAGTTATCGCGTTTATACCGGAGCGAAAACATCTCGTGTTCAAGTGCGGTACCAGTGATTGTGAAGTGACTAGTTGTGTGAATTTCAGTGCCAGTGTGACGTGTTTGTGCGAACCAGTTGTGTCGTGTGTACTGTGATTTTGTGCAATAAAGTGCAAAGTGAACAATCGGCGTTTTAACTGATTATCCAAGAACCCATCTCGTAACAATACAAATACAAAATATCATGTATCAATGAAAATTCTTTCCTGTGTTTGTGACTAAATTTTAAACTGATTTGTATTTATTATTTATTCTCATTCAGTAATTAAGAATATTTACGAATAAGAAGCATGAAGGAGACATCCTATCCTAAATTAGTATATTATTCGGAATTATTTAAAATGTGTACTAAGCCAAAAGTGGATGATTCAGACCATCATTATAAAACACCTTATATCTTATACCTGGGCGAAACCGGGACGGGCAGCCAGTGTTATATAATCTGTATGTACGCACCTTAATGGACACCGAACCAAAAATCTATTTTTGCTAGTAAACCACTAAAGCAAAGAAAAGGTATCAACCAAAGTGACTTCTCGTCACAGATTCAATTTGCTTGTTTCATCTCCGTCCATTACAGAGGTTTATGAACCTTTTATGAAGCACACGAGTGTAATACAAAAGACGTGGGCATTAAACTCTGTTTCCTTACGCACGTGGTAATTGTTCATAGGGTCTACATTAGCGGGTTTATAATAAAGATATTATTCCATTACGCCGAGTAGAAACCTAGAGGGTGTGGTGCAAGTTGGGAGATGATGAGGTTGAAATAATTCATTAACTTATATTTTTAACGTGGTATATTTATTTGCTTGTATAAAATTCAGATTTTGAAAACGGTGCGAGGTACGATCACTTTCTTCTGTAAGTGTTAGAGAGACCTGCTGCCTCCGTAATGCCTATCCTGTGCGTTCTCGCTTCGCTTTTCCTCCCGTTCGCTCTCGTGGGCCGAGTAATTGTTGCGAGCAGGAGAAAAAGCAAAGCCGAACGCCAGAACGCGTACGCAATACGGTCGTAGAAAGTTAATTGATTTTAAGAAAATCCTATTTTGAAGTACTTTTAAATTGTGTACAGATATGATCACCATATAACTTGTAAATAAACTAAATGGCCAAAGCAACTGTCGACTGCTGCTCTGGTGTGCTTCGCATCCTGGCAGAATTATATTGAAAGGAAATACCTACTCATTGAATACGTTAGGGTCAAACCAACTCCAAGAGCATCTTGAAAAAAATAAGAAAAGAAGGTCACGATTTGATCCATATAATTAATTTTATGGTAACAAAATACGGCAATTGATAATTTTATGCAAATAAAACGCAAATCCCTTATAACTTAGACACCGCCCAAAGGGTGCCGACACAGGCACGCAGACGGGTCATCTATTAGAATCGATCACTCGTAATGTTTACGCTTTAGCGTTTAATATTCCATGACACTTGCATCGCCATGTTGACTTTAAGTTAATGGATTCGAAAAAAATTGTGAAGTCGGAAAGCTTGAGCACACTCCTTTTGACTGTAGGTAAAATGATTTCCTTGTAAGTTCTAGTAGGTCTTTATTTTTGTTAGAAAACTATGTAATTGAATAGATGAAAACTGTAGCAAGCAGAAAGTTGAAATGGCAGTGGGCAGGGCACACATGACTAATAATAGCCGTTGGAGTTGCAAAGTTTTGGAATGAATTACAATTTTCAGTGACAATGTGGTTAGGTCTGATGAAGAGATACTGGAAGCAAGCCGTTTTCAACCGGTCTTATTAGAGATACATTAGGGGAGTCGTATATCTGGCGGTTATTGTATTGATAATAATGATAGCCTATCTATATTTATATAAAAGAAAATATGAATTTCTAGCCTACCTATAAAGAGAGAGTCATTAGCGCGACAGTCAGCTTGCTTTATGCTTTTTAGACTACGTAGCAAACACTCATTCACTGCAAAATGCATGTTTACAAAACATATTGCAGAATGCAGTGTTTTGTAAGCACATATGAATAAGTTATTTCATTTGCTTTGTGAGTGATAATTGTGTTATTACCTACCTAATAGCGTTACGCGTACTTAGAGATTCGAGAGAAATTAGATCAGCGGGGCAATTCTATCAACCGATCTCGTTACTAAGGTGACACGTTCTTGAACATGTCTCGTTTTTCTGACAGTTTTGAGCTGTCGGAAATGTCAGAAAAACGAAAGAGGTTCAAGAACGTATCACTTCAGTAAAGAGATCGGCAAACAGAATTGCCCCCCAGCTCTAGATCGAGTCGATATGTCCTTTATCCTAATACCTGTGCCTATAAGCTTAGTACTTTTAGTATCAAATATCTATAGAGTTACAATCGTGCAAAAAAAGTCTCCGACCCCAAACTCTGCCCAAGCTACGTAGTAGGCAGGCTTTTAGATAGTCATGAAGCGATGGCAAGCCGACTACAACGCCGCGCGATGCCAAAGTGCTCGGTTAAAAGCAATTATTAGATGACATAACGTCGAGATACGAGAAAACGGGTCATTGTGAATTTTTTAATGTAAATATATAAGTCTGTATATATGACAGCGTTCGGTCATTTTTTTACTACTTTCACTTAGGGACTGTGGCTCTGTAGATACTCGAAGGTTTAGGCTGGAGTTCATCAAATGCAATAAAACCGATGGTTACGCGAACGCTCGGTTACAAATTAACGATTGGTTAAACAAGTTTCGCTTTTTTGGTGTTCATAATTTGTGGATACCCGGGGCTTAGATAATCAAACGTTTTTGAACGAATGACTCGTAAATGAATGAATGGTAAATAAATAAATAAAATAAAATGATGAACTCGGGTCTTAGTACCAAAACTTACACAACAAAATTTACGTCAAAAAGCTGCCACAAACCAGTTCCCTCAGGCCATATCACCGCTACTCTAAATCCCATTTAAGAGCGTTTCCCAAATCTACACAAAGGAACGTAGATTTACGATAGTAATCAGACTCCAGACACCTTCCGCAGTATATTTCTAGAAAAAACAGAGGAATAAGCTTAGTCTGAAACCTCGTTCTAAGCGATTGGAAGCCAACAGCGCGAAAAAGCATTTTAGTACAGATCCCTAAAATAGTTATCGCTTTACACACCGACGGATTTACAGACACCGCTACTATTCGTTTCTCGAAATAAGCCGAAATAGCTGTTGCAATAGGGTTTCTTGGCAAGTTAAAATGGCAATGAACAGGGCACAAAGCGCGGAGGACTAATGACTGATGGAGACAAAAAGTTCTTGAGTGGAGACCACGTAGCGCAAGCGCAGCGTAGGACGTCCACCCACAAGGTGGACGGATGACCTCATTAAGACCGCAGGATCGCGCTGGATGCAAGCCGCTTCCAACCGGTCTTATTGGAGATCCATAGGGGAGGCCTAAGTCCATCAGTGAGCTTTTTATGGCTATGGTGGATTGAATAGGGTTTCTTAACTGGTAAAGTGTTCTGATTGAGAGCAACCAGAGTCTCACTATAGTCATCCTATCTAGTATTATAAATCTGAAAGTGTGCATGATGGTTATTGGTTTGTTCCTCTTTAAAGCAGCAATGTAGCAACGCATTGTCTTGATTTTTCACATAGACAAAAATCAAAATACCACGCGGGCGAAGCCAAGCGAACTTACACATATTGCTATGACAAGCTTTGCTTAGTTTGGGGTCTGAGACCACGTTGAAGATGTCCCCTAATATTCATTTACCTTTATCAAAGTATCAAAGGGCAAATCTACATGACACTACACTACAAATTGATTTTAAAACGCTATCCTGATCTCTTATTGGAACTAATTCCTAGATTTTCCTTGATAGAGCTGTTCAGAAATGTTAAAAATGAATATAAAGTTACGACATTGAGTGAAATTATCTAATGATGAGAAACTATTGTCAGGACAAACCACATCTTGGTTTAAAACAGTATTTAATGTAATTACTATTGTTTTAGGTTTTTGAATAAATAAATAAAAAAACAATCACTGACAAACAGAAAGAATAATGTCAGTCTCAAGACTCAACGTCTCAGACTAAAAATATAAATATGACTATAGCTCCTAATCAAGTTACATTTACTTTTCGTGTTCGTAGTTTGGCTTTAACCAATTACTAAAAAGCTCATTTAACTCCGCGACTTTCCCAGCAATTTTTGTGACCACTTAGCATTATTACAAAAGATTTCAAAATAGATATAGGTAGAAATTCAGTCGCTAAAGCAACGCAAGCATAATCCTTAGTAGGGTCTGCGAAGTCGGGCCGGTGATATATGATTTTCATAAATCTCTCGTACGCTAAAACTGGGAGGTTAAAAGGATATATTATTTGGGGTTGAGGACCTTTGTGGGGATTTTATAAATACATATCACGATTTTTGTTTATCTCTGAAGTAGAGGCTGGAATAATTAACTTCAGCGTCTTTTGGTTCATTTGTAGATTAAGAAGAAGTAGAAGTAGATTAAATTAGAGTTTGATAAATTATTTAAATAAAAGTAACGTAATATATTATTGTGTATGGAATAAAGAAAATATGTTTTATATCAAAGTAGTTACCCTTTAAATTCTCTCCTTTTTGACCGACGAAACAGAGGAGGTACTGAATTCGACGCGTACCTTTTTTTTTTTTATGTATAACCACACATAACTTATAACGTAATGGTCCGATTTCGATAGTTCTTTTTTATTGGAAAGAATATACTTTGAAATTGGTTCCATTAATCGAAATCGGCTAAGCCATTTTTGATAAATCAACAAAAATGTGAAAAATGCTACATCTATCCGTGCGAAATATTTTCGAATCTGTAAACGGGTGAAGTTGGTCATGCTATATTTTTTGCAAATTTTTTTTTTATTAAAATCACAGTTTGTCACGTCGAGACGAGTGTAACCTACTAACAATGCTAGTTGCCGTACAATGTAAAGAGGTTATATTTGATTTTACAAAATGAAACCGCATTAAGTCCTTAAATGTTCTAAGTTGAGAGATTTTCAAACGAATTAGACGTTCCAAATTCAAATCACTTTAACCCCTAGGGAGTTTCATACAACATTATTAACCTGCCACAGCCCTCGAGGTTGTGTTAAGATAATAATGACTCGTTTTACGTTGAGATTCTATGACATATAATGGGTCATTTTTGAGCAGGTGGAATGAAAAACCTCTTTGAGGCCTGTATCAGTTCGATTTTTTAGAATAAAACCTCTTGGTAATGCCCGTGTTAGGCTATGATAATCGTGCTGGCCATGGTCTTAATTTTTTATGTAGTATTTCCATTCTCTCTTTTATTATAAATTGTGTGCGATTCTATGAAAATTCGTAGGTACATTCTAATATGTTTAAATTTATTGTGAAAAATACCGAGTTGCCAAATACCTACCTACACATACTGAATATATGACGTAAGTATTACTCATATTCTTGAGGTTATATTTTCTCGCAGGATGTATGAAAGGAGGAAGGAGAGAAGGGAGGCCTTTGCCCAGCAGTGGGACAACGCAGGCTGAAATAATAACAATAATAATAATGTATGAAAAGTAGAGTATGAACCTATAGAACCAAGGTTGTCTTCGTCTTGGGCGACTTGATCCCCTCGCTTCACTTTGGACTCTAAATAAACTTAGAACACCCTCGCTGCACTCGGGAGTTAACTATAGAGTCCTGCGCTACGCTCAGGGTCCAATTGTTGCCAGTGACTGTTATTAAATAATTACAAATAATATCTACTACTGTACTCTCAATCCCTCGCAGAGTAAATAGAGATACAGTTTTCTTTAATTCAAAATTTAAAAAAAAAACGAATTCGATTGAAAATATGGTAGGTAGATATCTATTATTCGAAAAAATTGAATCAGTATGCCCATAAGTCTAATTTGTAAACTCGGTCACGAGACGTGCATAATTTCTTTTGTCACACGTCGTTTTGTCTCAGAAACTACCAATTTGTCTCTATTAGCACTTGTTCCCAAATTCGACAGTTTAGAAACAATTGACGCTACTATTTCATTTTGATGTTCGCTTTTTATGCTGTAACATACACGTTTGTTTTAAATTAAAGCAGTCTCTAAATTTGTTCTTTTTTCAAACTGACCGGCTAAGTTGTATATGTTCTGATTAACTTTAAATCCGACGTGTAAAATATTTGCGCTTCCAAATTTAAAATGTTTTTGAAATACTTTTTTATTTTGTCCGTGGCTTGTGTACAGTTACTTGTTACCACGGAGGTAGATTCACCATCAAGGTTGTTATCAAGGAGAAAGAGATATGTGGCGTTCCCAGACGGATCAAGTTTTTCGGTAAGTTATTTTTGTTTGAGTTTGTGTTTGTCGAGGAGATTTTGTAGAAAAACTTTGTGAAGATTCACCTGATATATGAACAGTTAGAAAGTTACTATTTTCTGTAACAAACGCTCAATATGTATTTAGTAAGGATAGAAGATTATTTCTTTTGGGCTGACTACAACAAAAAAATTAATAAAACTGTTGACAGGTCTTACACGTAAATACCTACTTCCTCTGTAATTTTCTCTCTAACATACATTAAACGTAGATATGAAAAAAATGGGTGAAAAATGATCACAAATTGATCACTATTACAGGTTTTAAATATTTTCTGTCCATTTTATTAAAACGCATGAAATAGAAATTTCGATTAGTGTGTGTCATACGTTAAATTTCCATTCAGCCTTATTTAGCAGGAAATCGAACAGGTCACTGCAAAATCTACAATACATACTACAGAAGGGGAAGCGCTCCTTTTGTAGTAGTTCATAAATAGGCTGATTATATACCATCACATGCTTCGATATTTTCAAAAAGGATTAATAGGAACAGAGTTAAATTTTATCACTAGTTTAGCCATACGTGTAGTACGGTCCCTGCTAG
The DNA here is from genome assembly GCA_964007245.1 of Hypomecis atomaria. NCBI lineage: Eukaryota > Metazoa > Arthropoda > Insecta > Lepidoptera > Geometridae > Hypomecis > Hypomecis atomaria. Next base: position 18,065,785 of record OZ023293.1, read on the forward strand.
AAATAACAGCCTTTCCTATATGATCCTGTGAACGAAGTTATCTGTCGATTTTGTAGGAAGACTTTTTACCCTGCGCTTGCCGGTACGTGACTTCAACGTATTCCCATAGTGTAAATGCTGGTTCTAAATAATTTCAGGTAGCTGGCTGTCTCACAGTGGGTCTGATCGGGCAGCCAGCACCAACATCGGCTCCAGGAACCTTCACCTTTGGCTTTAATTGGGCCATAGCGTACGAGTTGCCGAATGCTACTGAAACAACTGCATACTTTCTGCAGAAGAAATATTATAAGCACAAGAGTGCTCAGCAGAGGAGGAATAGGAGAGATCTGTATGAGAAATTGGAGGCTATTTTGAATGAGTAAGTTATTTGAATAGCATAAAATCTGCTTAGTTTTTTTTTGCCACGTATTTGGCAGTATAATATTGTGTTTTCCATACAATCCTTATATGGACACTAAGTGTCATCACGTAGTATTAGGCATTTTGGGAAACTTATGAATAATAATTTTCCTTGGCCAAAAATATAAACTTCTGTTTTTAATATGCGTGGTTATTAATAAGCTAAGAACTATATATATCAGCTTCAAAATTATATTAATTCATTTATTTTGTAGCTCATATCCAGACACGCATAAATGCAACTCATACCACCCTTATATTTGAGGTTAAAAAGATAATATGATCAACTATAAGTTACGTTGAAATTCAAAAATCGTATCAACACCAATTACAATTTATTATATAAACTTTGTCCTTCTGTTACTTAATATGTTGCCCTTTTTGTAGTATGAAGCCCAATGAAGTATTGTTGTATTGATTTATAATTATAAACTTAGTTTTTATTTTCTAGTATGGGCTACGATGGACGACAGTGTATACTGAAGACATTGTGTGAGACCACTCAGCGCATCGTGCCCCACGGCACCAACATGCTAGAAGAAATATTCAGGACTCTTTTCACGTTTGTAACTCAATGTTATGTTTATCTAAAGCTGCGTATCTACCAGCCCAAAGCTTTCTTATACCTACACATTTAACACCAGTGGCCAGTTGTACTGTGCGCTCTGCAACAGGTCTTTCAAAAACAAATTCGGTTTTGCGAGCCATATCAGAGCTCACAACCGCTAACATTCTAGCTTTTAGAGTTTTGACAAAAGTCGCAGAACAAAATTTGTTAGTTTTAACGGACAGAATAAGCCCCTACAAGGATGCTAGTTGATTAGAAATAACCCTGTAAAGAACGCCTTCTCCTGGGCATAGATTTGCTGGACACAATGAAGACCTGTGGTAAAACCAACCATTCAATTAATCTTATAATTTAATTCCATGATTTCTGTTTCAGAATGCCCCTAACCAAGATAGTGGGATCAGAGCCACTAGAACACACAATCTACTCATCAGCCCATCGTCTCAGCGCCATAGTTGAAAACTGTGATAAAATGTTCAAGTGTCCAATATCTTTGGTAGACTGGGCTAAAGGATACTACAACGCTCCATCACCTACAGTAGACACGCAGAGAAGTCCTTGGGCTTTATTTAGCAACACTTTCGCATAATAAAATGGCTTTTTGGAACTTTTCGTTGTCGTATCAAATTTGAAAATCGAACTATAGTACAGGAAAAAAGAATTACACTTTGCTCTTAGCCGATCCCTTTTTTATAAGGTTTAGGATCACTTACTGAGCATAAAATCCCAAAATGCTGACAGATCTAGGAGGAGCTTCAGGCGCCATATTGAAAAAAAAAACATTTTTATAAGGTTTAGGATCATTTACTGAGCATAAAATCACAAAATGCTAACAGATACAGGTGGAGCTTCAAGCGCCATCTTGAAAAAACGTTTTTGGCCGATATCTTGGAAACTATGGAAAAAGTTTACGTACTAATAAATAAATAAATAAATAACCATAGAATCACGTAACGATGGAAAATTGTATAGTGAACAATAAAATAGTTTGTTTCTTATAATTATTCAAACCATTTGCTATGCTTACGCGAAGCTTATCGGAGTAGGTGTAACGTAACATTTTTAACACATACCTACAAGATGCAAACCACTTTCTAATCTAAGCTTATGGAAGTCTATGGCTGCTAGTAGACTATGGCTAAAATGATGATGATATAAATAATATGTAGAATAGCAAATAATCTAAGTAGGACGAACAACCACAAAGTTGCCTAGTTAGTATTTATTAGCGTTACAACGTCAAGGTGAAAATTACCTGCGCTCCGTTGCTTGACCTGGTACACTTTCCCTAATCCCATTCCAACCTTCTATCTCTTAATCTTTGACCATCTTTAGAACATGGCACTCAAGATTTGAAATTGGAATTATGGAATAAAAATATTTAAAATTGTAACCAAAAGGTACAACCGAATTAAAAAGTATTTGACATTTGAATTTAAAAAGGTTTTAATCTGAGGTTTTATTAGGTTGGGTTGGGTTAAGAGTCTAGTTTTGAACATGGTTCGAAATTGGAATATGTTTGCTATGTTGATACTGACTGGATTGTCAGAGTTAAGTGCGTCGGCGGATATTGGAAGGTCGACCCAAACGAGGATTCTCTCGAGGAGGAAACGGTATGTTGCGTTTCCTGAGGGATCCAGTTTTTCGGTAAGTTTCTTTTTTGTACTTTTCTGATGTGCCTTGAAAGTTTTTGTGAAAATAGTCGGTATGAGTAGAGAGACATGATAACATTTTCTATTTTTTCTGGAGGAAAATGGTTTGATTTTAACTTGTTTTCAAGAGAATTTTAACCAATTCTTTGAAATGTTGTTGGGTTGAAGGTTCTATGTCGTACTTTCTTTGAACAAGTTTAATGCGTCCATGTTGTCAAAATGAATTCCAATTTTTTGACATCTCAGAACAAATAAAAAAATTAATAGAGAACGACATTGTACAGTGAAGTGAGGCCGGTTTTTCATACATGTGGTGAGTGCGTCGGTGTTGCGCCTCCATAGTTCGACTGACAAGCCAAGGCGTAGTTTCAAAGAACGTGTAAGTGTGTGTGATTGTGTATGTACACGGCGAGGCGTAGTTTTGCCGGCCTTACTTGCTTGTTCACAACATTCTTTCTTGATTTTATTATTTGGTTTGACCATAACATAAGCAATATTTGATTATTTTTCGAAAAATCAAAAAACCATGGTTAAGTAGTTTTACTTGTTCTTTTATTACATAAATAAAAATATAACATACTGACCTACTTAAAACATGAAAAATTACAGAGCAGCTGTGTTTAGTTCCATTTCTTAATATTTTTATTTTAAATGTATGAATTTTATTTATTCTAAACCCTTTTAATGTCTCCAGTGCGCTGGTTGCATGACAGTGGGTGTAATCGGCCAACCAGCTCCAACGTCAGCACCCGGGACCTTCACTTTTGGCCTAAACTGGGGCATAGCGTATGAGTTACCCAACAGTACAGAAACTGCTCGGTTCTACAGACGATACAACAGGATCACGAAACCTGTGGCGCAGCGTCGCAGCAGGAGGGAGTTGTACCAGAAATTGGAAACTATTATGGATACGTGAGTTATTTTACATCATTTTTCAAGATCTTAAATGTAACTTTGGCCTCGATAGGGCCTTATGTATAAACTGTTGAATAGCACAGAAACTAATCGGTTTTACCGACATACCGTAGGATAACCAAACCTATGGCACAACGTCGGAGCATGTACCAGAAATTGATTGTTATGGATACCTGAGTTTATTTTACCAAATTTTTCAAGTTCTGATATGTAATTTTGGCCTGAACTGAGGCATTGCGCATAAACTACCCAGCAATATCTAGACTGCCTGGATCAATAGACGGTAACAAACACCAAACATGTTGCAGCGCAGAAGCATTGAATTATGAATTATTTATTTCATTATTTTTTTTGCCTTCATTGGAGCATCGTGCAAGAGTAGTTTTGTATTGGTGTTTCAGAGTGAATCAGCATTTAACAGGCCACTTTTTATTGAACATTGGTCTACATTCAAATGACAATAAAACAATTTCCATTACGCTAGCTAATCATACCTATGCAGATTTCCTCGCTAAGTTTTACTCCGCCGAAAACGTAAAGGTGTGAAATTGCGGTTTAATTGTTGTTTTCTAAAATATATAGACCTCCGCAGAAACTATTACTAATTGGGCAGAAAATATTGATGTGTAAAATTATAGGAATTTCTGATTGATTTTCAGAATGGGCTACGACGGCCGACAGTGCATTCTAAAGACTTTGTGTGAAACGACACAGCGTATAGTGCCGCACGGAGGAAACATGATTGAAGAAATGTTCAGAACTTTGTTTACGTAAGTATTTACTAATTCACAGTTCATAAATACTCTTCTCGGAATAGTTTGTAACACAAGCTTTTGCTAGATCCCAGATCGCTCTACCTATTTCTGTTGTAGCAGAAACTAATGCGAGGCGTATTTAAATGAAGGGTGGAAAACCAAATGTCTAATTAAGGTACATGTCAGTCGAAATCAGCCAATGCTAATTCACTGTTTGGCATAGGCCTTCATTCGTTTTTGAGATTTATTTATCGTCCTTATCTTGCTTTGCATCCATTTGCAGACTACTCCTTGTTTAGTGTCATTGTTATCATGCCAGCACTGTGGTAAAATGAACTAAATGTTCCTAAGGTAGACTACAACATTAGCAACGTGAAGTAAGTATTTGCAGGGCATAAGGTCGTAGATGAGGCTGTAACGTTCTCGAATGAGAATTACATGCTAGCAAATGCAGAGTAGGATGTCCACAGAAGGTGGACCATCGATCTGATTCAGGGCATAGAAATGCTTGGTGCATTCTGCTTCCATACGGTCTCATAATTCACCATTACTCAAAATTACACCCACAAGGCGGATGCCCTTAACGAGATACTGGATACGAGCCGCTTCCAACCGGTCTTATTGGAGATCTATAAGGGAGGCCTATGTTCAGGAGTAGACATCTTATGGCTGAAACAACTACGAGGACGACTCAAGATTCTTAGAAAATACTATAATGTGTTTGCGATAATGATAAAACGATCAACTTTTAGCTTAACCTAGGGAATGAAATGTTTTATTGAAAAATTCCAGGTTACCGATGACGAAAATCCTGCCGATCGAGCCTCTAGAGCATACGATATACGATTCTGCGCACCGACTGGGAACTCTGCTAGAGAACTGCGACTCTTTCAACTGCCCCATCTCTTTAGTAGACCTGGCAAAAGGGTACTACAATGCACCAGCTCCTTCTGCGAATACGGCCATGAACCCATGGTCCCTGTTCAGTAGTAGCTTTGGATAATTTCATAGCAGTAGTGGTTTGTGTAGTTTATTGTATTGTGGGACCTGATTCGCGCTCATGGTATAACCTACATTGGAACAACCGACGCTATTCGTAATATGCTACTTGTTTGTTTGTTTATAAGCCTGTATTGTCCTATTGTTGGTCAAAGGCCAATTTTGAAATTGTGCTACTTAGATAGGTAACTAAAAAATTTTTTAAGTCCGTCAGATAGATTTAAAAAAAAATATTAGACACGTATTTTTCTTTTGGGAATTAAACAAAAATTGATGAGTCGTAACGTAACTTCTACGTGAAAAGTTTAACACTTTTCTCGAAAAGTAAGTATAGCACTTTTCTCTTAGAAGTGACGTCACGAGCCCCCCACTCCCGAATTTCGTCAGTTTTTATCTCTCGTCACTTATTGTATTATTGTAAAAAGAAAAAATATGAGTTCAATATTTTTTGTTAATGTAACGGTCTAATTTAATTAAATTATTATTTTTTTTCCTTATCTGAAGAGGCACTAAGTGTGAGTTGGTGAGTTGGTAGGTGAGGTGTTGAATGTAAATAAAACGCATAATATATTATTAACGCATAACATTTAATATTTATAGTTCATATTTATAATACATTTCAATATTAGCGTAAGAAGTCATGAGTGTATCATAATAGTGATGGTAGTGCTCGATTTTGATTTTAATTAATTTAACATTACAAAATGGGACTTACGTCATAAATCTTATATTATTAATAATATTCATATTCACCTTACTCTATTTTTTACTTATTTAGCTTAATTATTATGACTTAGACGCTTAAACTATTTATTACATTTCATAAAGTCAGTAAATTATTGAGCTATTATGACTTAATACTATAATTATTATTATAATAATATGTATATAGCATAGTGCATAGTAAACCTGTGGGCTATCTCGTGATACGACTGATTTAATTATTATTTATTATTATATTCAGCTATACTCTAAACCTAGATTAGTAAAAGGACTATTGAGTTTCCATAAAAGTCTATTATTGTATGACGTTACTATTATATTAAAGTACCTTATTATAAAATAATTTCAGGATTTTATTATCTAAATACTATGTTTTGTAACATTAATGTGGTGTTCGTTCGCAGTGTCATTTTCATATATCGATTCAGTTTACGTAATAATTGCAGATATTATGTAGAAATTTAAATTATTTTATTTCAATAATCAAAACAAACAAAAACTGTGAATTACGGCCACTGAGATTAACTTATATTTTTTTTGTTTTAATAATAATATTAAAGTCTACATAAATAAAAAAATATTAACATTCGCTAAAAAATATGCCTTGTTATATTTACTACAATTTTGGCACTACTGGTTATGCCAAGCAGTAGAGCCATAGGAGATGAACGCGATTAGTTACCATAACATAATTTAATATTTATTTTTAACACGCTTGCAATCTGCAAATTTTACATAAACAATCGCCATTACTAGTGACGAGAAAGGTGAAAAATAATACAATAACTAACCAAAATATTAGAATACAACTAGTACAAGATATTATATTATTATAACAATTAATTTACACGAAAGTAGAAACATACATAGTCATAATCGTAACTCTTATCTAATACAATAGATGTCGTTTCGACAGAATTTAAAATATAAAAAGATTACTAACAATTTATAGTGTAATATGAAAAAAGTATGTTACAATTTAAATAATATTTAAAATTATTTCTAGACAATTGCTTTTATACGTGTTTTAAACTCAAATATAAGTTCAATCACATTTTAATTTACACAATGATAAAATTAGAATCGAATAAGATCACTAATGGGATTTTCTATGAATAAAATCTTATTTTTAAAGTTACTTTTACCGAAGTTAGTTATAACATTAATGTAACTAAAGTTCTACAAGTTCGAAGCTTAACTCTAAATTATAAAATATATTTTAATTATGATGAAAAACGATTTACACCCACTTTCACGTAACTAAAATTAGTTTATAATTCACAATTGGTTTGTATAATTTGTTGATAAATTCATATTCTGGTTTATTTTGATCCCGACTCTAACGAAGGATAATTTAATTTAAATTTCCCATTTACGTACAGTTTTTACGTCTGGTGGACGTGACGCGTGATTTTTGCTGGTGTTTATTTGGCTCAACGTACAAATATTGCCTTTCAGCGCAGCAATGATGCCAGCATGCTTGACACGCTGCCTAAGACTGACAGTGGGCTTGAGCATTTGGTTTAAAAATAGACCTTCAAGGGTCTGTGAATAATCCAGTTAATTATGGAATAGTAGCTAATATTATTGGATTTAGGAAAAGCACTTGCCCGTTTATACAAAACATACGTTAATACCTTTACTATTTTAGATAGTTTCATCTGAGAGCTGCTACTACAGACACATTGGATTCAGTAATATAATCAAACAATATCCTACTTTAATATTATCTAAACTGTCTTATTAGAGTAGAACCTAAATATTTTCCATGGGCCATAAATTTTTACAAGTTATGAAAATTATTCCGTCCGAAAATTTTGTTTCTATTACGTGAAAGTAAGTCTAAATGACGAAAGAATTTAATGTATAGCGTCGGTGCACATAGAAACAAAATAAATGTAATTAAAAACGGTAAATTGGTGCTCTACCTCACAGTTCATAATATTATTTCAAATCAAAAGGGTCAGAGTTACCATGATTGATGTACAAATTTTATTAGTTATTTTTTTCGTAGCAATGACTCAATCGTGTACAAAATATAGTTAGGCTATTTCATCGGATGTATTTTTAGTGCAATTGCTTGATTTCGCGGTCCCAAGTTATGCAAGATTGAAAATAAGTTCGAGAAAATTTAAAATACCCGTAGCACAAAATAGTTTTTTCTGTGCTGTGCCACGTAGTATTATGAATCGAGTGAAAAACAACATAAAAATGCATTGCAAAAAAATCAGTCAGTAAACTATTTGAAAGTGCGTTTTGATCAAATGTAATTCAATGCCTAATTTTTTACATCTTCATTTAAAATAAATATAATTGTGTTAAATGATAATAATATTGTTGAGACGTTTGATTGTTAATTTCAATTTTCACAATCAGTTATTTCATTTTGATTCCCATTTTTGACTGAAATATTATTACTGAAAACTTAAAAATAACATCTATTTTGTACAATAATAGTATTACTATGTGCACGCAGTAAAATAATGTGTTTACAGGATGAGCTGAGATATGGATCAAAAGACATCTTGGTGATGTTTGTCATTTCAACAGTAAAATGATGTCAAAATTCGAAAAAAAAACAACCAGAAAATTCTGTTTAAAATCATCGTTGACTAAACCATCTACTTATTTAGATGTCTTGCTCTGAATTCGAATGGTTTTACTCAGTAAAAAAAAGTTTAAATTTATATGTATTTAAGTTTAAATCTGCGCCGTCCACTAAACATTTAATTTTGAAAAAAAAAAAGAGATTTATATTGAAATTTCCATTTATGTGTGTGTAAACGACGTATTGTGTAGGACTTGCTGCTATGGTACTTAAGTAAAATGTTGCAATCATCGATTAATAGTACGTAGTACATATATATCGATGGTTGCAATATTATTCCTTGTACGAGTTAAAGCAATACTGGTAGTGAAACAAATGCAGTTTTAGGCTGAAAGGTCTGAGAAGCAATTAGTGTTTAGCCACAGTCTTACTCGTATTCTGACTCTTTCTTATGTAACATAAATCTTATTTAAATTATAATCAAACAATTTAACATTATGTTACACGATAATAAAATTATGAAATCAAACGAGTACGGAGAGATATCACTATCAAATTAATACAATTCAGAGCCATAGATATATACATATAAGACAATTCAAATTCATACATATCACCGCTAGAATATTCTCTTGGTTGTAAATTTAAGTATACTCGTATCACTTAGATGCCACATGTTTTATCCATATTTCAGTCAACATCCTGTACAATAAGAATTAATGTAAGAAGGAAGGTGTACAGGTGGAAAGTGATCTACAAATATTTATTTACATCTAATCGTGTTGGAAGCTCAACGCAAATGTTGTGTTTTGGATACCTATTTTATTAATTATACATTTTATTATCTATCATAGGTTTCTAGTTATCAATCAAAGGAAAAAGTCAGACAACGTCAAAGATATTTCCAATTTTGTTCTATACTTTTTTTCGGCATAATCAATTCCGTTTGTTTTTCAACTGTAACTTATTATTTATATGTTCAATGTTTTATTCAGTTTTGTAAAATTTATTATTGACAATATCCGTCTTACCACAAACGTTTTACGTACGCTTTAGACAATGTATAACAGTGCAAATTGCATGGTGTTAAAAACGTGTTTAAATCTTTTGTGTTTTATTATTTGATGCCTCATGATAAGTTGGCAACGTATTTTAAATAATACCTAAAGATTCTCACATTTTATTAAGATGTTTTTTAGTGTTAGGTCATAAACATTGGTACAATATTTGCAGGGTGATTCTGTATGAAAACATATGCGTTACATGTCTCAAGTTAGGTTATGTTTTAAGAAATTCGCGTGCAAAATATTTATGTACTTAAACTCGGCTTTTTTTAGACATATTATTCTAAATGAAATCTGCGAGAGTAAAAATTAAACGAACAATAAAAATATTTTTTATTGATGTATTGACGTTACGTTAAGGCGGTACAGAATCAGGGCCCTGCATAATACCAGTTGTTACAACAAATATTTATTCGTCAATTGAACAACGTTGCTTTTTAACTTTGATCGATTTTTGAAATTATGAATCATGAAATTATTCTATTCGGAAATCAATTTATTTTTTTAAGTTAACTTATTGAAGCTTTGTGTTAGTTCTAGAAACAGTGAATGTGATAAAATATTTGACTCTACAAAACTTTATGTTTATAGCACAGGGAGTAAAAATAATGTTTTAAATATTCATGTCAAATAATGCAGCTATTCTATAAAATCTGTTTTCTCATACACTAATCTTAACTAATATTAAAAATCCGAAACTGTTGGCTTATTGGTTTGTTGGTCTTTAATGCAGCAACGGATTGACTTGAATTTTGGCATAGGCATAGCTTAAAGGGGCTATATTTTATCCTGAAAAAATTAAAGGTTCCTATGGGATAGCACAACCATTAAAAAATCACGTGGGTGAAGCTGCGGGCAATAGGTACACCACAAAAATCTGTATTTTGACGTATGTAACGTCGTATCTAGTTTACAATTACTTTTAAAATATCTTTACTGCATATGAAACTTTTAAAACATTGATATATATATGTATTATATTATCATCTGGTTTATTGTGAAATCAAATTAAAAAGTAAATAAATGCGAAAAAAAAAAACATTTTCAAGTCAAAGCACTTAACCCTAGAAGCCCAATGTACGTCGTTTTTACGTACACGCCGAAAAAAAACCGCTATATCTTTGGCACACATTGTTGAATCGTCACGACCTTCTAAACCAACCTAGTGCCCGTCGAGACCTAACAGGAGAAGGCTGTATCGCTTCGGTAAGTGCCTCCATTTAATTGTAATCACAATGATGCACGTCAATCTGACGTATGATTGGGCTTTGTGTAAGTTTTACAACTATTATAAGTTTGCGGTATTGATGATTTTTTTTTGGTTTTCGTTTTGTTTTGTTTGATATTACGAGGGTCAAACTGAAAGTTCTTAGAAAATCAAAAACTGATTACATTAGCCAGTTATTAGTTTTATTATATCTTTTCAAAATATTGTCCATTCACGTCAATACACCGCTGCATGCGATGGAACCACTGGGAAAAGCACTTTGCCCACTCGTCCTTAGGGGTCTCTTCAATGGCATCGCGATACGCAGCCACCGCTTCTTCAGCATTCATAAACCGCTTTCCTTTAAGTTTTTCTTTAATTTTTGAAAATAAATAAAAATCACAAGGCGCGAGGTCGGGGCTATACGGCGGGTGACCCAGTAATTCAACGTTTGATGTCGCCAAATAGTCGATCGTTCGCTTGGCGGTGTGCGATGAGGCGTTGTCGTGGTGAAGGAGGATCCTACTGCGAGGTCGTTTCTCTCGAACTTTTTCCAAGACAAGTGGCAAACAATTGGTAGTGTACCATTCTGCAGAAACTGTTTTTTGATCCTCTAACACAATTGTCGCGAAATGACCTATCCTTCCAAAGAACGAGGCCACCATTTTTTTCCCCGCACTTCGATCTCTCTTCACTTTAGTTGGCAACTCCTCGAAAGGAAACACCCACTGAGCAGATTGTCTTTTGGTTTCAGGATCATAACAGTAAATCCAGCTTTCGTCACCTGTTAGTATGTCGAACACAGCATTTGAGTCACCTCCGTTAAATCTTTCAATCATTTTACGGCACCAATCCACACGATGGAGTTTTTGAGCCTCAGTCAAATTATGAGGTATCCACCGGGCGCAAAGCTTCCTGACCGCTAAATGTTCGTGTAGGATTTTGTGCACTTGACTCATACCGATGCCTAAGCTTGTCCGAATCTGCTGATAGGTCACTCTTTTGTCAGTCTCTATCATACGCCGCACAACACAGATGTTATCTTCAGTCGTCGCCGTAGAAGGCCGTCCCTCACGTAAATCATCAGTGAGATTAGTGCGACCACGTTTAAACTCATTAAACCAGTTGTAAACAGTCGCACGAGATGGGGCTTCATCGTGAAAGGCCAATCGTAGTCTATCATAACTTTCTTGTTGACTTAAATGACATCGAAAGTCATAAAAAATCATTGCACGAAAATTTTCTCGTGTTAAATTCATGTTGACGTGACACAGACAATTTTCAATTTGCCGCCAAATCGTAAAACAAATGACAAATGAATGAAGTATATACTCAGTAATATTGGCAAAGAGTTCTATTTTCAAATTATAGAATTATTTTTTTATTATATTGTTTATAAGTGGCCAGTTCTAAGAACTTTCAGTTTGACCCTCGTATTACTAAATATGCTATTTTTGGGGAATAAAATACAATGGCGTCCTCTAGATATCTAAATCCAGACGAAATTGCGTCACTTGGAACATGAAGATGATTTTTCTCCCGGTGATAGTGACTCTCAAGATTTTGTTCCCCAAGATGATATCAGTATGGATATTGAAGAAGAGATGGTGGACTTTATTGGAAATGCGAGTTCGGAAACGAGGAACTTGCCCTGTCCCGTCTCCAGAGTCAGGAAATCTTGAAGAAACACTTTGGACTTCACTTCACAGAATCATCACGTTGAATCAGGCTTCTACTCGGTTAGGCAGTTTTTTTGGGATGTTAAACATGGCTTTTGTGACTTCATAAGTCACTGCCACAACAAGCTTACAAATAAACAAAAAAATTGAGCCGTAAGGAGTTAATGCAAAAGTTGAGCACAGAATTGACCACCATGTATGCAAAAACGTCTGGAAACACCAACTTTGATAAAACTTTACGTGAAAACATAGCATATGTGTTGAAAACCGTGCCAGAAACATCAGCAGCAGTTACATGTGATGATCTAGAACCAAAAAAACGACGCTAATGTGAGTGTTGTATCTGTAGAAAAGGTGGATGACAACAGCACTGTGCTTCATATGTAAAAAAAAACAATGTGCAGAGAACACTATGTTAACACATGTCAAAACTGTGTATAATTACTGAATAATTATTTTTAAATTGAAGAGAGTTAATTTGTTTTCTAAAAATTGTTTAAATAAGGTTGATTTTTGCATTCATTTTATTTGTATCAATAAATAACTAAGACTATAACAATTTTTGTGTAATTTTACTATAGTTCCTAATATATGATTATAAAAGTATCAATAAATATCAATTTGATTTAATTTTACGTTTTTATATTTTATTGAACTATATTTAAGCCCTATAATTTAGAAATTTGGTATATACATTAAAAAATAAACAAATATATTGACTTTTAATAGTACACGTCAAATTGACGTATGATTGGGCTTTATGATAAAAATATGATTGGGCTTCTAGGGTTATAATATAAAGCAACTCGAGGGCGAGAAGTTCGATTGTAGTTTTTCGAAGATTTTAATAATCGAATTTTTATAATAAAGAAATTTCACACAGATAAACACAAGGAAAGATCCAAATAGCAATAACAAGATTTGAATGGCTTTAATTTCATTGCTCCCGTTTGCTACAAACATAAAGTTGTTGTTGAGATCATTCAAGAAACGTACTTCAAAGGAATTAATCAAGCTAGTAGAGAAAACAAAGTAAACTCCTTACGTCACTTTGGAAGACGTGTGATTAAACATGTGAGTACGCCTAACTTACACAAATACATTACAAAGTAGAGAATATTGTATATGTCGAGATAAATATGACAATTATAAAAGTCAATGCAAAAAAGACAACGTGCGACAAAGCAAGTGTAAAAAGTGGAATAGAGAAAATTACTAGACGAAATTTCTATATTTCGATGAACCTAATTATAAAGCGTTACGGATTATTTTATTAATACCGACTTCCTTCCAAATCATAGAATTATTGTGGAAATGAATAAAACTAATACGCGTAGAAGAATGTCTTACATTACCAATATATGGACAAAGTAATTAATACTTGTCACTATCCTACTCCTACATTAGCCCTTAAATTAACAAGAAAAGGAACGTAGAAAAATAACTTGACAATATTACAATTACATTAATTTTCTATGTTGATCAACTATATGTACATGTCAACACTTCGGTTTCTTAAAATTATTGACAGCCATGTGATAGCTGACTATGAGTTCACAACTCCAAAACTCGATGTAGACAAACCTGTTGTCTACTAAATTAATTGTTTTTAACAATAAAATAACTTTAACAAAGAAACTGACAAAGTAATAACAGATCCGAAACAAAACAAACAACTTTCAAATAAGAACTCCTTGTCATAGACGAACAGTAAAAACGTTTATGTTAAAAACGAGCTTTGTCTTTTTCTTGCAAGCAAAATTTCTTATTAGCCAAAGCTCAATCATAGCCGTTTATGGCTTAGATTAACTTATTGTTCGTTTATGAAAGGAGTTATTCATAATTCTGTTTTAAGAATCACGACACCACATTGTTTTAAATTGAATAAGATTTAAAATTGTTTGTTTAGTATCCCAGATTGCATTTTAGACAGGTCTTTAAAATGGTTTAACAAAACTTTAACTAGCAAAATATTATTTGCTAACATCAAAACATTTGGCACACGTGACACTACAACAATAACATCACAATAATTTCATAAAACAACGTAGGTACTTGACATAATAATAAATAGGAAAAAATGAACTTAATCACTTAAAAGAAACAGTAACAATGTAAAAAAAAAAGAAAGATATCAAGAAGAGAATAAACATCTTCCAATGAAATTATTTCATATTTTCAAATCTACCATCATTCTGTACAATAAAATATTTAACAGAAGCTGAGAAAAAAATACGTGGAAAAACAACGTAAGACTTAGAAGGTCACAACCGTAATATAATAAAAATAAAAGATAAAACAAATTTATCTATCATCGGGCTGCCGAGTTGACCCATACGTCGACTAACTCTAAAAACACTGAAAAGCTAATTCATTATACCACTTATTTTAGACAGTATAACTATGTAAAACTTAGCCTAGTCATGTGAAATCTAGCATTGAGTATAACCTATCTACTGACAAATACAATTTTCTACTTTTTAACCCGTTATCACCCGAAGTATTATACATACAATTCATACAACATTGTTTATAAATAGACAAGTCACACCAAACAATAAACAAATTGTCTACACTCTTTGCTATATTGTACTCGGAATAAAATATATTTTTATTGACCATGCAAAAGTCATCAAAGTTGTAACAACCACAACTTTACGTAATAGATAGCAATAAGACAAATTTTCGATGTCAGTTAATGATATCAAATTGATGACGCTTTCATCAACTGAATTGATGAATTGAAAAACACTTATTACGTTTAAGAGCTTTCATGCAGCTTTTGAGATAATTCTATTGAGCAAATTTCAATAAATGTTAATGCACAAAAACTGAAAAATAACGCGCCAATGGTAAGTAACTAAGTATGTCTCAGAATACTTGTGTGTCCATAAATGAGGTCATTTATTATTTGTTTTGAGAATGCAAGTTACGTGAGATGTGTGAAGAACCTCTATAAATGTGAAATTTATTTATGGTAACAAAAAAAAACTGATTTTCTCGTTTGACTGCTCCACTATTCTAAAATTTGCTATAACGGCTGTATTTGTTTCGTCTTACTTATTTTCCGTTTATTAGAAAACAGTGATGATTAAAGTCGTTTTAGATGATATTAGGCAGCTTAACCAAACAATACTTACCTCGAATTAGGTAGTTACGACCGTATTTTTTTTTTTATTACACAGATCCGCAGTATCGTTCATTAATTGTGCTGGAGCTGTGGAATCGTGGTTTTAAAATAGGTATCATATTTTTCCTTAAAGTTTTGTTAGAAAGAGATAATATAAAATATGATAGCGAATACTAACGATAATCTGCCACTTTTCAAAGAGGACAAAGTGACATTTTCCTAGTAATAAAAAAAGGAAATGTGAGTCACACATTAGTTGTTTATAGATTAGGTTTAGAAATTAGGTATGTAATATTGCAAACATAGAATCTGACCCTTGGACATCTACCGACTCTCCATGTTTTCTGTACGTATTCTTTTGGAGAGTTAAACTATAAGAAAAGCCAAATATAAAACCAAACGACTAAAATTTACCGAAATTCAGTAATGATTTTATAATTGTTAAAAACTAAAAATAGGTTAGTGTTCCCGAATAGACACAAATTAAAAAAAAAAAGATTTATTTTAGTGAAAAAAAAGAATGCCGTGAATTGACAATTTTATTTGGGTTAGATATTGAGGTATTGTGTGGATGTTTACATAATATGGTCTGTAAAATAAATTTTTGTGAGTAGCAATTTGAATTGTAAAGTGAAATATTAAGAATATTCCCGAGAAAAGCTTAAATTAAGATCCACCCTATAAAATCCAATCATCATACCATACGTTATCTAATACTTCAAGTAAACACCTAACCGAGTACCATTCCATTGTATTCAGTTCATTCTCATTTTCATCTACATCAGATACTCTATAGTGTTTAGAAAATCTAATTATCATATTTGCAGTCATATAAAAATAACAACAGATTGTTTTATGTCTAACAAATATCTACTAAGATCGGATAACCAGAGTGAGGACAAGCCGTGAGCTTAAGTTACTTCTTTATTCATATTACTCATAAAATCTATTTTGGTGTGTTTCGGTGCGTGCAATAGCACATTTCTACTATAAATTTATTCGAATTATTTAAAAATTAACTCTGTTATAACTGACAATAGGTACAATTCCATTCGAAATTCCATCATGTTTGATTCGATCGTGAGACGGCCGAATCGACAGACAAATTCTAACATTTAACATACAACTTTCAGCGAGCGATTCTTTTTCATATACATTAGACCGAATGCCTTGTTATCTACGCTTAGTACGTATTATCTATTCTACACTAGCTCAGTGTACGCATTTTAAAATCGACACAAACAGCTATACATTCAATAACATTTATGATACAAAGACAAATCACACAAAACATTTTTTTAATTACATTATCCATCCCTGTTTTCCTAACTGCTCGCTGTGGAATTCCATTTATTAATTATTCAGAGTTATCTTAATTATCTAATAAACATTATCATGTGTTACTTTGACATATCAATAACGCGGCTCGAAATATTTTTTTTATTAAGTTAATCTGCTACGATACCCTACAGAATGGGTAAAAGTGAGGTTAACACTTTAAATGCGCGAAGTGTTTTAAAAGATAAAGAACTAGAAGTCAAAGTAAAATATAACCAATGATAGTGAGGAAGTAAACAAATATCTAACATTACACTAGTCTAGGTTAAAACAAATAGGTTTAACGCTACCTATGTAGTTAAAGACTAGGTTACAAACCTCAACAATGATTATCATCTAGATGTAGATAAAGTGCCGATTAGTGAGATCAAAGATATAACTTTCGGTGAAAATTGTGAGAGTAATAAATCAATAGAAGATACTCATGTTCTAAATTTACCCTGTACTCTAGGATTTATTAGTGACATTACTGTTAACATTAATTTACGGAAGATTAACCTCAGTAGGTAGGTACCTTGCAAAACGCATTCAAAAACTTAAGCTTCAAAGAGAATCAGTCATTACATTTTTGGGCAAGCATTCGTTATCTTTAGAAATTATTTTACTCTCAAGCAATTTTTGAACTAAATTAGCGCATAGAAATCTCCTGTTGCCATCTGCGAATATAATTTTGCTGCTATTTATCTGCTGGCAAACTTGGCACTTCGTTAAAAAATCTAATAAAAACAAGATTATCGAACTATCTAAGAATATCGATTTTATAAAAATGTACAATTGGCAGTCAATTGTGTTTTATTTCACAAATAGTATCTAATCAAATAATATCACCGTCGCGATGTAACTATGTTAAACTATTTTGACTTTATGATAAGTGTACTCTTAATTATTCTTGATGACTAGGTTTATTCTATCGATATCTACATTTTCTTACTCTTCAGTTACATCTACGTTGAAATTAATACATCATTCGTCAATACAATCGATATTGTCCATATGATCATTACGCGAGTACGTAATTATAAAATACTAAATGCATAAATTCAAATTAATGTCTACTTACATCATCTACAAAGTCCAGCTCTCATCGAGGACGTTTGCACAAAACTATAGTAGTTATATTTGATACTAATCGACTCGATTAATTATTACTTTTAACGTTTACTTACATCTATCCAACTTGAGCTCGATTTATTTCGAAGTTTATCTTACGTTAATCGTTACATACATTATTATGATCAACTTCTCAGAAACGTAACTCGTACTGACTATCGCGAGAAATAAATGTAAACACCTAAAGATACTGTACAATGTTTGTGCGCTCGTATCAAATGATTCCTGGGAAAGAAACTATCCGTTTGTAAACATACAAAAGAACTTAACACTCGCTTAATTAGAGTATGGCAAGTCTAATATAAAAATAGTGGCAGATTCGGCGGCCGGCAACGCGAGACCGCGAGAGGTCGCTCTGACTGCAACCATCGACGGAACAGTCTCGAATTCGAGTGTAATACTGGTACATATAAAAAGACGGTTTCGGCGACGCCGAGGCGTGTGAACGTCCATCAGCGCACCGGGCGCTTGGCACCTCACTGAGCACAGAGTTCTCGCCTAACAGTTCCCGCTGGGAGCTTTACACAGATCATCCATGCCACCACATCACGATCAGCTCCCAGAACGTCTTCGGCGGCGAGTGGCCGAAGACGTGAGACGAATTTCAGAGACCCGGGTCCCCTTCAGAGCCCATCTTTAGTAGCTCTAGCTTCTTCTTCGCTATCTTCGAGTACAGGATGTCGATAGGTTTCGTGTTGTCGTAGAAGGTCGGCGCTCGGAATATGATGAGCGCCGTCCCTAACACGCACGCTATCGTGAACAGGAACAGGAAGATTCGGTCTAACACCATCGCTACGTACTTCCAGTCATCTTCCACCTGGAACAGAATCAGCGATGTAAAACAAACACTTTTTTGACTTAAAGCAGAGCTGTTTGAATTTTATACTTACACTTTCAAACTTGTCTTTATTTCTGACATGCTGCGCTATGAACTTAGAGCCTTCTATAGTCTTTTCCATGCTTCTAACACAAGGTTGCTCTAACGACGCAGAGACGTCGTCTAAGTCTAAGCGACATGGGGATCCTGGAGGTGGAGAGAACAGTTCGTCATCGCCCCCCGGGGGCGGTGGCGGAGACGGAGGCATGCCTGGTAGCTCGTACTCTTCGCAGCCCCACTCCTTGAACTTTCCGTCCATTTCGTCCGGCCCAAAGACGTCTGTGAGCACCTGAAACATTCGCAACATTCACAAATCTGTTGTTCAATATTTGTAGTACGATTAAAGTTTGTATCAGTGCACTAGTTGAAATATCCGGGGATTAAAACGTCAGTACACGGTTGTCTGCGACGTGGCGGAAGCGAGGCGGTGTATTGGCGGGGCGCAGCTTAAGCCGGCACACAATTAGGCCGGAGTGGAGGTTTCGGTTTCGGGCCGTGTCTGCCGGCGTCGTATATATCTCGCGATCCGTCCGCAGCCACCGGGGGAACATAAATAACGGAGGCCGCGCGCGCTCGTTAAGCCCACTGCCGTTGAGTAATAAAGGAAAATCGAAATGGAATGAAATTGAGCTGGAAGCGATATTTTTGCGATACACGCTGCGCGCAATAGAATATCAGAAGGAGCACTCTGTGAAACTTGTGACTGGCGACAATTAAAATAGCTATTGATATATTCTGCATATCACGCCACAATGAAATATCTTGATATGATTCAAAATTTAAAATAGTGGCACAGTTGGCGGCCTTATGTATTGTCGAGGCTACCATTTCCTACGGCACGCTATTTGTATTGAATTTGATGGAAAATGTTTTGAATGGAGGAAACTCGATGAGAAAAGACTCCGTGTTGTTTTTTCACTGAACGAGATCCCTTTGAAGAACTTCATTTGTGAGAGCTTTTATTTAACAAATTTAATTAAAACGTTCCCCGTCAGAGGTTTATTTGGAGTGTCTGAGCGTGAACGCCTATGCCTTGGGATGATTAATGTTGCCGCGTCGCGTCCTATTTCTTATTTAGTGTTGGTGATTTATGAGTCCTTGCGATATCTTACCTCTGTAGGCTTATCGTTCTCGTTATCCTCATCATCGTCCGGCGGCTTCTCTGGCCTCTGTATACACAATATTGGGGGTAAAAAATCTATGAAGACTTTCCGCACCCACGGGGCCATGTGGTGGGTGACGGGTGACCTAAAATTTATGTTTAGCACCACAATAGTGACAACTACTGATAATGTGACTAGCATCATTGTGAACAACAGATATTTTCCTAATAACGGGACTGTTAGGGACGTGGGAGGAATAATTTCTGCTAACAGTAAGAAGAACACAGTGAGCGACAGCAGAATAGATATACAGAGCGAGATCTTCTCTCCCGAATCAGAGGGCAGATAGAATACTAATACTGATAAGAAAGATATCCCGACGCAGGGGATGATGAGGTTGACGGTATAGAAGAGGGTTTTTCTTCTTAGAGTAATGTTGAAGATGATGTCTGGGTACGGTTCTTCACAACACGAGTAAAACTTTTCGTTTCTAGTGGCCGGAACTTTCATTATGTCCCATTCTACAGAGATATAGTACTCAGAGAGGTCGATGCCCATCCCTATTCGATCCGAGTCCGGGGTTTGCTTCAAGTGCCTCAGATCAACCTGGAAAAAACACAGTTATTAAGACAAAAGAACTCGTATTTATCGATGATTGAAGCAACAGGTTGTTTACGTTGTTTTTGTTCACTGCCACTTCTATCTACTTGTAACACAGATTACAGAATATTTTTCTTACAGATTTTCATAGCCGACAAATTGTTTTTTTTACACGTGTCTTGGAATATATTTACGTAATAATCTAAAAGAGCCCATTTCTCGGTAATATCCAAAACATGTTTCGGAATATTTCGAGAGTTATTTCCAAATGTATTGTGAAGACGTTTGCCGAGATAGATTGAGAGATCACAGTTGGCTAAACATAAAAAGCCTTTCAAAGGGCCGTAACAAAACATCCTAAGCACGGCGATCTGTTATTAGGGAATCAAACCATTCACGCTGATCCTTACAAATAGCTGATATACCTATCTTCAACATCTGGGAAAGGTGTGAAAAGGATGCGGGATTGGTAACTGAACCTTAACATGGGGGTGTAAGACTTAAAGTTAAGCCGCGAGGTTTATTTATTTGGAACTTTAAATTTATTGGCTTTCTTACTTTCGATGAATGTCCTTGTCTTCGAGGCTAGGGCGGTAAACGACTCAAAAGTTTGGGAAGGATCCCGTCCTTCTCCGAAACATGGCTCATGTATCACATGTAATGTGAGGTAATCTCAAAATCTTCAAGTTATTTACGTGCCAGAAACCCGAGTCGTATTTCACGTTAATATATTATTCTACTACTTTTTGCTTGACTTTGACTTTACTTTGATCTTTTGATTTTGAAGAAATATTCCTTGGTCTCGGAATGTTTGTTTCGCATCGCGTAAACAATTTGGAAAGGTATCTTATTTAACGAATTATGCTTTCATTTCATTTGATGTTAAATTGAATGAAAGGCAGCTAAGCAAATGGATTAAAATATTGCTCTATATATAATTATTGCTCTGAATAAAGACACAATCTTAAACCAGCAACTTTACACAATAATTTCGTTAAAATATTATAACTATTCCTAAAATTACTATTCATCATTTACTACAAAGAAAATAGTATACAGGGTTATTCCTAATGAATTAGCATCCTTTTAGGGGCTTATTCTGTACATCAAAACTAACAACTTTTGTTCTGCCACTTGGGCCAAAAATAAAAACAGCTGTTCCATACATTTTGTCGCGAGTGTAAGTTATTTTTCTATGAAGCAATTATTTTTTTACTTTTAACAAAAGTTGCAGAACAAAAGTTGTTAGTTTTGATGTACGGAATAAGCCTCTAAAAAGATGCTAATTGGTTAGGAATAACCCTGTCTATTCCATTTCAGGTTTCTGAATACAATATCTCAGTTATTATACAAAACCACCCTTGATATATGTATATTTTGACAGTGGGTATTAGAAAAGGCTTTTACGTGGAGGAATTCGATTAGATTCTCTCTAAGCTCTTGCTACAATTTTCTTTCGACAGATTCGTTTTTTCATACAATTTTATTAGGAGCCGTGACTTCGTGAAATATCTTTCCTTTTATTTTATTTTGTAAGAGAATAAAATTACCAATGACATGAAAACGTTTCAGAGACAATTAAAGATTTCAAACATCATTTTTGAATGTTTCTGTGGTGTTTCAAAGCGTAATTTTAAAATATAACGTTTTACTCTAGGTGTCAGTATTGTAACAATTACTGTTGGGACATAAATTAAAGGAAAATCAAACTATGATTTAATAAAGTTACTACATGACTGTAATTCTTGTTAGTGTTCCTAGTTTTATAAAATACTAGCTGCCCGTCCGGGTTTCACCCGGGGGTGAACAACCCTTATCACTTAGAAAATATAATATTATAAAATTATGAAAAATAGAATCGCAGAATCGTAGTATCTATTTATGAAAAATAGGATACTAGCCAATTCTCTGACCTACTGAATATGCATATGTTTGGTAAAAATCAGTAAAGCCGTTTCGGAGGAGTAAGGTAACTAACATTGTGACACGAGAATTTTATGTGTAAGAATAAAAATATAAGTACCTAATATTACACTTGTCGTAAAGTTTTCGAGTTGAGTTAAGTTATTTACCCTGGGACCGCAGGAGCACGCTAAATATGCAATCCGCTTACAACTGGTCTAGTTGAAAAGCTTTATAGAAGGTCTATATCTGTCGTAAAGTTATCGAGTTGAGTTAAGTTATTTACCCTGGGACCGCAGGAGCACGCTAAATATGCAATCCGCATACAACTGGTCTAGTTAAAAAACTTTATAGAAGGTCTATATCTGTCGTAAAGTTATCGAGTTGAGTTAAGTTATTTACCCTGGGACCGCAGGAGCACGCTAAATATGCAATCCGCTTACAACTGGTCTAGTTGAAAAGCTTTATAGAAGGTCTATATCTGTCGTAAAGTTATCGAGTTGAGTTAAGTTATTTACCCTGGGACCGCAGGAGCACGCTAAATATGCAATCCGCTTACAACTGGTCTAGTTGAAAAGCTTTATAGAAGGTCTATATCTAGCATTGGATCCAGCATGACGTGGTGGTCTAGTGGTAATGACACCGACCTTACAATCGTGAGGTCGTGGGTCAAATCCCGGTCCCGTACCAATGAGAATTCAGATTTAATGTACGGAATTTCACACCACTGGCTTTTCGGTGAAGGAAAACATCGTGTGGCAACCTGCATACGTCCGTTGAAGAAATCCAATGGCGTATACATGTGAATCCACCAACACGCACTGGGCCAGCGTGGTGGTTATGGTCCAATCAACCTTCGTGGGTAGGCTTACGTCCTGCAGTGGACTATTAAAAGGGTTGGTACAGTATATCCAGCATTTGTCGTCTTATGGCTAAAATTATAATAAAATATTCTTGTGTCTTACCATGTACCCATCGTAGCTCCAAGAACCAAACTTCATAAAGCAAGTTTGCTCGTCGAAAGGGAAGTATTCCACGTCGATCTCACAGAACGACTTGTAGATGGCTGGCGGCTTCCAGACCACCTTCCCGTCGTGATGCAGGATGGCTTTCGTCATTATCGTCACTTCGTAGTTACCGTCCGCGCTGGAAACAAAAATTAACAATAAATAAATCGCTTTACATGCCTTACTCCTATTAAGATTGCCTATATCGGGAATGCCACAAAACACAGACTAGAACAATGACACCAGAACTCTAAATCTGTACTAATATAATAAAGAGGCAAAGTTTGTGAGGTTGTAGAGAGTAATCTCTAGATCTACTGAACCGATTTTGAAAATTCTTTTACCAATAGAAAGCCACATTATTTGCGAGTGCCATATGCTATAAAATAAGCGCCGGCGAAGCCGCGGGCAAAGGCTAGTAGATATATAAATCAATAATCATTTCAACACAATGATGACTGATTGAAGCAATAAATATGACAGATGTACCGGTCATGGCCACTGTCCCAGATTTGAACATTCAATGTCAAAATTATTGTATAAATAGATTATGTACAATGTAACACCCTCAGACCAAATAAAAAATCAAGACAGAATGTTGTGAACAAACAATTGAGGCTGGCAAAACTACGCCTCGCCGTGTACAGACACAATTACACACACGTACAAGGAAACTACGCCTTCTTGCTCGTTAGTCCAACTATGAGGGCGCAACACCGACGCACTCACCACATGTATAAAAAACCGGCCTCACTTATCTGTTCACTACGTTCTGTTTTGATTTGTGGTGTTACCTCAGACCGAATAAAAAAAAATCAAAGCGTTCTGCTTTGATTTTAATACTGCTTTGATTTTAATACAATTTTAATGACAAATTAATATTATTAGAGAAATTTTCAAACTTTGACATTTACACACACAAAATTTGTGGTGTTACCTCAGACCAAATAAAAAAATCAAAGCAGAACGCTTTGAATTTTATTTTGTCATTAAAATTGTCTACTAATTATTTTTTTAACATTACACCTATCTACTTAATAGTATTTAAAAAAAAGCAATAACATTCAAAGTGACCAAAAATGACACTAATATGGCCAAAACTGGTACATCTACCCTAGATGATTATCTCCGGATACGGTTCATAACTCAAAAGCCAATAATTACTTTCTGACCCAACAAGCGGGAAACAGCAAACCTACTCCCCGATTAACACCACGATATCCTCCAAATATCCATTCATTAGAAAGTGGTGACACAGACCATTAATATAAGAAGAGCCATTAAAGCGCCAAAGGGCCCCAATTATGTAAGACCGCTAATGTTTGTAGTTAGCACCAGCGTATATCACTTAGAACACTTAGTTAGCTTTGACACGAACAAGGATTAACTTGATTCAGTGGCCTCCAGCAAGTCTTAATCGGGTTGGTTGATTTAGGTATCATATATAAGTGTAAAATGAAGCATACGTAGCCCTCACTGTGCAGACACACCCACAAACATATTATACATCCACTCACTCACCAACATGCACCCTACACACACATTACGCAATAGAAAAATGGAAATTACTTGTACTCGTATTTAGGTGAATTACTAAAAACTCATTGTTAAGTCATTCTTATCATTACATTAGGTAATAATTATTGTGAGATGTCTTATTTAAAAGCGGAAGAGACTAAATCTCACAACACACGACCACCCATGGTGTGAGATTTAGGGTTCCACTGTGGAAGTTTGTAAATTTAATCTAAGTACCTACTAACACTACTTTAAGAATTATCAACATTAACTAACTCCAAAAGCTGTAACTTATTTGAGCAAAAAATAAACGTTAGTATAAGATAAGAATCTTATATATTTGTGAATAAAAGACTTTTTTTATTTATTTATCATTTTAATTCAGACAATAATTATCCACAATTTATAAAAATTTAAATACAACTATGTCATTCATTTTAAAACATTAATTTACAAGATACAACTATGTCATTCATATCTATAATTTATAATTTGGTGCCCACAACAATTGACATCCACTTATTCGGGATGGGGCAATCCAGTCGATCAGCAATCATTTGAAGAATGTCATTGCGGCTGCCTCGCACTCTATGTCGCAGGGATGCGACTTGTAGCGTAGCTACTAACAATACTTATTTCTTTCTCGTTGCACGACACTTAAACATCACAATCATTCGTTTTATGCACTTTTGGACTTTACTTAATAAACAAATCGAAAACATTAAATAGCAAATGAAATTGCAAATGCAGTGACTTTGAAGTTAGCAAGTACTGAGACAGTAAAAGTGACAGTTGGTTTGACGCTGTCATCTATGGACTGCTTGTCGCTGTCATTGTTCGGACTGATCCGTAAAGAAAAAAAAAGAAATTATTTGTGTCTGTATTTTCATAACCTTGTTGGGAGAATGGAACGTAAATAAGTATGTTTTGTTTACAAGGCGTAGTAGATTAAGTGCGGTGACGTCATAAGTGGATGCGTGATTCGAAACGGTTCAAAAGTGACAAGTGAGTTAGCAAATTTTCGAGAAGATCAAAAAAAGCTTCTTGGATCGACAATGGTTCTTTTTCTGGAGACTTCGTTGAAGCATGTGGTGCTCCGGACATCCATCAGCCTTAGGGCGGAAGCGTTTAAAAAGAGGCGATAGAGGTTAGTCAATTGATCTAGTGATTCGCTCGTCAATCTGATCTGAATTTTGATTCGCTGGAAAACATTTTTTGATCTTGGAATCATCCCGGTGAAAAATACGAGTGATACTTATTTGCCGTCTGGTTTGTCCATAGCCTCTTCCCGCGACCCGATTGATCCCCCGACGGACCCCGCGATGATGGTTCCGGACTCCTGATTTTTGCACACGTCATTTTGGTTGTATCGACGGGCTAGCCTGGTGGCGTACCTGCCAGCCTACACCTGTTTCCACTTGCGGATTTCATCCTGCGAGCATGCCTGCCACGGATCCACAAATAATACCTATTTAGTTTTTTTACATAACCCAGGGCCACACGGTCACTTTGGTATGACTATTAAGGTCACCCTCTTCTACAAATTTTCATGATTGAAGCCTTCTGGACAGAGTTTAGACGTATGAGACATTCCTCGTTTTCACTGTATGATCCATGCTTTAGTGAACATAAGAAGAATTTATTTTTATCCACGGACTAAACGACTAGCTACCGTTTTGTTCGCTTGATTGTAATTAATGTTAGAAATCATATTAGTTTGTACTTTATGCAATATCGCAGACGGTATATGCACAGTCTCTAATAATTAAGTTAATTACCTACTACATTGTTAGAAGTTTGGTTTAATTAGGTTCGCTTTAATTTAAGTATTGAAAATATAGCAATAAGTAATGATATACTTTACAACGGTTAAGTTTGTGTAATTTTAAGCTCGTGGGCATTAAGACCCTTCTGGTCACCACCGAGAAAACTTACCCGCTTTAGATTTAAGATAATTTAATGTCAATTCAAGGGGTTAAGGTTCTTACAAATAAATTTGTTGTGATTTAAATTACAAAACAAAATCTTTTAATTTTGTCCTCACTCAACAACTCACAGGTAGATAATAATACGGTCTTTGGGAACAGAGGTTCTTTGTACTTATCGACTTTGTTTATCCAGGTAACATTTTGTTTATTTGTCAAGTAGCTGCGACACCACACCTTCGAAGGTGTTGTATCATTTGTCCCCTTTAGTATCATTAGTCCCTTTTTGTATCATTTGTCCCTTTGCTCTAACTGGTAACGTTACATCACCACTACCCCTTTTAAATCCCAACATTTAATGCTTATTAAAATAATTTTTTATATCACGTTACAGACTTTCTTGCGAATAATCGCATAAAAATCGTCTGTTCGTGCCTCTGCAAACATCTCAGATGCACTACAGAAGCGAGGCAACCGCATCAGCATCCTAAAAATATCGTTATATTGGACCCGTAGAATGCTGGCAGCCCGGCGAGTATGACTAATCCACAAACTACTCGAGTAGAATGACTGGCAGTTTATAGCCCGGGAGGTACGAGTAAGCGTAAACAATTTCAGCTTTTAAAAATAGTTGCGAGATACTCATTTATATTTTAGAAAATTCAAATGGGTATCCCCACCAAACGCTAAACATCTCAGCTGACTGAATCCGGGGTAATGTTCTACCCCACCATGACTACCTACTACCAAAAATTTAGCTTTTAGAAAGTAAGTGCATTTTATGCGCCTACCTCCCGGGCTATAAATCTCGAAGAATGGAACTTATATTGCAATTTTTACTCTATCTCTATCTTATGTTTTCAAAGTTGATTCAATGGATAATTCAATACAATTATCATGTAAAATCTTTTATGTAAAATGTAGACTTTCATAACGAAATTTTAAACTAAAATCATCTTTTTGAAGTTGAGTCAGTGGCTCCCAGCCAGTCCTAATCGTGTTAACTGATTTAAGGAATATTCTGTGAAAGATGGATCGTGATCTAATGTCTATAATATTCTGTGAAAGAGAGATCGTAGTCGAATGTAACTCATTTTGTTACATTCGACGATTGTTACATCGATTCGTAACAATTTTAATCTCAACATTCTGTTTATCTCTACATTCTGTATTTAAACATTAAAGTAGATTTAGCCAACGAGTTTTACATACTATCATGTAACGTATTATGCAAATTTAATGTAAACAATCTATACCTTTGATGCAATTGTAATGTAAATCAATCTTTTTGAAGTTGATTCAGTGGCCAGCAAGCCTTAATCAGGTTTACTGATTTAGGTATTATTCATTATTGTAAGTCGTGGTGGTCTAGTAGCTGTAACGCTGGCCTGTCATTCTTGACGTCGTTGGTTCGAATCCCAGTCCCGTACCAATTAATTTCTTTGGAACTTATGTACGGAATTTCACATCACTGTCTTTTCGGTAAAGGAAAAAATCGTGAGACAACCTGCATGCGTCCGTGGAAGATATTCGATGGCGTATGTGAATCCACCAATTCGCACTGGGCCAGCGTGGTGGATTTGGCCCAATCACCTTTTGTAGGTAGGCCTACGTCCTGCAGTGGACTATTAAAAAAATGGCTGGTACAGTACAGTACAATGTAATTTATGTTGCAATTTTTATCTCTACATTCTTCATCTTCAAAGTTGTTTTTTTTTTAATTCTGAATAGGTTTGCGTTTGACCACATACTGCCTGATGTTGAGCAGATAAGCGGTTTAGGTTGTAGCACGCTTACCTAGAAGATACATACCTATTAACTCGGGATCCAGGTACTACCAAACTTACTTAGCCGATTATTTTGTTTTGATTAGCGCGCACTAAAAATATTTTGCATCGAAATCATCTATGCAAAAAGTATGGCACCCTTGCCCCGCCTGACCTTACTAAAATCAGAACAAAATAAATATTTAGGGGGGGCTCCCATACAAAAAACGTGATTTTTTTAGGAGTTTTGTGCTCGTTATAAATAACGGCAAGAGGAATTGGGCTTAGGGGGCTCCAACACGGCACGGAACCCTACGTGCGCGAGTTCGACTAGCACTTGGCCGTTTATTTTCTTTAAAAAATAAACAAGAAAGAGTTACATATACTCTTTTCTTGTCTCTATTTTTCTTACCTATCATTTAAGTTACGTGCCATACCAATCATATGTATATCAAAATTTTACAAAGGAATCAT
This sequence comes from Hypomecis atomaria, assembly GCA_964007245.1. Lineage (NCBI taxonomy): Eukaryota > Metazoa > Arthropoda > Insecta > Lepidoptera > Geometridae > Hypomecis > Hypomecis atomaria. Next base: position 18,095,044 of record OZ023293.1, read on the forward strand.
TTTACTTTTCATAAAAACTCGTTTTTTGATCTTGTTTTAAATTTTTGTTTAAAATTATCTCCCACAAACAATACAGAGCTCTATCTGAATATGTTTTCTAAAAGTTAAATAAAACACAGGCACCATCCGCCATGTTTTTAAATTTAAACAGATAATATACGCTAGGTGCCACTTTAATGCACCTGTGACTTCCTAAAAGCTCTCGCCGAGTATTCAGAGTTAACTTTATTTTTAATGGAGGCACATGAGCTAATGGAAGACTGTGTGACACTTTTCATGAATGAGGTTGACTCTGGTTATGTTATGACATCCTTTTTGTGCAAACGAGTGTTGTCGGATATTCTTCGTTTGTAACCGACTTAAAATAATTATTTCTCGCAAAAAAATGGCAAAACTGCCTTCCATCGTGTACAAAATTCGAATATTTCGCTAGAATTATATGCATTATTATTGATTTTTCAAAAACGGCTCAGACGATTTCTGTAAAATTTAAATGGGACCACCTCAGGGGTGTACTCTTTTAAACTAAAAAAGAATTGTTCGATTCAGTTATCAATTGGCGCAATTGTCGATGAACATACACAAAAAAATACTTACAAACGAACAAAGAACCTCCTCCGTTTTGGAAGTCGGTTAAAAAGAGATTCGAGTCGGTTAGAAAGTTAGTCCCCTAATCACTCCTAACCAAAAATAAATAATGAACAAAATATAATATGAAAATCCATCTCATACTTCGATCAAGATATTTGCTCGAAGATCTCATAAACCAATTTATTTAGCTCTTCTAAGTGGAACAAACAATACACGTGTTAATATTCCAAAAGCAAATTTCTAGTAGGTACCTAATAATATCAAAATATCTATAACGAAATTTCCTCTTCAAACTGAACTATGACGTAAGTTCGTGTAGACCGGGTGGCTAGCCCTGGTGCCAGAGTTTTTAAGCCGCCAGAAGGCCTCTGACATGCCTAAACGGTTAAAACAACCGGAGCTTACAATTAATTTATTGTGTCAACCAAGCCACGGTAGCGCTCGTTGTAAATGCCACCCACGGTCACCCCTCCGAAAACTGATCGTGCTGAACGTTACTTAACTTCGATGATCGCTAACGAACACCTAGTCAATTCGCTATCAGCGCTATGATGCTAGTAAAACTAGTACGTAAACTTGTACTTACCCGGCAACAACATATCTACAATTCCTCACAGAACTTTTGATACTTAGTCGGAGATAAGTACCTACCAGATGGATATTTGTTAAGGCCTATTCTCCACTATTGCGAATAGGAGCGGAGATGGACAGTTTTTTTTATGAATGACTTATTGCTGTTGGCCTCTGAGGCCTCTACAGCTTACCGGGCATGAACGAGCGCAGAAAGCGGCAGAGCATTAAGATTAAGTTATAGGTTGACTAGCGCAAAGGCACCTCAGAAGGTAAGGAAGGCGGCCTGGGCAATACCCAAAAAGGGAGATCAGACTTGCCCGGGTACCCCAAAAGGGGTGTACCAACCCAACCCAATAGGGCCACAGGGGCCCTATTGGGTTGAGCTGGTTGACTATTTTGACTGTTAAGGTCACGGACAACAAGCATTTCATTTTTCCAATGACAAACGAACCAAATTAACGGATGAAAGGATGGACTGACGGACGTACAGAGCTTCGCACATCTCCGCGCCGCATTGTTGGAGTCTGGCCCGTATCCAGAGATACCAGAAAGGTAGCTACTTGTTAATGAACCGAACCAGAAACTATTATAACCAGAACAACGCTTATCCTGTTTCCATTTATCAAAGTTTAGTAAACGCTATTAAATTGTGCGAATTGAGTTCGATTCCCGGTTGACACGAGTTTAGATATTGGATTAATTTTGGATTATACAAGTTTGATACACGGTTGTTTATAGGAGTTGAGAAACCTGATTCGCATTTGGAAGATGTGTAGATATGTAATAGGCCTAAGGCTACTTCGTTCAGCGTAAGCAAAATGACTTTTATTTTAAACTAGCTGACCCGGTGAACTTCATCTCACCATCTGTCAACTATCAATGACAACTTTTACATGCAGGAACCTAATGTATGAGAAAATGAAATTAATGTTTTTATTATTTTACTCACTACATTTTTATATTTTCTCACCGTAAACCTTTTCTTAGCTGCCACGGATATTTCAAGATCAAAATTAGCCAAGAAGGTCCAGCCGTCCTCGAGTTTTAGCGAGACTAACAACCACGATTCATTATACATACATATAGATTGCGGAAACGGAATAAATTAGAAAGAGTCTTGTGTTCGAATAGCACCGAAGCTTTAGAAAACTTGTCTAGAATTATTATTATATGACGACTTTTGATAATTATGCTTTTTTTACAATACGATTTTTAGTATTGTATTCTATTGATTCAACTTAATTTTACGTAATTCAATTAAGACTATTGGTATGTAACTAATGGTTTTAGATAGATAAGTAAGGTAGAAGTATGAATACTTAAAGTAGTTTTTTTTTTCTTAGTTTCCTCGGACTTGATCGGAGGCTTTGTTTATTCAAAAAACATAATTAAATTAAAACTTAATAATAACTTGCTACATCCTAGACCGCATATCTGCTCAACATCAGGCAGTATGTAGTCAAACGCAAACCTTTATAGAATAAAAAAAAAAAAAAAAAAAAAACATTGGGTCCGTGGGTGCTGGGAGCTCATATCATTTTCAAAAGTCTTTCTGGGCGTCTGGTGGACGCGACGCGTGACCAAAATGCTGGTGTTTATTTGGCTCAACGCATAAGCATTGCCATTCAGCGTGGCAATGCAGCCAGCATGCTGGGCACGCTGCCAACTGGCAGTGGGCTTGAGCATTTGGATTATCTTTAGACTTTCAAAAGTCTGAGGATGATCCAATGCTTTTTATGTAATAGTAGTGTAGTTTTGTTGTAGTTATCAAAGGCACTTTTGCCCGATTAAAAAAAACTTAATATTTTGTGAATATTTCAAGCATCTACCTGTTACCCTTATTAACATCGAGCGAAAAACGGTAAAAAATTTAGGTTTGTTGTATGTTAAATATTTATTTTATTCTGTTTTTAGTATTTTTTGCAATAGCGGCAGTAAAAACACATCATCTGTAAAAAAAATCAGCTTTCTAACTATACTTAACGGTTCATTAGATACAGCCTGGTGACAGACAGACAGATAGCGGAGTCTTAGTAATAGGGTCTCGTTTTAACCCTTTGGGTACGGAACCCTGAAAAAGAATATTAACTTAGACTTTCGTATTTGCCAAAACATGTACCATCACGTTTTATGTTTTAACATGCTTGAGATGATTTTCTAAACCTGTACTTTAAAACGCAAAATGAGTATCTACTTAAACACTTTTCTGAACGATACTCTACTATGTAACCCTGTACCCAGATGCTATTTAGATTAAAAGGTGCACTTATCGCACGTTTCGCTTCACTTGGTACCGGGCTCTAACGCCCATTGGAAATTCGACCTTAACTTTGGTAGTTAAGATTGAAAACGCTTGAGGCTGCCTAATGCATACAAATGCGGTGAACCGCTGTTGATAACGTGTGACGAGATGCGAAGTTTTAAAAGGGTGTTATTTAAATGGCTAGCAGTGCAATAAGTTTTTTCCTTCATATTATTACCTGAGTTCATATAAACCCTGGAATCAGAGTTTTTACAGTCTATGACATAGCTAAACGGTTAAAACAGCTGGAACATTCAATTTAACGTGTCATCCGAGCGACGGTAGCGCTAGGCAGTAAATGCCACCCGTGCTCATCCATCCGACGACTGCCCGTTATGTTTCGTTCGAATTTTCCTAAGGTATACTCTGTAGAGAATCGACATCGATATCCTAATGTTTTGTGTATTCATAGCGCTATGTAAGTCACGTTCGGCACGGTCAGTCTTCGTATCGGTGACCGCGGGTGGCATTAACAACTGAGCGCACCTGTTTATTGAATAGATCCAGCGGTTGTTTTACCTATTAGTTTTTGCCCGCGGTTTCGCCCAGGTCATATTTAAATTTTTGTACTATCCCATATGACCCTTTTACTTATCATATATATAAAATAATCAGCAAAGTACGAGTAGGACATGCGCACGAATGGTTCCGTACTTTATGGGAGCCCACCTTAAATATTTATTTTATTTTAGTATAAATATTTATTATTGAATTGAAAATAATGTTGCCATTATTAATATCGAGCGAAAAACGGTTATAAATTACGGTTTGTTGTATGGGAGCCCCCTTAAATATTAATTTTATTATGTTTTTAGTAAGTATTTGATTTATAGCGGCAACAGAAATACATCATCTGTGAAAATTTTAGCTTTATAGCTATAGCGGTTCATGAAATACAGCCTGGAGGAAGACAGACAGACGAATAGACGGACAGCGGAGTCTTAGTAACAGGGTCCCGTTTTTACCCTTTGAGTACGGAACCCTAAAAAACCAGTGTCTTATTCTGATCTCTAAACTATATCCGTGCCAATAATGAAGATGATCCGTTGCTCCGTTGCTGCGCGAAAGAGTTACAAATCCATAAACCAACAAACACACCTTCGAATTTATTATACCTAGCTGTAAAGAAGTAAGGATTTCCTTAATAGGTATGTGGCTAGACTTGAAATTTTAAAACGACGGTGTTATAAGATCGGCGACGGTCGCATCGATTTATCTTGAGTCTTGAGCCGATGCCAAAAGTCGAATTATTGATTGAGACTACTGCAGGGGATTACGTTTATCAAGTTTTTGATACTGGCCTTTGGGTTTTAGAAGACGTTTAAAGCGCTAAATTTTTGCCTAAAGTAAAGCAAGCACGTACACACGCACAGAACACACATACGCACAGCATTTAATATATGACGATAGTAGAACCAGACTGATCCAAGCGATTCTTTTATTTCCAAATTGCTAACATTACAACAGAACTTGTCCCCAACATGAAAAAAAAACTTGGATCCATCAATATGGAATGTAGACAAATGCCAAGTTATGCTTGGATCGTTCTGTGGTATGAGTATGTTGGGAAGGCTAGTGCGTAAGCCTATGTCCCACAGCTGACTCATTCATTCATTTAAAACTTAAGAGCAAGGCTATTCATGGTAGATCCGGTAGAGCTCATAAGATGATGATAATAAGACTCAAGTAATTCAATGAGTAATGAAGTTTTTAACTGTAGTGAAGCGCTTGCAGTAAATAAAGTAATAATTACCTGTTTTTTTATTATTCAGAAAATACATGACATTTTGTTAATAGTTTACGATTTTGACTGTTTCTTTAGTCCAAAACAATGAGTAAGTACACGATATGCTACTAACATTTTTTTTATGCATATTTTCGTACATTAAATAAATTTGGGAATTAGAAAATATGAATTGCTTTTTGTGTCACCTATACGCGGAAAATACCTAGTCCACAAATGAATGCGCTTTGTCCAAGGCAAAGGTTGCGATTGTCTGGCCGTCCGATAAAAAGTGCGATAACCTTCATTCATTGAAAGTTAACGTCTCTTCCCCATAAATTCTTCTTTTATAAGGGTCTTATCTCCTCATTTCCGGTTTGCAGACAAAAATCCCATTATTTTGTATTATCAAGACATCTTGACGAATTTATCTTGAAAGCGGTTGGTTCAGAGTAGTGCGCTTTACGACCAAACGGGACTTTGACCCGAAACTAAGGCCCATACTCCACCAAATTTGAGCAAAGCGGATAAAGCTTAAGCTTAGGCTTAGCAGGTTATCACTCAATTGAAGTTATAAGAGCTTCTGAATATTGACGAGAAATGACGCACTGCTAAATCCACGAAATGATTTTTAATTTTATAGTGCATCCCACACTAGGTTTATCTCAAAGAGTTACTTTGATTTATTGAGTGATAACCTGTCTAATACGGATATCACAGGTGGCGCCGCCAACGCTATAAGTTGGTTAAAATGATAAACACTTCACAGAATTCGCCGCGGGGTCAGTATAGCGAGTTAGCTCAGTGGTCCAGAGCGTCGGGCTAGTGATCTGAAGACGCAAGGTTCGAATCCTGCATCCGCGACGAATTTTTTAAATGTTTATCATAAAAAGTAACTCTTTAAGTTGCAATGGATTGCGACTGGGAGGAAATGGGGGAGACTTTTGCCCACGAGTGGGACAGAACAAAAAAAATACTAGGAGCTCACAATCAACTGTCTGCATCGCTTCGCCTTAGTGGAGTCCAAACCTGACCCTAAACTAAATCTAGTTCCGATTAATTTACTTTAGTTTTGGTCCGGGATGAATATTTATGGGTGTTCTTTCTTTTTGTCTCGTACTTAACGCGTCAAGTTCGGTCCACTTAGTGGATTGTATAGTTTAGTAGGTAATAGTAGAAATACGAGAATAGATGGCCTTTTGGAAAGATCAAGACGGTGATGAGAAATTGAATGCTTTTGATGAATAGTCATTAAGTTTTATTAGTTGGTATAAATAGGAGAAGATTGAAATATACGTTTTTATCAAATGAAAATTCTTCTACGTGGGATACCTATTTATAAATTTTATAATACTTTATTGTGAATATAACTACTACTAATTACTATTAACTAAAAGTCATGACTAATTTCGCGTTTTTTCTGGTCTAGAAAAAGAAAAGAAAAAGACAAATCCACAAAGACTATAATCGTCTTTTTAAATTTTACTTGACTGATTCCGGTGTTGTAGTCAAAATAAAATGGAAGTTATTTTCATAAAAAGGATATGAAAATACATAACAATAGGCATATATATACCTACCTCTGAAAGTTCTACTTTGAAAAACCACACCTTGTTTTGCAAAGCACTGTTTCTATATAATCAAAAATAAGTCATCATCGTCTTCAGCGTCCTTCGACTTAATCTCCACTAACTCAATGAGTCTAAATTATTTTCGACATCTTCGTGTATTCATAATATGACGATATTAGAACCAGAACGATCCAAGCATTGACTTGGCATTTTTTTACATTCCATATTGATGGATCCAAGTGATTTTTTTTTCATGTTGGGCACAAGTTCTGTTGGCAATTTTGAAATAAAAAAATCCCTTGGATTAGTCTGGTTCCACTATCGTCATACATTATATGTTGTGTGTATGTGTGTTCTGTGCGTGTGTACGTGCTTGCTTTACTTTAGGCAAAAATTAAGCGATTTATTCGTCTTCTAAAACCCTAAGGCCTAGCAAAACAAACGCAACCAGAACAGCCTGTATCAAAAACTTGATAAACAAAGTTCGTTATCCCCTGCAGCAGGTTCAATCGATAATTCGACTTTTGGCATCGGCTCAAGACTCAAGATCAAATCGATGCGACCGTCGCCAGTATTATAACACCGTCGTTTTAAAACTTCAAGTCTAGCCACATACCTATCAAGGAAAACCTTACTTCTTTACTACTATTATTAATTCGAAAGTGTGTTTGTTGGTTTATTGATTTGTAACTCTTTCACGCAGCATCGGCAGCATATTGGAACGGATATAGTTTAAAGGTCGGAAAATGACATATGCATATCGCTGATAAATAAAAGTACTTTTGGGATAGCACAAAATTTTCACTATGACGTGGGCAAAACTACCGAAAAATCCTGAAAAAAACCTGATAGAAGCTGTTGTAAATAGATCGATGTACTGAAAAATACTAATAAAATTTATCAATATACATCAACTATCAATGTAGCTAAATTATTTTATGATAACAGATTAGTACATAGTCTCACAGTGAATCCTGTTATCGGAGCACAAATTAAGTAGACGTGATCATTTTAATGTTAGTCGAAACTGCTACGCAGAAGCTACGCTTTGGTTTTGCGTAGGCATTATAGCTACGAATCTATGATGCTACAATATTATTATCGTTTGCTTCAATATTAATATGGTTTAGAGAATAGTTATAAAGAGAAGGTTTTTCTTTATTCAATGGGCATTATACATTATGTAGGTATTTAAGATCTCATTTTAGTCATCATTTATTTTGAAACCAAAAATTACATTTATCGAGAAACTTTGTTAGTTCGCAGTATAGTAAGAATAGTACTTGTGGGTCTACGGCACATTATACTTTGATATCAAATGCTGATTTAAACAGCTTTTCCTGTAGGCAACATGCGGCGGAAAGTCGTTTAAGTACCTACCTCTAACATATTGGGACCTTAAACTTGCCTTTCACAAGACTATGAATCATGATAAGTTTCAGGTAGTCCTTTGACCGATACTTTTATACAATACGTAGAAAGATCAATTAAAATTTGTTGCACTTTAACACCTTAGTAATATGTATTAATAATAAATATCAGGAGGCATCTTACATACGGTTCCTGACCCCAAACTAAGCAAAGTTTGTAAGATGGTGCCAGGGACTGTTAAAATATTATTATACTATTTTTGAATACATGGGTACTTATATAGATAATAACATCCAGACACAGAGCAAATATATATCTGTGTTACAAAAATGTTTGCCCTGGGTGGGAATCGAACTCACGCCTCTTTGATCTAGGAGTCAGGGTCGGTAACCACTGCGCCAATGAGGCAGACAAGTAGAGTTATAACCATCTAAAACATCGAGACACAATCATATCGATGTCGTACACAAATCGAATCGGAGTTCAACTCATTCTTTACTCTTCTTCGTAATACCAACATAACACAAATAACTCCGTTAAATTGATTCGAAAGTAAACAGTACTAGAGTGAGATTAATGCGAGCCCTGCCTTATAAGGCGCCCAATAAATTCGGCTTTATTGAATTGCTCAGGAAACGTAAAAGAAAACTTTATATGGGTTGTTTTAAGAGCTATAATATATTAGCATAAAATGTTAATAGTGATGTACTATCGTTGTCTCGCGGTTTTACTCACGGCTTTACAGAATGTGTTACTACGCAAGACGCAAAGACTTCTAGAGGTTTAATTAAACTTATCATTATAAAACACTTTTTTTTTATCGGCAAATCCTGAAATAGCGTAAAAAAAAAACTATAGTTTTTTTTTATAACGATAAGTTTAATTAAACCTGTTTATTTATAATTAATAGCTATTAATTATAAACAAACAGAACTATTACTATACATGAAGTCATCTACGATTTTTTTAGTTTTTCCTCGGAATCAGTTCTAGATTAGGGCAAAAGTTTTCATAATGATGAGTTTATAATTTCTTAAAATATTTGCCCCTTCGCAACGGAACTGTTTGTATAAATCTGTGATGTTCTTGCCTTTTTTAATAGTCCACTGCAGGACGTAGGCCTACCTACGAATGGTAATAGTTCTTAATTCTTACTAATTCGATTTTTTTTCTTTTATAACACCAAATTATGAGCAAAAAGTATAGGCCGAATCATATAGGTCGGTGGATATGAAGTTAGCTACAAGCTGCGCAATATCCAATCCTGACTGAAGCTCACGCGTTGATTGGAAATTGCGCAGCTTGTACGAGTAGCTTTACATCCGCCGACTGATTCGGCCTATACCACTTCACACATCTTACTTGAATCAATGTTCTAAAACGTGCATCTACTAGAGTTTGGGAATTTTCGACAATTTCAAAGTACTGGGACACGAGACAGCCTACAATCAAAGTCCCGGGAATTCCCCGAACTTCGAGACTGCTTATGTCCGACTATCAGCTGTTACATACAACATTACAACTCGGAATCTTCGAGCAAATATCTATAGACACAATCGTGCTAAAAAGTGTTCGAACCAAAACTCTGCCCAAGCTACGTAGTGGGCAGGCGTTTTAGTTAGTCGTAAGGCAATTGAATGGTGACTACAATGCCGCGCGATGCCCAAGTGCTCGGTTACAAGCACTAATTAGGTGACATATCGTCGAGATTCGAGAAAACGGGTCATTTTGAAATATTTAACGTATACGAGTATATCTAAGTCGGTATGTATGACAGCGCTCGGATATTTTTTGCTACTTGATGTGTAGATACGAGTATAAAGCTCGGAATCGACAAAATGTATGAAATTGCTATTTTTTTTTCGAATTCCGGGTTGCCTCTACAGTAAAAGCTGTCCATAATGATCTTTTGAATCACTTCCTTTCTTCTTAGTACATAAGTTATGGATAACTCTGTAAATCGTGAGCCCCAATGTTTATGAAAAATAAGCTACCTACTCTACACAAAACCGCAATCTAAGAAACAAAGCGTAAGACGACATTGTCGAATTTTCTAAGAAAATTAGTTTCATTTAAGACACATTTCTCGTCGCCATCTTTTATTATTAATACTAAACCCAATGTCAGCTAGTGCAATAATTAGGCAAAAATCCATAAATACTGTTATAGTTAGAACTGAGGTTCAATTATTAAAAGCTCCTTCAATTATTTGAAAATAAAATGTACACTAAACAAACTCGACAATTTCGTCTCTCGACGACTAAAATTACGAGAAGTCCCGGGATTCCGAGACACGAAACGTCCCGGGACACAAACCTCTAGCATCTACTCACTAAACTCCCACGGCCTGTTATTACTAATATAATTATTTTTCGCAAAAAACGGCAAAACCGCCTTCCATCGTGTCAAAATTTCGAATATTTCGCTCTATTGTTGATTTTTCAAAAATGACTCAGCCTATTTCTGTAAAATTTAAATGGGACCACCTCAGGAGTATACCCTTTCGAACTAAAACCGAGTCGAAAAGCATTTTTCGATTCGATTCACAATTGGCGCAATTATCGATGAACATACACAAAAAATATACATACAGACGAACATAGAACCTCCTCCTTTTTGGAAGTCGGTTAAAAATGGTCATAATAAAGCATTTTCCTTGTGCGAGATATTAAAAGTTAATATCCAAATATATAGTTTCGTTGGTATATTTTTGGTCGTGAGTCGTATTGTGACCTACGATATTAAAATATACTAACTTCAGCTATCTATTGTAGTTTTTCTTCTCGTTGTCAAGTGCTAGAATTAATATTGCTTTATATGAAACTAGCTTTTACCCGCGGCTTCGCCTGCGTTGTATTTTGATTTTGGCTTATCGGCTGCGAAACCTAACCTAACTGACAAATATCAAAATACCTTAGAGGAATGCTTTTGTTGGTTAAGTTACGGTTGGAGTGTATATACAACCCCCCCGTGTATTCCCGCCTTGTCGTGGGGGAGGTCTGAGGCGCTGAAAAGGCGGCACTCAAAGTCTCCATCTTCTTTGGGTCTTTTCCCCCAAGGAAGCTTAGAGGCTGGCACTCTAGTTTCAGCCGCTTTTAACTAAAGCAGCTGAGAGGATGGCCGGTAGGTTGCATGCCTTATGAGGAGTGTCGCAACTTAGGCGGGCTGCAGTGCCGCTCTTGCGACGCTGCATCCGAGGATTTTTTTTTATTATATCGCGAAATATCCCTGACATGATCAGGGGTCTTAATTACAAATGAATAAAAACTAAGTATACCTACATTTCAATGTTTTTGGCTGTTTGCAGTTATAATAAACATTACAATGGTACAGCAAAGTTTATACCTACTTGTTCCTAATTAAGTATTGCTTTTTTACAAATATTTGTGCAAAAATTCGATAAAATTGTTTCTAAGGTTTTTTCGTGTTAGATTAATTCCAATTTTTTGTTCTAAATCAAATCTCTGCTTTCCATAAACTGGGAATTCCAAGATTATGTGCAGTGGAGTCTCCTCTTTTGTGGGTTCACAGATGCACGATGGGCTTTCCCTCAACTTAAATCGATGTAAGTATTGGGAAAACTAACCATGCCCCGTCAGCACTTGAGTTATGATTCCCACTGGTGCTATTTCTCTTACGATCTTGTATGCCGCCCTTGCATCCGGAAAATATGTTTTGGTTACCGCCGCTGTGTGTCCATCCTGATACCGCCGGTTCCACTCGTCAAGAGAGTCCTTTCGGATTTATCGCTTGACGAATGAAACGGGGCAGTTATCCTAAATAGGTCTGCACTTCGAGTGCAGTGCTGCTTCCTTTGCTAGCTGGTCCGCTCTCTCATTTCCCTCCATCCCCGCGTGCGCTTTAATCCAATAAAGTTTCACTATTTTATTTTGTGCGTGTAGTAACTTTATGTTAGCTTTGAATTTACTGCTAAGGGATGGAGGGAAGATACGCCAACTACCGTTTCCAGTGCAGACCTGGAGTCACAAAAGATTTTTGCGATTTCGGTAGCCTCAAGAACTGCCAATAACTCGACCTGTTACACAGAGCACCAATCGGCCAATTTCAGCTTGCGGGTACTGATCTCAGCGGCATCATCCCAAATGGATAATGCCGCCCCAACTTTCCCTTTAATTTTACTGCCGTCTGTATAATATGTTAATTTCTCGGTTAAGATTTTGCTCTAGTGCTGCTCCGTCTGCCAGGCATATGAACTCCAGCTCCTCCTGCTGCGCTGGGTGTGGCTTCTTTTCTGTCTCTCTATCTCCAGTTACTTGCTGGGAATAACCTTTCTTAGTTTCATAAAGCAAGGCTGCTTCTTGGACTCTGATATGACAGCCGAGGATAAGGGGCCGCGGTGGGATATATGGAACTGGTGGTGTGGGTGCCGCCACCTACCCTACCTTCCGCTAGGCCGTCAACGTGTTGGCAGACGCAGTGGGGCTGCAGGGGAAGAGAGGTGTCGGTATCGCGATTGCCGTTCTCACTGCCCTCTGCAGTTGAAGAGGCAGGCGCTGGGCTACTATGACTGACCCATTGCACTGGGACCAGGGCGTTGGAATGCTGTCTGACGTTTAGTACTGGTTAGTCCCGAGTGGTGGATGACGATGTGTCTTGTGCTCCGAAACACTCCGTCACTATGGCGAGAGCGCAAGCTCCGTTATGGAGCCCGAGTCTGGGCTAGTGCTGTTGAGTGCCGCGAAGGAGTGCGAAATATGTGGGAACGTCCTAAACTTGCCATGACAGGTTATTTCTGGCGCTTAGACGGCTGCTACCACAGCCCACTCACTTAGTTTTTATCCTATCCTACGGGAACTGTTAAAGTTTTTGCGATAAAAAGTGGCCTATGTCACTTTTCGTCTTTCAAACTATATTCATGCAATATGCCAAGGCAAGTTGCTCCGTTGCTGAGAAAAATTTATCGTTAAGTCCTACGGGAACCACAATTTTTTCGGGATGGAAAGTATCCCATGTCACTTTCCGTCTTCCAAACTATGCCCACCCCAAATATCAAGTCGATCCGTTGCTCCATTGCTGAGAAACAGTTATTGTCCTATCCCATGGGAATCACGAATTTTCTCGAGATATCAAAAGTATCCTATTATCACTTTCTGTCTGTTAAACCATAGGTATCCATACCAAAAATCAGGTCAATCTTTTGCTCCGTTGCTGCGTCAAAGAGGAACAAACCAACAAACTTTTCGGATTGATAGTATTAAAGTATGATGATTCTGTACCATAAAGGTAGAATAAAAAAACATGTTGAACCTCTAATGATAGAATATTTAAAAATATTTTTAATGTCAGACAAAATGACGGCCTGGTATTAAACGTCATAGTTACATGTAGCATGCAGAGGGAAAATAACATTTTATCCAATTTTAATGTCAGTTGTCATTTTCAATCCATACTTTATTTCCTCTTCAAGGGGATATAATGGTAGAAAAACAATTTGTCGCCTTGCCACGCTACTTGTGATTTATAAAAGTCTGCAGACAATGTCACCTGTCGTCTAATTACGTTTGGCTGTGACGTTTCGTTAGTCCATATTAGCGTCATAGAGGAATTAATCACTTAGCGTCTTTGTGATAGTGGCGACAGTTTCGCTTTCGGGGGTTTTTGTCCTGTCCTACAGGAACTATGAAATTTTTCGGGATAAAAAGTATCCTAAAGCTCCTTCCGCCTTTTATACTATATCCATGCCAAAAATCAAGTCAATCCGTTGCTCCGTTGGCGCGTGATAGAGTAACAAACCAACAAACCAACAAACTTTTCGGATTTATAATATTAGTAAGGATAATACAGACGAAAATTTATTAGCCACAAGCTACAGCGTTTTATTTATTTATTTGATAAGTTACAATGATAAGATGTAACGTTAATATAATTATTGTCTTAATTTTTATTTATTAATTTGATAAATTACAATGATAAGTATATTGTCTTAAAACCTAGATTAGGTTTTGTCTAGCCATGTTGTGATGACTAATGACACAAACACGTAGTGCTGCACTATGGGACTCATAAGCAAGCTTAAAATGGATCAATATTGTAGCGCTCGTAGCGTAGTTTGACTAGGTGATTGTCAGCGATCACAGAAATTAAGCAACGTTCCGCACGGTCAGTACTTGGATGGGTGACCGCGGGTGGCATTATCCAACTGAGTGCTACTGCGGCTCGGATGACACGTTAAATTGTAGGCCCCGGTTGTTTTAACCGTTTAGCCATGTCAGAGGCCTTCAGGCGGCTTAAAAACTCTGACACCAGGGCTAGCCACCCGGCCTATACGAACTTACTTACTTTGGTGGATCAATGTCATGTCGTGCAGGGAGGTAAAATCACTAGCAGAAGACTGCGAGACGTGGAAGTTGCTCCACAGACAAGAGCCTTGCTCTTAAGTTACGATGATAATGATATCTTAGTGTACACAATAAGACGTTTATCTGTGTATTAGTGCATGCTACTTCACGGTCTCACAAAATGCTAAAGTCATGGAAATGCCTTCGTCAGGTTTTCAAATGTCACTTTCGTCGCCTAAAACGTTCTGAACACTCCGCGCAACCGCTGAAGTCCGATAGACGTGGCGCCACAATCGCTTAGTTTAATAGTGTTTTGCTTCCGTAGTACTTAGTTTCCAATTTCTGCCGTAGGACTTCAGATGTGGCGCGGAGTCTACGGTTGCCCGATAGCAGAAAGTATTAGAAAGTGCACGTAATCGCCTATCCACGCTGAGTTGCAAAAATAAAACTTAGGTGAAAAGTTTTCATAGAGTTGAGACCTAGTTTCGGAACTACTCGACCGATTTTGATAAAAAGAACTGTAATTGAAATAAGAATGCTAAACTGTAAATTGCGAAGAAAGTACGTTGTTTTAGAATATTAAGAAGGTACTTTAGTATATTGAGATCAATATCGATTCTATGGATAGAATTAAATTATGGTTATTTTCTTTGAATATGAATAATAATATGTTGTTATTTTAGACTTCATGTTTACTAGCTTAAAGCACAAAGCTTCGCCCGCTTTGTTCTAGTACTAAGTGAAATGCTTTTAGAGCATTTTCAAACTTGAAAGGCAATAATGTTGTCAAGCGACATTTTGGGCGATATTGGGTTTTATACCAATTATGTTAGGGCTGAAGGTAGGTGTTAAGACAAACTTAAGATTAGCTGGTTACACTTAGGTTTATCTTCGAGGAAATATTACTGTTAGTATATTCTATCTTTAGCCGGTCAAACATAATTGTAACCACATTCACATTTCTTTTCATAAAAAATTTAGACGTCACTTATGTATTCAAATTTAAAAGTTCTGCAGTTTTTAAGAAATAATAATAAATATTTGAGGATTACTTACACGTAATAAATTAATAGACTAGAATTAATAGAGGACTTTCAGCTCGAGCTCTCGAATCGTTTTGCTTGCCTAGAGAACCTTGCGTCGGTGGACGAGATCAACAACGGGCTCGTAGAAACTGTCCAATCGGTGGGTGCTAAGTTCTTTAGACCCCGCCGTTCAAATAAACCGCAGAAATTTTCCGATCACACTGTAAATCTCATGGCCGAACGACGCTCACTAAGATTGCAGTCTTCCGATGATGCAAAGTCATATAGGCGTCTCAATAGACAAATTTCGAAATCCTTGCGGCACGACATCCGTCTTTTTAATACTGAACACATTAAAAAGACAATAGAGCGAAACAAAGGCTCCAAAGTGTTCGCAAGAGATTTGTCTATTGGGCAAAGCCAATTGACAAAGCTGAAGAGAGAAGATGGAAGTATAGCGTCGACCAAGGCAGAGGTATTAGAGGAGATTGAAAGGTTCTATGGACAGTTATACGCTTCGGTCGCTAAGCCTGTTATCAGCGCGGCCAAAGATCCAAGAGCCAAGCTGACCCGACACTTCACCGAAGATATCCCGGACATCAGCCTGTACGAGATTAGAATGGCCCTGAATCAGCTTAAGAACAACAAGGCGCCGGGTGATGACGGTATCACATCAGAGCTTCTGAGAGCGGGTGGAACACCGGTACTAAAAGTCCTCCAGAAGCTTTTCAACACCGTCGTCCTCGAGGGCATCACGCCAGAAGCATGGAACAGAAGCGTGGTGGTGTTGTTTTTCAAGAAAGGTGACAACACCTTATTGAAGAACTACAGACCCATCTCGCTTCTGAGCCATGTTTATAAGCTGTTTTCAAGGGTCATTACGAACCGTCTCGAGCGCAGGCTTGATGACTTCCAGCCTTCCGAACAAGCCGGTTTCCGAAAGGGCTTTAGCACCATGGACCACATTCATACGCTGCGACAGGTTATACAAAAGACCGAAGAGTATAACTTGCCACTTTGCTTAGCGTTTGTGGACTATGAGAAAGCCTTTGATTCGGTCGAGACTTGGGCTGTGCTCGAGTCTCTCCAACGATGCCGTATTGACTATCGGTACATCGAAGTGTTGAAGTGCTTGTATAATAACGCCACTATGTCGGTCCGAGTACAGGAAGAGAGCTCCAAGGCGATCCCTTTAAAAAGAGGCGTAAGACAGGGAGACGTAATTTCTCCGAAACTGCTTACGGCTACTTTGGAGAACGCCTTCAAGCTCCTGGAATGGAAAGGATTCGGCATCAATGTCAATGGCGAATACCTCACTCACCTTCGGTTTGCCGACGATATCGTGGTCATGGCAAAATCGATGGAAGAGCTCAGCACGATGCTCGAAGGCCTCAATCGGGTTTCCCAACAGGTGGGTCTTAAGATGAACATGGACAAGACGAAAGTCATGTGTAATTCCCATGTTGTACCCACCCCGATCTCTGTTGGGAACTCGGTTCTTGAAGTCGTTGACTCGTACGTCTACCTTGGACAAGTAGTCCAGTTAGGTAGGTCCGACTTCAAGAAAGAGGCCAATCGCCGAATCCAACTCGGCTGGGCAGCGTTCGGAAAATTGCGTAGCGTCTTCTCGTCCGACATACCTCAGTGCCTCAAGTCGAAAGTGTTCGACCAGTGTGTGTTGCCAGTGATGACTTATGGCACAGAAACGTGGTCTCTCACTATGGGCCTTATTAGTAAGCTCCAAGTAGCCCAACGAGCTATGGAGAGGGCTATGCTCGGAGTCTCTCTGCGAGATCGAATCAGAAATGAGGAGATCCGTAGAAGAACCAAAGTTACCGACATAGCCCAACGGATTGGCAAGTTGAAATGGCAATGGGCAGGGCACATAGCGCGGAGGACTGATGACCGATGGGGTCGGAAAGTTCTCGAGTGGAGACCACGTATCGGCAAGCGCAGCGTAGGACGACCACCCACAAGGTGGACGGATGACCTCATTAAGACCGCAGGATCGCGCTGGATGCAAGCCGCTTGCAACCGGTCTTATTGGAGATCCATAGGGGAGGCCTATGTCCAGCAGTGGACTTCTTATGGCTGATGGATGGATGGATGGAATAAATTAATTAGAGATCGATTAAATTTCTACCCGCTTTGTTTCGGTTGATGAGCACATTAGCCGGCTAAAGATGAAATGTCATGACATATGTCAATCAAATTTTAGCTGGTTCTTGAAGGTAAACCTGAGTTTAACCAGCTAAACTTATGGCCTAAGAGCCGCTGAAGAACGACCTTCACCCACGTGATAACCAGATGAAACATATTTTTTCTATATTATTATTTATTTATAAACACGCCTATGACAGCTTGCCGAAAAGAGTTCATGGCTGTTTTTTATTATATTTAAAATATGTCATGAAATGTTTTTTGAAGGCAAGACTATATGATAATTTTGTAATATAATTGTCAATCATATGACACCAATTTTGACTGGTTATGAGAACAGTTTCGTACTTATATTGACATATTTGTACATAGTTGCTTGCCAGTCAGTATGAACTAAATTAAGGAAACAAACCTAGCAAGGTATATTTTCTACATTAAAAACTATTAGTCAAAATAAAAAAACAAAAATCAAAAGAGTGAAGGAAAAAAAACACTTCCAATTTTTTATCGAATTAAATACAGTAATGAAAACTTTTCGATAAGCAAGCTATCATAGGCCTGTTTGTATGTAAATAACATTACATAAAAAGTATGTCTCATCTGGTTGTCAGATGGGTGAAGGTCGCTCTTCTACGTCTCTTTTATGTTATAGTTTGCATCTACTTTTAGCCGTAACATACAAGTATATTATTATCATTGAAGTCTGTATCATTCAAAACCATCAAAAAATTGCTAAGTAGTTTATATCTTACAAGCGTTGATTTACAATATAAGATGCTCGAAATACCTATACACATAATA
Organism: Hypomecis atomaria; assembly: GCA_964007245.1. NCBI lineage: Eukaryota > Metazoa > Arthropoda > Insecta > Lepidoptera > Geometridae > Hypomecis > Hypomecis atomaria. The sequence goes on from OZ023293.1 coordinate 18,113,460, forward strand.
TTAAGGTTAAAATAAATAATTTAAATAAATAAAATAATCTAATAAACATAATAATAAATCGTTGCAATACAAACAATAAAATTGCCATACCCTTATCAAGGCTATGTCTATAACTATACAAAATATGTTAATTAAGAATTGCATGTAAATTTCATATGTTGCAATAAAAAAAATTTATTTGAGTTTGAGTAAATTAAAATATATTATGGGGGCTTCCATACGACACGGAAACCTTCGAGCGTGAGTCTTGGTTCGAGATTCGAAGACTCAAGATTTTTATTCTATTCGAAAGATGTATTAAAAAGCGAGGTTACTTTGGAAGGTATCGTACTCACTTGTTATAAAGCACGATGTCTGGCAGCCATATGTGTTCTGAAGGCACATGCAAAGTCTCCACACCCCCGTAGTCGTCCGGGTTCCACTTCAGCTTGTAATCATTCCATTCCTGTAGACAAATTATATCTAAATTAATATCCATTGAAGGCTACAGAAGAAGAAAACAAATAAAAGGAAAACTGTAAAAAAAGGTAAGCATTTTCAGAAAAAAAAAGAAAGAGAATTCGAGATGTCATGTCGTACCAGGAGGTGAAAACACTAGCAGAATATCGCAAGGCGTGGCAAATTCCTCGGCCGGCTCGAGCGTTGCACTTAGTTTAATCAATGATGAACATTATCTGGTAAATCATTACGCGTCACGTTGTTTGTCGGCGATAGACTCCTAAACTACTCAACCGATTTTAACCAAATTTTGCACACTATGTGCTCTTTGATACAACTTGAGAGATAGGTTAGTTTATGTCTCAATTAAGAATCGTATTTGTTTATTATACTTTTAAAATCTGTCCGTACCGGGGTGAAGCCGGAAGTGGCAGCTAGTTTGATATAAAATACAAGAAAGAGTATCATTTTATACATTTTTCAACATGTTTGGTGTTTGGTGTCAAGCGGTGAAACCGATTCCCTAACATTTTTTATTGTAGACCAAATTGGCAAATTCGTTCATAAATTAATATCATGCAACTTCTTCCACGTTTCCTTGCGCTACTTCACTCTATCATGCGTCGCTTCATCAACTTCTTCCTCTTACTCCGTCACACAATTCATGCACACTTTTTTGGTCTTACCTTCCCAATGAATTAAAATCATAAAGTTGATTTACACGACAACAAGAAAAACAGACACAAGTTTTAAAAACTTTTCCACCAAACTGAGTGAAATACGATTAGGTTCAAATGGAAAAGTATAAACTCCAGGTCAGCTTCTAACATTTCCAATTTTAAAAGCAAATATCAAAGCTTTCATAGTTTAACCCCACCGCGACCGAATCTTGAGCTTGTCGAACGCTGTACTACGCTCTCCAGTTAAGTTTACGGCGCCCCAAAAGTATTTTCGCAGAAGGCCGCATAAAACATAGTTGTTGACTCGGGCCAGTCACAGAGAGGAAATTGCGAGTCTTATTAGGTTCCGGGCCAAAGACGATTGAAAAGCTCCAGCGAAAATAGAGTTGACCGCACTCTAACTAGCGGTCATTGGTGCAAATAGCATTCAGTTTTGGATGTCGGCTTCGATATAGGGCTTATAGAACTAGATGGAGGCTTTCTTTTTACTCGCTAGGTCCTCATATGTAGCGAAAAATCATACACATACAATTTACATGTTTATAAAACACACATATGCGGAATACAGTGTTGTATGAACAACGTTGTGTTGTCGCAAGTGTTGTGCTCTGTTACCACAAAGTTACCAGAGAGATAATTTGACCGAGTGTGAAAATCTGAAAGAGACGTTTTGTTTTCATATGGCATGAGTTAGAAGAGACCTGAAAAAAATCTCGATTCAGTGGCTACTGCCGGATTTTTCTCCGGATAACGTCATCAAATTCAAAATATTCATATTCGACAGTGGTAACCTCTCGGAGAGATTTTCCATACAATAAATAATTATTGTATAGTCTTTTTCAAATAGCTAGTCACTTATGACACTTCCGAAATGTCAGCTGTCAAACATACATTGATAATTGTAATGATGTACCGCACGCACCTATAGTCGATTTGTAATTACCGATTATTATCGATTTTACGTACTTATAGAAGTTATCGAACAATATACCTAAAAGTGTTTTGTGAATTTATCTACAAGTCAGTAGGACTTACTTAGACGATAGGTTTAGAGGAATCAAAAAGAAATAAAAAAGTGACAGGTAAAAAAAAGATTTATTTGGGAAACAATGTCCTCGCCACTTTGTCATCGGAGCTATCATCATTATCATCATTTGACACACTTCCAGATTTATAATCATTTGATTATCCATTATATTGCCTATGTGAACATCGGAGGTAAATGGAAACTAAGTTTTTCATACATTTTTGTATCGAATACGCACTACATATTTTATATTTTTTGTACTAGGGGTACAGATTAACGATAACCCTTGCTTATATCAAGTCGATTAATATGTTTTGTTTTCGATATTCTTCGATTTCAGCAATAGTCGATTTCCCAGCCCTCTTATCATGACGTCAGATCGGCAATAGCACGTAACATAACAATTTATCGAATTTAATATTTTATTAAATTAAAAAGTGAACGCGAAAATGTAAACGTGAATCAATAACCTTTATTCTATTTCTTGCGTCCTTTGTCGTTTATTTTAGTAGTTTTTCTTGTAAGTTTGCTTAATGTTTTCACTGATAAATAGAAATATTCAACTTTTGGTGTGACGTCACATGACGTATTTACGTGATAATTTACGTTCTATGGACCTGTCATAAGTGACTTGCTATTTGAAAAAGACTATAGTAGAGAATTGTCTCAAGTGACAATAGCGAAAAAATCAGGTAAAACTGTATTACTACAGTAAAACAAGAATTTGACTTAGCACTAAATTTCCGATCCAATTTTATTTTTTTATCAGGTCTGATCATAAAATCACAAAATGCCGACAGATCCAGGTGGAGCTTCAAGCGCCATCTTGAAAATACGTTTTTGGTCGACATCTCGGAAACTATGCACTGAAGGGCAAAAGTCATTAAGATCATTATTGTAGAGAAAAAAAAATTTGCTTCTTTTGTTTCTAGTAAACTTTTCTGTAAAACTTACCGTTTATATTTTCTAGCGACGTATTCAGGTTTTTTTTTTCAAGCGAAACGCCGGCTATATTTATGTTAGTTAGTTATATGCATTCCAAAGAACTCATTAATTTGTGTAAACCCACGGCTCATGATTGTAAAGATAACGTTTTTCTACTACACCACCAGAATTTCGAATGCTAGTACAGTGACCAGTGACTAATCAATGAAAAGAGTCACTCAGACAAATTACATTTTTTTGCGAAATATCTATGTATTTACCATGTTCCATAGAATTAGAACTAAAGTAAAAGAAACCGAACTAAAATAGTAAGAGATTTACATTACTTCATTCAAATTTAAATATGAAAGGTGAAAGGTAAAATTTAAAAGGTGTTAGAAAAAGATGCATATACCCCTTACGTAATTTTGAAGGGTTTCAATCTAGGCTGTCCGAATTTAAAAAGGTGAAAAGTAGGACGGTAAAATGATCAGACAATTGAACCTTCTTACTGGAAGTAGAGGGTTCAAATTTCCGATCATATCGCAAAAGACAAAGTGGAACCACTTTTAACCGTTTTGACATTACAACTTGTGATTTTGATATATGAAGACAGACAATGCGTTTTTCTTGTTCTCGACTTGACTTGACGCACTCTTGCGTAACCTGTACAACCAGTGAATAAGACTGTTGTAGCATAGATTTTTATTTGAGCAAAATTTAGTAAGTATTCTATTACTTTAGATGTAATTCTATGCCATGTTCATAAATATAACTGTTATTCAATGTTGCCATCAAGATGGGCACTTTAATTCTATTCTACAGAAGCTGTTTACTATTTTGTGCTCACAACAGAACCGCTAACCGTTTCTGAGAACTCAATTATTATTTTGGCGAGGTTTGCGCTCCGTTACACGAAATTACTTCAGCTAAAGCTCAATTTGAATTTGTCTACTACAGCTAATGCGGAACGTATTTGGAGCGAGCGGCACTGTACCAGTAGAATATGTTTGGAGTTTTGACGGGGACGTAAAAAAATGAAATGCATGGGGTCGCATTTATTTTTTGTAAAACTTGTATTTTAAACGTGCGTTTTTGTGTTTTTATCGGTAAAATATAGTGGGGTTCATTTTTTGTGAACTAAATTACGTACACAAGTGTAGACAAGTATGCAAATGAAAAAAAAAAAGCTGTCACACGTAATGATTATTTTTCGCAAAAAAAGGCATGACCGACTTCAACCGTGTACACTTGTACAGAATTCGCGAATATTTCGCACGGATTGATGTAGCATTTTTACTTTATTGTTGATTTATTAAAAATGGCTCAGCCGATTTCGATAAAATTAAAATTAGACCAATTTCGAAGTATACTCTTTCAAATGTTTTTTTTTAATCAAAATTAGACTGCAATGTAAAAAGTTATGCATAGTTACAAAAAAAAACATATACGCGTTGAATTGCGTACCTCCTCCGTTTCGTCAGTCAAAAAGTTCATTGACTCTTAACAATGTTCCATAGTAAAAGTTGTTAAATAAATTGATACAGGTATACGCTTCTATAAGTCCTTACAAATCGCGAAACAACATTTTGTATAGCATAATCAAGTAGTGTACGATATATTATTGTATCAAGATTCAACATAATTATGTGTAAAGTACTCCCTCGCAGGAAGCATTCGCCTGTATTCAATATTAATTACAGACTTGAACATCACATCAATGGGGAGGAGAACCGAGCGTTTACAAGTGTAACGCTATGCTCAAACGTTTACGTAATGCTCAAAAGTCGAATCTAACATAATAATTGATCGAGCGGAAGCGAAGATTGAGGACTTTTCAGCAGATCTCGACAAATCTTGAGACAAGATTTCTTTTTTTTGTCGTCGGCGATTTTTGATAGGGATATATTTCACTTAAAAAGCGGGGAAATTTGTTGTCAGCGATTTCGATAACAGGTATTTGGCAAAATTTTTAGATATCTTAATCCTAAAAAGTGCAAGTGGAGTCCCTCCGCGCGGAAGAAGTGAAAAATCGACGCAACAGTGCTTTCATACCCCTTCATGGTAGCGTTTAACGTTTAATGCAACCTTGTTGGAAGTAGCATTAGAAGTTTGACTTCAATAAGATTTGATCAAATCATGAATCAAATATACTCGTACCTACGGTTATGAAGATTCAGGCATAATATGTGTAGCGAGATCTACTGTTCAGAGAACTACTAGTACCTAATACATGACAAGCATGATAGAAATAATCTGCAGAGTGCGAGTCATACTCGCGCACGAAAAGTTAAGTTACGTACCTCAAAGTTTTATACAACTTAATATTCTGTGAATATTTCAACCATCTTCCTGTTGCCGGTAATAATTTCGAGCAAAAAAAATCACCTTTTTTAATATATTTTTTCTGATTCTAGTATTTTTTGTTGTACCAGCAATACGTCATCTGTGAATATTTCAACGTTCTAGGTATCGCCGTTCATGATATACAGCTTAGTGACGGACAGCAAACGGACGGCGGAGTCTTAGTAATTGGGTCCCGTTTTTACCCTTTGGGTACGGAACCCTAAAAATGCCAAGTCGATGATGACAAGTGAATGCTCCCGGTGCAACGAGACAGCTCTATAAAGTGAGAAATAAAATCACACGAAGTTTCCTTACTGTTTACACGAAATGTCTTTGTGAAAATGTTTAATTGAATCAGAAAATGGAATGCGAGACATTTTTATACGAACAATAAACGTAACAGTTTCTAGAGTGCAGTGTTTTCCTTAGTATAATTAAATTAAATTGTGTGGCGTAATCGTCACTGTTACGATCATCGCGATGGTGCGTTTTGGGAGATTGGTTCCTAAAGTGATATTGGGATACACAATACTTTTGTATTCTTTTTTTAACCGAAAATACGGAGGAGGTTTACAAGTTGAACCCACAGACACAACCCACAACTTAAGAGATAGCGCTGTTGTCGCTTAAGGCAATTCTCAACCACAAAAATGTATGGTAAATCTTGCCCAGAGCTGTCAAATATGAATTGGAATTTGATACTACTGAGAGAAAAACACGGCAACTAGCCACTGAATCGAGATATTTTTCATGTTTCTTTCTAATTCATACCATATTAAATCATTGCATCTCTTTCTTTCTTTTCTCGATCGATCACATTATCCCTGTGGTACCTCTGTGCTTGGACCACGCATATATTTTTTGTTCTTTACAGAGTAGTCCGATTTCGATCATTCTTCTTTTGTTTACGAGGCCATACATTAGAAGTGGTATCATTTAAATTTTACTGAAATCGGCTGAGCCACTTTTGAAAAATCAATAATGTGAAAATACTACATCGATAATGACTAATTTCAAGAAAAATGGTGCGCTTATGTATCGTTACTAGTTTAATGTATTAAATACTATTCTTATCAAGTTCATGATCATATATCGACACTATATCTTAAACTACAGCAACATTGGATTTGAAGATAGTTTGACATAATAAATACCTGACTCGAAATAAATAAAGCATCTAACGTAACGTTAGAAGTTTAAGTAACTCTCCATCCTTAAACTAAATTCATGCAAAAAGTCAAATCAATCCATGGCTCCATTGATTCGTTGAAGATTTACAACAAATACACTTACAGATTAATAATTTCTATTAGTTAAGATAACATTTTACGAAACCTTCCGAATTGCCCGCGTGCACTGTGTTGTTTTAAAGCATTCGTGTAAAACGGCCGGTTATTTAAAGTAAAAAATACAAGGCTTCCTTTTTTAAGCAAAAATTACACAACTTTTTGCTGAGAAAGTATCATTAGCTGTCTTTTCCACGTTTGTGCGTTCCACGTATTCGTGTTTGTTCCTTATCAAAATTACATCTACAAAGTACAACCACAGAAGGAATGCACACCTCTATGGTTAGGGATGTATGTATGTTTTAAAACACAAAATGGTCGGGTGTCATGTCAGAGCTCTCGGCATAAAATTCGACCACTTTATGTTTTTAGAAACTATACTTTGTAAATTTGTTAACGATTGAAAGAGTAGAAAATTAACTTTAAGATAAATTAATGATGAACAAATTTATAGATATAGGCAACTTAAACCACTTAGTTTATTTGATATATTTTTTCCTAGATAATATCTGGAAAAAGAAATAAAAATTGTAAACTGCAATGCTTTTCCTAGCAAAGCCTTGTAGAATTTTTAAATTCTAGACTTTATTCAGAAGTCGTAGTACAAAAGTCATTTGTGTAGATGTACTAGACCCGCCCTGAAAAGGTTTTGCGTTTAATAACTATGACTCTGTATAACATAAGAAAAAAAAACAACTAATGCAGAATTTAAGAGACACTTTAATAATTTCCAATAATTTTTCGACCGTTTAGCCGTATCAGAGGCCTTCAGGAGGCTTAAAACTCTGACACCAGGGCAGCCTATACGAACTTACTTACTTTCCGACCAAACTAAGGCAAATTTTTCACATCTCTATCCATACACGTTAGCTACATTATTATTATAGGTCTTCTATATTCTAAACACACCACGACCCTTCGCCCTTTGCAAAACAGGAGCTTTGCTTTTCCACTGAGATTTAACCAAAATACGTTTGGTTTATTATAAATTAAAATGTAATTTAATTTTTGCCTATTATGAATATGGAATGTTACTGACTTTACTTTATAAGACGCTGCGGGTGCTGGCTTCTAAGAAAGGTTTATTTTGTGCGTAATTATGTTTCGAATTCGAAACAGTCATGTGGAAGTGGAGGTATTCTTTGTACCAAGCTAAAGTAACTTTTTGCCACCAATAATTACATTTCATTGTCTCTAACTAAGGTGGCTAAAGTTTTAGACTCAAAGTATAGCGGTGCTGTCTGAAAACAGCCGTAATATATCTGACTTTGTAAGTTATCTCTCACTTACCTATCAATAGGCACGATGACTCGCTAAAAAAATCACTAAAATAATAACTAGTCCGTGAGTTAGATTATAAGAAAATATTAGACACGTATTTTTTCCTTTGTCAATAAAACAACAAATGGCAAAGATAAACCTTGTTAAAGTTTGGGAGTGGGGGTCGTGACGTCACGTCTCTAACGAAAGTCTACACAAATTATTTTGTACTACACTCGTGAAGTCACGCGGAACTTTAAAGGGCTAGGTAGGTATATAATATCTTAATTCAATTTTTGTTTAATATATTTTTTAGTTATCAAGCCTATTAGCACTCTCTAGAAAATCACGTAATTTTGTTTACATAGACAACATTGTAGTGAACTCATTCGATTCTGTATTCCGGCCGCTATAGACGGGTACAACTATTTAAGATAATTAGTTTTCGCAAAAAAATAGCATGACCGACTTCACCCGTGTACAGAATTCGCGAATATTTCGCACGAATCGATGTTACATTTTTGACATTATTGTTGATTTATCGAAAATGGCTCAGCCGATCTTAATAAATTTTTAACGGGACCAAATTTTCAAAGTATACTGTTTCCAATAAAAAAAGAATTATTTAAATAGGACTACTACGAAAAAAGTAATGCGTGGTTATACATATACGCGTTGAATTGAGTACCTCCTCCGGTTTGGTTCGTCAGTCAATAAAGAAACGCAACAAAGCATCATATTGGAATAAAACTCAGTGGCTCTTTTTTTTGGCTAATTACCGTTTCACAGAGAAATTATAATGAGTATAAACTGTTACTATATTTATAGTCTGACCGTTTAACTGAGTCTACTATTTAAGAGTGAGTTAACTATTTAAGATAATTAGTTTTCGCAAAAAAATAGCATGACCGACTTCACCCGTGTACAGAATTCGCGAATATTTCGCACGAATCGATGTTACATTTTTGACATTATTGTTGATTTATCGAAAATGGCTCAGCCGATCTTAATAAATTTTTAACGGGACCAATTTTCAAAGTATACTGTTTCCAATAAAAAAAGAATTATTTAAATAGGACTACTACGAAAAAAGTAATGCGTGGTTATACATATACGCGTTGAATTGAGTACCTCCTCCGGTTTGGTTCGTCAGTCAATAAAGAAACGCAACAAAGCATCATATTGGAATAAAACTCAGTGGCTCTTTTTTTTGGCTAATTACCGTTTCACAGAGAAATTATAATGAGTATAAACTGTTACTATATTTATAGTCTGACCGTTTAACTGAGTCCTCGCCTGCGCGGTACAGAGGCGCGGGGGTAGATGACAAAGGGGACTGAGACAGGTGCGAGCGGCGGGGACCCGCCGCTCGCACCCCCCACGCGTCTCAGTCCCCTTTGTCGTCTACCCCCGCGCCTCTGTACCGCGCAGGCGAGGACTCAGTTAAACGGTCAGACTATAGCTAAGTATAGGACCGCTTATAACATTTTGTAAAATAAAAGCTTGTAAAAATTATAAACAAAGGAAGGGTTACAGTTAGAATATTTATACATTAAGGCGTGGTTTCACAGGGGTAGCTAACTGTGACCCACTGTGTTGCACAATTTTATGCTCAGATTTGCTCGGTAGATACGATCGACTTGGCATTTTTTTTTCTCTCCTTATTGAAGGTGGATATAGACAAAAACAACTACAGGTCTAATTCAGACACACATTTGGAGAATTTTGAAAAAACGTTTTCAACAATTATGGCGAACACGTTTTCTGCTGGAATCGCGCTCTTATGCAGACCATTTGGATGAGCCTGAGACAGGGTGAATATGTATACGTACCTATTTTAGTCATTGGTATTGTAAAGCATTTACGCCTGTATGGGGATGATTACACATGTTTCAAGAGATAATGGCTGTCATGTTTGTCTCTGACATACAAATTATTATGGATAATAACTTCTAAAAATAAAGCTCCAGGTTACAATATACGTAAATAATACACTTCATTAGTATGTTAATAAACAGTTTACTTTATTAAATGGTATTTTCCGATAGGTATATACCTAAGCTAAATTACACAATAACTAAAGTGTATATAAAAACGCTTAAATACTAAAATTCTAAAACGAAATTAAAACTACGCGGTGAAGTCAATTTATCTCTAAAGCACTCCTAATTCACAAGGTCAAGTACATATCTCAGTCCTTCTCGAAATTCTACATTCAAAGCCAATATCTACAAACGTTTCACAAAATGTTTGAACAAAAATGAAGTCGATATTAAAATTTCAGGGCTCTCAAATCGCCGGCGGGCGAAATCGTTTAGAGTGTTCCAATTGACCGCAACGCACTCGCTCCTATTTCCTGAGGCTTTTTCCCTTGATTTTTTAGGGTTGAAAGAGGTTTTGTAATAGGAAGTTACGGGTGAAACGTTACTGAAATAGGAAATCATGATGGTAAGCCAAATGGGTAGCTTTCGCGGTGCCAATATTACCGATGTCGATATTGGGAAAGACAAAAAGCTTCCGACTCACAAACACGAAGCAAGAATATTAAAATTTTAAAGCAGAAAAAAGAAAACAGTCGCAACAATAATGTAGCAATCAATAGATCACTCGGCAAATAAAAGGCAAAAGCACTCCCAGTCTCAGAACATAAAAGACTTGAATAGAACGACAAAGGAAATAAAGGCAAAATATCTGTTCAACGTTGAAAATTCTGAACTAACAATCGAAGCGAAACCGACCGACCAAAAAGAGTTCGAGTTGTTACGCTGTTTACAAAAACAATTCGGTAACGAAGTAACAGAATAACTTGAAACGCGAAATACTAAACCAAAATATCATGAACAAAGCGAAAAACAAACGGTAATACGGAATTGTTAGGAACAAAAATGTTTGAGAGTTGCCGAGAGTCGGCTCCTCGGAAAGAATCCGACAAAAGTATGCGTTCCAGAATGTTGTTTTTAAACGTTACATAATAAACGGGAGCGAAGGAATCTGCAAGAAACGTTCGACAATGACGACGGAGAGAGCGGTATTACAAAGAGCGAGCAAATTTTTGAACAAGTTTTAATTATAGAAAATCTTTTAGACGCGATTCACCTTAGAGGCAAGCGGGAACTTTGACTGGCGAATGAAAATTCCATTTAAAAACTTTGAACCGACATAAAAGCCGTAATCCAACAATGATTTATTGTGGTTAAATTCTAAAATGGAGCTGGAATGTGGGATAAGTAGATAATCCTTAAGAGTGGGAGAAAAGGTTCAAGAATACTTACGTAACTGCCTCTGCGAACGGAATAAGGGATTGTAATGGACACAATAGATAAAGGTCTTATAAAGCAATCAACTTCTTTGGTACGGGAATCTTCTTTAATGGTTTTGTGTTTTCCTTTTTCTGTTGGTATAGTTAGTGGATTTGTGAGCAAATTGATGAACGTTTAGCAAATGACTTTTAGATGTATTGTCTTAATGAAATAGCGCTCAACTTAATTAATTACCTTTTAGACAATAGCAGTGAAGTTAATGTGTCTCTTGAATTTTGAAAGTAAATGCTTTATAAATTATATCTGTGTTTTGTAAACATAATTCCATGAAATATCAGAAAATTGAATTAAGTGTCTGAGCTCAAACAATGCTGAAAAGACTGTTTAAGAAAATATCTCACAGTATATCTCTTCCGCTAAAGTAACAGTAGGTATACGAGTATTTTCTCTCAACCACACTCACCACCACTTAACGCGCTATCCATGCCACGGTAGTGTTCAGTTGTAAATGCCACCCGTGTTCACCTATATGACGACTGCTCTGCCGAACGCTGCTTAACTTCGGTCGACTTCACCCGTGTACTAAATTCTCGAATATTTCGCACGGATCGATGTAGCATTTTTCACATTATTGTTGATTCATTAAAAATGGTTCAGCCGATTTCGATAAAATTTAAATCGGAGCAATTTCGAAGTATATTCTTTCTAATAAAAAATAATTATTGAAATCGGACTACTATGAAAAAAGTTATCCGTTGTTATACATAGAAAAAAATTTTCGCGTCGAATTGAGCCCCTTCTCCGGTTCGTCGGTCAAAAATATAATTTTAAAGTGTTGCTCTCCTGGTCTAATAGGGCGCAATCAAAGAGACAGCTATATTTTTAGTCATTTTAAATCTGCCAAGCTAACCCTCAAAAGTGAGCGTATTAAATTGTAGGTACATTTGGTACAACAAATAGAGCTTTTCTATTTATTCTTTGGCATATAAAAATGCTTTGATAGTCAATATTTTCTTCTAACAATTATCAAAATATTTTCTCAGAATTATTTCCGGTCCATATACGAACATTTTCATCAGATAAGGCACTGCCCACATTGATAAAAAAGTGATATAGGAGGATATAAACACGAGGATAGTATGTTCAGAGCCGTGTTAACGGGAAAGCAACCCTCCGATCAGGGGATGATTTATGAACCTCTGAAAGGGACAGTTTTGGGGAAAAAAAACACTTCGGAATTATGGAATGGTCCGATACACATTTCTGGCGGTTGGTTTATAGATGGATAGAATACAGGAGAGGGACATCTTTATTGCTACTTAAAAATAGGAAATATGGTTTTAAAAACGTCACCGTAAAATGTGTTATTTTCACTCGTCAAAAAAGTTGTAAGTTCGTATAGGGCGGGTGGCTAGCCCTGGTGTCACAGTTTTTAGGCCGCCTGAAGGCCTCTGACATGGCTAAACGGTTAAAACAACCGGGGCCTACAATTTAACGTGTCATCCGAGCCACGGTAGCGCTTAGTTGGAAAATACCACCCGCGGTCACCCATCCAAATACTGACGGTGCGGAACGTTGCTTAATTTCGATGATAATTACAGAACTATACATATAGTCTGTTATAACTGAGCCGGAATTTATATTTTTACATGTGATAAGTACGTATTATTATTCCATCTAACTTCCATACAAAAGGCTTCCATCTAATTAAAGTACTCCAGATTTTCGAACAAGTAGTTTTCATTATTTTTGAGCGTATTCGATAAAATATTATTAGTACTTACCTACAGAGTTTTATGGGGGTGTGAGTGTAAGGCATCATTGCTCATTTGTTTTTTGTTTATTTTTTTTTTTGATTTTCATTTTCTCCTCCAAGTATACATAGTGTGACATCTGTCGTACTCTAATCTTTGATAGTTGCGGGGATATTGAGTTTTCGCATTATACGTGAGAGGCATCACTTGTCATTGAAATTATTGAAGATAGATAAGCGTATTATGTCGTGAAATATTATCAGCTTTGATCCAAATGGCTACGAATTTGATGTATTCGTCTTCCAGTTTTCCTTTCCGTCAGAACGTCGTATAGACTTGATGGAGCTTTGATAGGAAAAGCTTATAAGATTATTTTGTTTGTGGTTAACTTGCACGCTCATTTTTTATCAAAGTGGTTCAGTTGTGTTGATAAATTTACATGTTTGATTATTTTTAAAAAGACGATGATAATGATAACTTATTAGCCATCATCGTTTTCATTAATCATTGCAATATTTCAATGATTTAAGTATTCTAGAAACGCTTTTTATAAAAGTGTTGACATAAATGACACTGAATTCACTGAAACGTGGTATCTCAACATGCATGAACCTTATTTATTAATATAAAAGTTTAATAATCGGCCAAGTACGAGTCGGACTCGCGCACGGAGGGTTCCGTACTGTATGGGAGCCCCCCTTAAACATTTATTTTATTTTATTATTTATTATGGAAGTGAATATAAAACTAAATATTCTGTGAAAATTTCAAGCATCTACCTGTTATCATTATTAATATAGAGCGAAAAACGTCTTAAAATTCAGTGTTGTTGTATGGGAGCCCCCTTAAATATTATTTTATTCTCTTTTTAGTATTTGTTGTTATAGCGGCAACAGAAATACATCATCTGTGAAAATTTCAGCTGCCTAGCTATCATAGTTCATGAGATACAGCACGGTGACAGACAGACAGACGGACAGTCGGACAGACGGACATCGAAGTCTTAGTAATAGGATCCCGTTTTTCCCTTTGGGTACGGAACCCTAAAAATTGACCAGTAAACTTAGCAAAAGATCATTTACATACTGTATAAAATTGAATTGTATAGTTTTTGAATGATTGCACACTGGTTAGTAACTGACAGCCTGGAACTTTTAAACCCGCGCGTTAGAATCAAGCGTTACGGACCCTCATTCTTCATACGAAGAGACTGAATGTGGAACGCTTTGCCTCAGTCTGTCATTCCGCTAATTAACTACATTATTTGTTGAAGACACATCGAGTATCTCGAGTCAAAAGTGTTTTCTAGGTGAGCGTGCTATACCCTAAACCGCATACTCGTATCTGCTTAAAATCAGTCAGTATGTAGTTTAACGCTAACCTATTTGAAATAAAAAAAGTGTAGAGCTACACATCCACCCTGCAAAGTAAATAGATGACATACCTCTTGGTTGCCTGGAAGAAATCGCTTGAAGCGATAAGGCCGCCATTTAGTATAACTTTGTAATGTCTTTTTTTTCGTGTTTTTTGTATTGTAATTGTGGTTAAACTAATAAAGAATTATCTATCTATCTGTATAGGTACCTCATAGAAATCGAAATTGAAAACGAAGGTCCCTTTGGAAATGTACGTAAGGTAAACGCACGTAATTGCGGACGAGTCCCAGAACGCGGACGTTACTCGGTTTTTTAATTTTTGTAATTTTCCACGAAAGTTTAACTTAATCTTTTGAATGACAATAAATTCTTGGTTATATTTCAAAGTATTATACAAGAAAAACTGTACACGTAGTGTAATGGTGTCCAAACCAAATGATCTCAAAAGTGCGGAGTCGTAAAATTTTCGTTAATCTGTTAATTCAGTAGCTGAATTTGGTGTCTACCCTGTCATAAACTTCAGATAATTTCTTAGTTGCGTAATATGATACGGTAAGTGTGCTATTTTATTACGATACTTAGATAAATTACCTAATATTATAACCTCTAATCTAGACATAATCTTGTTGATTATTTATAATATTTGCGTATCCGCCTAATGGTACTCACAAAACCCGTACTTGTCCCAATGCACGGACAATAATCACATTTTTCGTCCGAGAAGTGGGACACACATCAGTTCTTTAAAACCCGTTGTACCAAAGGTTGGATCTCGACCTTATTGCCTTGAAATAAGTCTCATTTTTCCTTACATGTAAGAACTTCGTTTTCAAAACCGTGAAAAAGCAATTATGATAATTCGGTTGCGTCTCATTCAAAGGAATTAAGAATTATTTTGGACTGGTTCAAACAAAAGTCGTGTCCAATTTGCTTTAGTATTGTTTAAACTATTTTTTGTGCATGACAAAAACAATTGTTTTTGATCGATTTACAACATATATTTTTTAAACAATATTACATTGTTTTTAAAAGATTATCTTAAGTAAGATTTATTGTTCTCAGATATTGATATTATGTTTTTATTTTTTATGAAATACTAAACTTTTGGTGTTTCATAGAAAATAATAAACATTTAATTTGTCATAAATAGGTAGTAAAAAGTAAATAAGGACGTTCGTATGGGCCGCGTGGCTAGTCCTAGTATCAGAGTAAAAATCTGTCTCTTGATTGAGACATTTTTTTGTAAAAGTTGATTATTATATCGATACAGTAATCAACTATAGTACTAAAAAATTGGGATTTAGATTATATGATTAAGATTACAATTTAATAAAACAATTTGATTTTCCAAGTTACAACTGAATCTTCTCTCTTTAGAAGCCTGTCTGCTATGTTGTTGCCTGAACATGATCTGTGACTCTTTTTCCATTGCACTGTTTATTTGATAGAGTTTGGAATGTTGCATGACGCGCAGCGATTAATTTTGACCTTGTTACAGGTCTTCTGAGTTCATAGATAGTAGCAGCACTGTCAACTGTGAACATGATCACTTCTTTGGCCTCACTGTTTCCAGTAGCTGTTAGAAGCTAAAAGTTTAAGTTTTTTTGCTGCTAGCAAAAGGACCATGGATTTCGCTTGCAAAGTTTATGTTGTTTTACTCAGGGCAAGGGAGTCTCTTAGTTCAATCTTGTTTTTTGCACTATCCGCGTATATGTTCCAAGATAGCAATATATCGTCAGATACATCGTTCTCTATGACTAGCTCATACTTTTCTCTCTCTAGCTGTTTTCTAGCTATTGTAAAGGTTCCTCTTTATAGCTATTTTGAGTTTATTTCTAAAAGTTGCTATATCGGTATGCTTCAGGTTCGTGCTTCGGAATCAGAGTATTCATCAGATGCCACGCGCCACTCACTGATTGTTCTAGAGATATTGCTCGTAGCAAGTATGATGTCGATAATTGATTCCCAAGACGTTACGAATATAAACTCAGAGCCATGTTTTAGTAGATTTGAGTAATGCCTGAAGAAGAAGTCAAGTACGTCATTTCTCCTCTCATTTGTATTGGGACATTCCCAGACAACACAGTGGGCGTTTGAGTCACACCCTACTTTAGTTTCTTGTTTTTTTCTTGTACTGAAAGCATTAATTCTTCGACCGCCAGATGTTGCGCCACTTCTACGATATACAGGTACGCCGTGCTCTAAAGGTAAATATACTACGGAGGTTGCCTTAGAGACTGGTATCCAATTTAACTACCGTGAAATCATCATTACACAAATGTGTCACCTAAGGTGCCTTATACGGACCTGTGAGATATAATTATAAAAAAAAAACGCATTTAATTTTGCATGGGAAGACTGAACACATTTCCTTGGGGATCATTTAAGCCGATTATCTTGCCACGGACTAAATACGGTTCCTATACCAATGCTATTGTGCTAACTACCTAACGTTTCAGCATTTTTTTTTTCATAATGTGATTATTGTTTTGTTTGAAATTTTATTGCATGTAAACCATTGCTTCTTTGATTTAAGACACCTTGAACGGCTTTAACTAAAATATTCCTTAATAATAGTAAGAAATAATACAATATAAAGTCAATTTAAATTCTAATGTAAAGCAAATAGAGTTCTAATTCGCATAGCGTCCGTGAATTAGGACGATTTGAAATAGATTTGGGTCGATTTTAAAGTTCATACAAATAATAATACGGTAGAAAGGCTATTTAAACTCTAATGTAAAACAAATAGAGTTCAATTTCGTATAGCGTCCAGGAATTGGGACGACATTCCGCGCATTAGGACAAATCGTCCGCGGTTTGGTACATTTGGGTATTTTTTTACATTTTGGGTATTAATTCCCATTACAGCTCAAACAAATTAGATAAAATTTAATTATTATAAAACTCAGATAAATGCCCTATATGGTCATATTCACTTTGTTGTTGTAAGTTTGTTAGTATCAGCGTAGTATTACTACAAAGTCAGCGAAGTTCAAAAACGTCCGTACATTGGTACGTTTACCTTAGTTCAAGCACTAAAATATTCCTTACGGCTGCTATTATGGAAATAAGTCAACTTCTTCAGAGTACTTACACAAACATAAATTAACTTGACTTTTCAGCAGTCATGTAAAATCACATCAAACCAATGTTTACAGCAAGGTATAACAAACTTTTTATTGCTTAGATATGGCTGACTCTTAATTAACCTTACTATTTCATCTCTTTATCATTACACCGATAGTTAAATGGCTGTTTGAGATGATCTTCCATCTCTTTCTAACTCTCCCACGAATAGTTCTATTTTATTCTTTCGATCCAAACACACAAGTAACTTTGACTATAAAAATGTTATGATGACACAGTTTACGATTTATTTGTTGGACCGCTCCCGATAGTTTGTGGATCAGATGTATCTGGGTTAGATGTAATAAAACGTAACTAAGTAGAAATTGATGTCAGACTTGCGTAGTCCCGATAAGATCCTTTTTTGTGTAATAATTTTGATTCTACATTTCTACTATTTTTGTATTTTTGGAGGTAAGGTCAGTAGAGCAAAATTGAGCGAATTGTTGAATGACAAATCAAAGTCAGAACTGTGCAACTTTATGGCATATTTTGATCCTGGGTTTGGAAGTTTGGATGTGCCCAACAGTGTGACCAGAATCAGTACTCGTATTTAAATACTTTTTTAGTATATCTTAGTAAATAATAACTATTTCGGCCCAGGTATACTTAGGTATATTTGTGGAGGTCGGTATTTTTGAGTATATTTTGGAAAGAAGTATTGTAAAAAGGTACTTGAGTATATTTAGATACAATTTTTGTAGAAAGGTATTTTTGAGTTTAAATTTTGGGTAAGGGTACGCTAACGCTAGGAAGGGTGGTGCTTCCTAGGATTTTCAATTTACTAGGATCTTTTGGTGGAAAATAGTGAAATTTACAAAAAAATATATTTTTTGAGGTGCTGTTTCGGTACTTTTCTGAAATTTAATCTAGTCTCACTATGTGTCAGCGGACACAGGAAACAAACAAGATCATATTTATTTATATTTTGCAGAAAAAATGGTGTTTTGAATTCATATCCAACTGTAGTTTCCTTATTATTTTTATCTTATTGTTCTTAAAGTGAAACTGAAACAAAATAAATAACATAAATTATACTTTCTTTCTATTTCTCATAAAATAATAAAAAATAAACTCCCGTAAACTTCCGTGTTAGTACTTTAGTAAACTATGTACCTAAGTACGTTTAAGTACTTATTACAAAGAAACTTTATATACCTATAATAAGTACTTGAAACTATCATTTAAATAAACATCTGTTAATAATGTCTTCCAGCTGGACATTTCGTTCCACATATCCATAGCTTCAAAATAAACATAGATATTGAATTTAATCGAACTGTCTCTCCCAGCACCCAAACAAATCACAAACGTCACGACAAAAACATCACCGAAAAACATGGCGGACAATACCCACTCAAATAATAACATACCCAAATCAAACGAAAAATCCCCAACAGAGGAGCTTACGCAATTTCCAGTGAACAGCCAAACAGAGCCTAAATTCTTCGCTAAATTCTATAAGTCACGTACGGATTGACACGTCGACAATGGCGTCGAAGGAAAGGGCGGCCGAAGATTCCCGCTGTCGTCACGCCCGCGCCCGTCCCGTCCCGCTCCCGGCCCGGAAGGGACGCTGACCATTTGTCAAGGTTTAACTGCAGGGAATGAGACGTCTCCTGTTTGTCCCTGAGGCTTTGTACGCTCATTTTTCCTTGTTGCTGAATTAAAAATAAAAGCGGACTTAATTGGGGTTTTGGTTTTGAAGTCGAAGTTGAGTCGCGGATCATTTTTGTATGAGGTAATAGCTTGTTAGAGGTAATTGTTATGGCGTTGTTTTCGTTTGTATCATTAGGTCTATTAGTCTTAAGTATGACTTAAGACAAACACTTTTATTCCACATCAGAGCTCTTGAGGCGGCTTTAAAACTCTGACACCAGATTTTGAAAAGCATATAACACTCATGCACTCACTCGTAAGTAACAATGGGAACATGTTGTTTTACCGCCAAATACGACATGATAATAAATTAAATCAATAAAATAGTACGTACAAACTGTATACAAGATATGATAATAATACCTGTGTTATGTATAACGACGTGTAACAGTAGCGGGTGAAGAAACTATTCTTTAATAGAATCTTTAGATTTTTACATATTTTAAATGTAGCTTTAAACTAAATAAAAAAGAAAATATACAAGAACATAGAAACACTGATTGTGTAAATTTTAAACAGTCTTAAATATGCTTATTTAGCAAGAGTTGTGAATGTTATATTGTTGGGACAAAGTGATTTGTTTATGTTAAAATGACGCATAACATTAATGTAACCCTTATTGTTTATATGTAATTATTAGAAACAAATATATTTGTTTTTCACTCACCTGTTCTACCCACACGTTCGTTGTCATGATTTGATTCTTAAGATTCTGAAACAAACAAACAATAATTTTAAATTCAATTTGAAGCACTCAAACGTAAGTATATGGCAGATAAATTCTCGCCAAAGTTGGATAAAACTCTCATCAAAATCAAAATGGTTTGAACTTCCAAAAAATTTAACCCATTGTTGATAAAATCAGCGTAAATTCCGAAAGTTTCAAGTCTTTAAACTGCCAAGTCGTTTAAAAAGTCAATAAGTAAATCAATACGAATGAATAACCAGCAAAGCTTAGGGGGCTTACGAGTACATCTTTTGCTTATGCACTCAATTACTTTGCTTCTAGCTTACGCAATAAAAAGCAACAGAAAGTACTCGTATAAAGGTGACGGGACAAGAGAAAAATATAATTTTTATGGTCAAAAAAAATAGAGCAAAATCCATGTACCTACTAGTAATGTGTTACTTTACTATGCTACAGTTTTAAACAAAACTTATCAAGTTGGTTTCTGAAATTACAATAACTTGTACTTTAATGTAACCTACCTATATTCAGGCATTCCAGCCAGAGCATAAAGTAAGAACAGTAATTTTTCCTATTGCCAGATTTTTCTTATACGTTTTGAGGACGATCTGTCTCTAATTTACCCATACTTACCAAATTCCAATGATACTACTAACACCATATTAACTATAGAGGTAGAAAGAAATCACATTGTTAGATAAAATTACGAGCGCTTATGAAGTTGTGGTAGGCCCCCAGGTAAGTACTTTAACCCTTAAAATATAATGGGTCCATAAAGTTTCACACTCTGTCAGTTGTCGAGGTTCCACGAAGACCGTGCTCTTAGATTTTATTTAATGTTCTAAGGTAGATTGAACAGAATCGACCAAGCCGAAATAGGTTAAAATTACTGCAGGGTTAAGACGGGTGTTGCGAAATATTGGATTGAAAGTTGGGGTGAAGGAGTAGTTTAAAACTCATAGTTTGTTAAGTGAGATACTAGTTCTAAAATCGCTTTTATGGTGACGTGTCACTTTGAGCGACATTTCACACAGTTAATCAAAACATGCTAATTTCAAACAAATGCTTCTAATGTGCTCTGTGCACCAAAAACGCCGATATTTTGCCGTCAAACTGGGAATTCGCATAAATAGAACTTAGCGACTTGTATGCGTGGTTTGAGATGTAGATTTAAATATATTTTTTTAATTATGGCAACAAAAAATACGAAATTTTAAAATGTAACATTGGATAAAACACGTCAATGTTTTTTTCAACTATGTAATATAATAAGTATGGAGTAATTCTTGATATTCTATAAACGTATTATTTGAGATAGATAGGTACTTAAAGATTCTACTTCTTCGTAGAGTCAATGGTCCAAAAATGATTGTTTATATAATTTTATTTTTTGCTAATAGATTGCAGTAAATATACCTGCTTAAATAAAATCCAGGAAATATCTCGCAAGCATTACTTAAATTTCTCATAAGACAAACCATCAAACTTTTTCATGACTCTACACATTAGCCCAACTTTCAAATAACTCAACCCAAAAACATTCCATTACAAAAAGCAATTTATTCGACCAAAACAACAATTCTACATTTTTACTCGCCATTTTCTATTTACGACGCTCTGACAACAGCCTCAATAATCGTTTGCAAATCCTTGAAACCCGTTAAGCGTCATCCATTACATTATATTGGATATAAAATTATATGACGCTTGTGAATAGGTACCTAATACGCGGTATCTTAGAAGGCAATAGATCACAGTAGATATACTAACTAATGACGTCAGGAATTTCACTAATAGAAAACTTCTTAGTCAACTGAAGTGTGTATCGAGAAAATTATCTGTAAATCGAATAAATAGATATCGATAACTATAAGTATATAACATTATATGACGCTTGTGAATAGGTACCTAATACGCGGTATCTTAAGAGATCACAGTATACTAACTATTGACGTCAGGAATTTCGCTTATAGAAAACTACTTACTTAGTCAACTGAAACTTATCGAGAAAATTATCTGTAAACCGAATAAAGAGATATCGATAACTATGAGCATACAAAATTGTATGACGCTTGTGAATAGGTACCTAATACGCGGTATCTTAGAAGGCATTAGATCACAGTATACTTACTAACTAATAACGTCAGGAATTTTACCAATATAAAACTACTTAGTCAACTGTAGTAACTTATACGAGAAAATTATCTGTAAATCGAATAAAGAGATATCGATAACTATGAGAATATAAAATTATATGACGATCGTGAATAGGTACCTAATACGCGGTATCTTAGAAGGCATTAGATCACAGTATACTTACTAGTGACTTCAGGAATTGCACTAATAGAAAACTACTTACTTAAGTCAACTGACGTAACTTATCGAGAAAATTATCTGTAAATCGAATAAAGAGATAAATATGAGCATAGTTTTGTTGACATGGCCACATTGCAAAATATCAGCTTGCATAACCAAATTTTAATTTTTTGAGCTAGTTAGCTGATGTTAAATTAGGTACCTAGCACGCCTCGCAGATAGACAAGGAGACGATTAATAAATAGGTTTGTCGAAAACATAAAAGAAAAACAAATAAACTTGTGCCAATATTTCACTATGTTGTATTTTAAGTTAGTCGAACTCTGAGCCTAGTAAAATTTTCCAATAGCAAAGTTTTTGCATAGCTCATTATTGAGCTCTTTAGAGCTTACTAATAATACCTAAAAAATATTTTTCGCAAAAAATGGTACAACTGACTTCAATCATGTATAAAATTCAAATAGTTTGCCTAATTGATACATAAACATACATATATATAGAGATACATAGAGATACCGATGCAACTTTTCCATTATTGTTGTTTTTTTTAAAAACAGCTCAGCTGATTTCCAAAAAAAAAAATAAGTGGTCCGCTTGGGAGTAGGTATATCCTTTCGAACTAAAAAGAATCGGTACACAAATGGTAAAAAAATCAATAAACATACACAAATAATAAAATACATTCAGACCAACATAGAACCTAATCTTTTTTGGACGTCGGTTAAAAAGAGTATAAATTTTAAATAAATAAACCGTTAATTGTTCTAAAAAGTTCACAAACAAGAACACTAGATCCAAAACAAAGGCGACCAGTGTCGTGGGACCTAGGCTCGTATCATATGAGCTCAGAGAACAGAGTCATTACTGATCGAAGTCTTAACTTGCGTGTCTCGCAGTAGTTTGGTCGTTATTTTCCAGTAGATTACAAAATGATCAATTCATAATATATCTGAATGAATAAGCAAACATTAAACATACTGCGGAACTAGAGCGAAAAAAGAAAATCCAAAAATATGTATACTCGTACTGCTTTATAGAGTACATAAATCGAAAACAAGACCCCCCTTGTACTTTTTTCCCCATGAAAATTTCCTATCCATCTATTCCTTTCTCTTCTCAAAATATTATTGACCATCTCTTTCTTTATTTTCTTCCTCTCGTTTCTATCTATTCTGTTTGTTCTGCGACGATGGCATGTCTGATGCGAATACCAGTTAATATTAACGGGCGCTATGTTTACCTCCCTTAATTGCTTGCGATGGTCGAAACAGATACTAAAACAACAGGAGTAGTAAATAATAATGAATATCGGAAGAGAAGCTTTGGTAAACAGTTTTGAAATTAATCTAGTTCTTCGTATTTGAGTACCACATTTTCAAAAGACGTAACGTTTTATTTGTAATGAGTATTAAAAAATCAAATTTGTTTACTATAAACACGGGATTTGCCCAACTTGGAAGACTATGCTTAAAGTCTCTCTCCCAGACTAAAGCGTCCGTCTGCCCAGTTCTAGATGGCACAAGGCAGCGGTGTTACTCAGCCTTTGAGAGGACAGAGCTACTAGCTGACCACTTGGAAGGTCAGTTCATGCCACACCCGGTCTCATCCAGACCATCCAAATTATTATCCTCATCACTTTCAAGTTAATCAAATGTAGGTATTCGAAACTTTTTACTAAAATGTCCAAGTCTATCACAGTTCTGCAAGTTCCCCCTCCAAAACAGCCCAACAACACTGTAAAACTCAGAGAAACTTCTACGACGCATTTCCTTCCAAACATTTTTAACCGAATCTTCTAGAATCGTCTCTGCCATCCGAGAGACGCGGGAATGCAATTTTATCTGATCTCGACTGTGAAGGAGGGTAATTAAAGTTAAGGGAATCTAAAGTTTCAGAACATTGTAAGTTGAGGCAGGCACCGTTAAGTAAAGTTTGCTTTTTGTCTAATGGAATAAATTTTGTTTAATGTTAGTTAAGTTTAGACAATGTAAAACAAGAAAAGACACACGGAACTGAGCCCGTGATGAAACTGCAATGAAAGTTGTTAGTTGCCTATGCAAATAGGCTTGATGGAAATTGTTTGGGCCAGAAAAACTTTGGACTCGAGTTCTGTAATGATTATTTATTTTTGAGAACTTTGGTTTGCGAGCATTGATGAAATTAGTACATTGCTTTTGGCCACGATCGTGCATTTTATCTATATGATTTAAAATATCTTTTTAATTACAATTTCTCTGTATTTTCAGCAAACATTTCAGATACTGAAACGTTGTCCCTTACTTAAAAGTACAACGATAGCCTCTAGACGATTAGGATTGTCGACATTTTTTATTATTTTATCTAATTAATATGATTGATACCGCTAACAAAAAGTATATAGGTGTTTAAACACGTTTCAATATTTTAGCTGTCTGGACATAAGTCTATCCTATAGTATAGATGCACATAACTAACACGGCACTCGAGCCAAAAACCCTACTACAAACGTCGCCATACAGACATCACCTATTCGAAAACAGCTTGATTTCATGTAGATAGGACGGTGGCTACGAAAAAAAAACCATATCAATCAATAAATAAATCCTAGCAAGATTTGCAAGTGTGACTCATTATAGGCTCACAAAATATGAAGAATTACTTAAACAAAAGAGAGTTCTACTGTGCGGAGAGCAACTATTAGTATTTTATGTGTATTTTATAACCAATTGTTAGTTCATCTCATTACTATCTAACAATACTCGTAAGTTACATTGGATATCAAATTAATCACTGAACGTTTTAAGTCCAAACAGTCTAGCAGAAACTTAATGAAGAACAAGCCAACTCCATATAACTTTACTATTAATTAAGGGTACGGTGTAAATTACCAACAAATTCTAAAGACCAAGATCGTAGACAAGGAAACAACAGAACTGAGTAAAGTCTGGAATCCACTAAACCGGAGCAAAGCGGAAACGTGCGGAGTTGGATTGCTTTGGTCTGTAAGCCATTGCAAGTATGCCATATCTATCTGCGTAGCAAAAAAAAAAAAAACCTGCTGCTCGCTCACGATTGTATTTTGTTTCTCGAATTACAAATATGGCATTGTCCAGGTATAACTGCATCTTCTGCATCCGTACCAGAAATTAGATAGGGTATGTGATCTACCAACCTGCACTAAGTCAGCGTAGTGGACATGAGACAATTGTTATTTGTAGGGCAATGTTTACTTGTGGTTGTTCAGTAGGTATAATGCTATGAAATAAAGGCTGGTTCAGAATGCCAGGGCAAATGAATGACAACAATGCTCTGCTCATCCCCAAACATATTTGTTCCGCTCCGTTTTTGTAGAGTCTGAGTGTAAAGTGTTGAATGTTGCAACTTTGTTCCGAAAATATTTGCTACGAGTATTCCTCGGGTACAATGGAAACACCAATGTTTTACGCTTACGTTTCATTAAAGCAAATGAAAATGCATGTCGGTACAATGTTTCCTTTTTAAGAAGCGTCAGTTTTAGTGTTTTGCATAAAACGGACAGAATTTAGGGTATTTATGCATATCAAAGGCGTAGAAAGACAAAATTTTGTAACAAGTGACAAGATCAAAACGTAGGATGCAAAATATTTGTTTATTGTAGGTATTTGTTGGGTATGAATCATATAGTTACGGTTTTAGTACTGAAAGTAAATAAGGGAAATATTTTGTTTTCGGGCAAGTTCTTTTATTAAACAACAACTACAATTAACTTAAACTACCTACTATTATGTACGTAAACAAAAACTCTTTTTCATTATATTAAATCTCAGTATCCAAAATCAATCTAAAATTGGGTTAGCATTAAAGTTATAATTCTCAAACTCAGATGGACAGACACATTATTATTTATACAGTTTCATAGCTGCTAGTAAAATAGCATCTTAGAGACATCTTCCACACGGTCTCTGACCCCAAACTAAGCAAAGAAAACTATAAAATCATACTTTGGTAAATCGCGACCAATCGTAAATTACAAAGCACTAGACAAAACTCGGTCAAGTATGTGAAATCGCATATCTTGCAAGTTCCTTCTGACCTGCACTAAAGTGGCCCTAACTCCTAAACGGCGCAAGAAAATCTGAAAGGCATAACCTCCACGCTGGGTGTGCTTTATGACACCATGAAACTGACAATATTTTTAATAACCAACTCTCATGATTGATCCTAACATTTTTATCACTTTCTAAGAGCTGTCAAATAAGGGTAGACTGTCATAAATCGTGCCCCAGGCGGCCGAAAGGGTGCCATACATTACCACGTCCTAAATCCTGCATGATCCTTGCGATCCTCAGGGTTGCGCGGCGTTTCGATTATGGAAAGCCCCATTGTAATGTTGACTGGGTCATAGGATGAAGAAGTGTTAATGCAACGGAGCAACGTCAACGATGGGGCAGCTTGTTTGGAAAAGTTTTAAGCCTACGGGAATTTTGGAGCGTCAATCTCAAACCACTTGCTTTAGGTCTTATCCCTTTTGCAATATCTTTTTGGGAATTTACTGTTCGTTTTGAAATAAAGACTTGCTTTTAGTGAATTGAAAACTTCTTTAGATGCACTTTGCGCTCGTTTAGAACAGTGAGCAAAATTGGATCGTTGCGCTCGGGTGGCTGACGCTAAATCGCGTATGCTCAACAAGGTACTTATGTTTGGTACATATCTGGTTTAAGATATTTATTTACTCAAAGAATTACATAAATTTCACCTATGAGAGAAAATAAATGCTAGATTAGTGATAGATTAAATAGCAAGTGTAGAATCACAACTTATTATACAGGGTTATTTCTAATCAATTAGCATAATTTTAGGGACTTATTCTGTACATAAAAACTAACAGCTTTTGTTCTGCGACTTTTGTCAAAAAAAAAAAAATGTTCCATACAAAAATATCGTTCACCCGCAACAAAATGTAAGGAACTCACAAAACGTAAGAGAAACGACATAGCAATAACAGGGATACAGGAATGAGTAGGTACTTAAAAGTAATTTATATAAATGAAGTAGGTATATAGACCAAGGTAGGCAAATAAAATTCCATGTGTGGAGTTTACTACGACAGTGAACATATACTTTGTGTAATAGGAAAGATAGTAGATAAATATGCAGACTATTTATACTCGTAGGTAGGTTAACATGTAAAACGTCCGGTAGATGTTGGTTCAATTTATGGGGTATTGCTGTGTGCTTCAGCGAAGTTTTTTTTACTGTAACGTAAGTACTTAGGTAGTAGGTAAATTAAAATTAGGCAGTTGTAATAGGTAGGTATTGTAAAATATTATACATAATTATCTGGCTATTTCTGCTGGACGTGTTCATTTTTATTTTCATAAATTATCTCAATATTTATCAGATCATATCTGTGGGAGATCGATATCAGAATTGCAGAATCATTCTGCAATTCTATATTATTTTCTAAAACACAAAAATATACGTATACGTAGTATGTGCTGTAAAACAAATACCTTTAATTCTGACGTTTTCTGGTTGCAGTCCCGTACGTAGAAGATTTATTGAAAAAAGAAACCTCATTGACAATATAAAACTAAGTTATAACACGCCCTAAAGTCTAGTCTACAAGAGTCAGTAAAAACTAAAACGATAACCTCGATATTTTACATCGTATCAGAGACAGTGTAAATGTATGCGACGGGACAGGAGGCTCATTTAACTTTATAATTGCTTCAGCAGAAGCGAGGCTGGAAAATATTAAGCCAACACAGTCATACTACAAACAATAATCTGTTAACATTATCATGTACAGAGGCAATTAGGCCTGTATATGTCACAGAAAGTTTAACATCATGCGGATGACGTTCGAGTTTTTTAAAATTTGATTCATCGCCAGTAAAACTGCTTAAATAATTTGCACTTTCACCGACAAAGATGTAAAGCGAGTTTTATAGACATTTATGAGAGGGATCGGTAAAATAAATCTAAGATAATCTAATCTAGAGCCTCGAATTTATACTTATTTGCTCATTGCCGGTAGACAAACATGCTCTAAAACTTTTGGGGAGAGTAGTAGATACGAGTACCTCACTACTAAGTGACTAATAAGTCACCCATATTCAATCACTGATACGTAATTAACTTAGTAATTGAATTAAGGGTCAGTAAAAATTCACGAGTTTAATTTTACAGCCATTTTTTGTAGCGATTAGTTTGAAAATAATTTAGTTAAAACGGAAATAGTTGCATATTTAGCGATGTACGTTACAGATTCTCTACTTTTGAGACATGCCCTACTATTTACTTTACTGTTTTAACTTGTGTGGCTTTTGGGCATTTGAGTTGCCCTATGCCTTATATTATTGGGACACTGGTTGTCCACGCGACTGATGCGTATTTAAACTTTATAATTGGAAATTATATTTAGGGAATGTACAACGCAACGCAAAGTTACGAGAGTCGTTTCTTTATTTTTTATTGCAGAGATGGAAAATTAATTAATGAAATTAGAATTATATAAATGCATATTAAGCCCGATTACAGAGGCGCCAGCGTAATTATATTAGCTAAATAGCATAGTTCTGTTTTTTTTTTCACTTTAGGCATTCGATAGAGAGAACGCTTTTTACGTTGCTATTAAATTTACACTGGCGCCTCTGTAATCGGGCTTATTATTTATATTTAAAATGCACTCTCTCAGTTTTTAGGTTAGATGTTAGGTGCCCCAAAAGTAGGGCATTAGGTCACCCGCGCAACTGATTTGACTGTTTGTGTGTCTACTCGACGAAAAGTAACTCGAGTCATTTCTTTAGTCTTCATTGCAGAGATGGAAAATAAATCAATGTAATTAAAAATAAATAGTTTTATACTTCATTTAGTAAGTGCAAGACAGTTCAACTTTTAGGATAAGTGGTAGGTGCCCCGAGTGTGGGCCACTAGTCACTCGCGCGACAGTTGTTAAATTAAACTTAGTAATTGGATCCTGGGTCATCGCGACGCAAAGTTACGAGAGTAATTTCTTTAGTCTTTATTGCAGAGTTGGACAATAAATTAACGTAATTAAAAATTAATAATTTTATATTTCATTTAGTAAGTGCAGAGTTTCAACTTTTAGGGTAAGTGGTAGGTGCCCCGAAAGTGGGGCACTAGTCACCCGCTCGAGTGATGCGTAATTAAACTTTGTAATTGGATCGTGGGTCAACGCGACGCGAAGTTACGCGAGTCATTTTATAGGCATTTGTTGCAGAGATCGGTTTCCGTAATGGAACATCCCATTATTCGGGCGACGCAAGTTTGGCACGAAATTATTTTACTCGATTAATTTGGAGAGCAATGGAACGGTGATACATGGAGCTATAAAAGTCTGAAACGGATGGGTATTACAATGTACTCGCTAGATTTTGCAATATCATTTGTTAAAATTCAAAATTGAGTGTTGTGCATATGACAAACAAAAAAGTTCTTAAAACTATGCTATATTGTTGGTATGTGGTAATAAATAAATGCTGTCGGTATTTTAAATGCTTAAAAATGTATGAGGGCTTTCAATTAGTTTAAGAACTCTGAGACTAGAACTAGCCATATACGACAATAAACTAAATTAATCCATTAAGTTATTAAAATTAACATTAATGATGGAATAATTTTATCATGTCAGAACTTCCACCACCAAGGTCACCTTAAAATATTTTTTCTAGGTAGTAGTTTAGTACCAAAATTTAAAAAGTAAATAACTCTATAATTTATAAGCAAATTGAATTAATAAAACAATTATATTTACTTTTAGATTGTTCCATGAATAAAGCCGGTGATAAGTAATTTCCTTTCATTCACGACTATTTTCCTTTCTTTTCACTACTTCCTACAGATTGATCTATAAGTACAGCCATGGGAATTGTCAGTGCCTGCAATTAATGTTTTTTATTTATTTCAAGTACTCGTACATTTTCAGGCATTTCAATATCCAAACATTTAAAGAGGTTATTTACTACGCACACAATGGGCTAAACCGGGAAACAGGGGCCATTTTAAATTTTCGTAAAAAAGACATAAAAAGCAAATGTTCTTTACTTCATGGGCAACAGTTTTATCGTTCCACTGCTTCCTATTGATTGCTTTATAACCATAGCTAAAGCAAAGTTATAGTATCTTTTCAGACATTTCAATACCCAACTATTTAAAAATGTTATTTAGCACGCACTCAATGGGCCAGAATGGGCGACGGGGCCATTGCCAATTTCCGCGCTGCGACTATGACGAATGAACTTGGAAAATGGCCAGAACTATTCTGTACAATGAGGAATCTTTTTATGGGCTTATCTCATAGGGAACGGTATAAATTCAGTTACCACTGACCTCGTTCCGGTATGGCTGCTTTGCAATTACATTTGGGCATAGTTAGTGTGCTTTTGGAGTGGGAGTAGCTTATTTGGTAGGGTGTACTTTACATTTCAGCATTCTTACACAGGGTTATTTTTAAACAATTAGCATCCTATTAGGGCCTTATTCTGTACATCAAAACTAAAAACTTTTGTTCTACAACTTTTATTAATTCTCCAAAAAAAAAATTGTTGTTCCATAGAAAAATATCGTTCACCGTCGATAAAATGTATGGGACAGCCGATATTTTTTTAGTTTTGACAAAAGTCGCAGAACAAAAGTTGTTATTTTTGATGTACAGAATAAGCCCTTAAAAGGATGCTAATTGATTAGAAATATAGCCATGTATACTTTACAACATACAAGTGTTTTCTGACAAAAGTTAAAATATACCTACCGATACAAATATCTGCATTGTTATGATAAAAGTACCTCTAATCGACTTTGTGTTTAATTTTGAGTTTCCTACAAAATTGGTGGCCATATGAATTTAAATGGGGTAGCGTAGTGGAATATTTGCCCTACGAAGTAATGCTATTTTGAGAAGCTGATATTAAAGACAAGTGCGGTAATCAATTTTCATGACATTTATTCTAAATCAAGTCCATAAAAGTAGCTTAAACAATACTTCATTAAACGCGAGATATTAGGTACTAAATATTAGGTCGTTACAAATGAAATTATATTACATAATGAATCAATAGATACGCAGTTAAACACATCCTGCCTGAACCGGTCTTAAAGCTAACTAACTAGCTAGCTGAAGCAAACTGATTTCCGTAAGCTTTACATGATCAATAAATTCCAAACTTGTTAAATGAATTCTCCAATGACAATGCAATTTTACACCATATGGACCGCTTACATAATTTAAATCTCATGTAGAAATTATCTGGCTTGCTTGCCCGCATGAAAGCGGAGGGGAGATCTCGTTTCACGCTCAATTGTCGTCCTCTATCACGTCCGTCCGCGTCTCGTACAGACAATACCCGTACTGTTTAGTCATTCAGATCCGGAATACCAAAAAAGGTCTCGTCTTTTGTCACATCCCTTTCTTTCAGCCATTGTACCCTGACCTCTCACTCCCAAACCAACTCAGAATCCCGCGACAATATCGAGAGATCAAGTTGTGCCGGTGTCGTGAACTACTATAGTCACGCATGCAACAAAAGCAGCTATGATGAAGGTCCGGTTTTTTTATTAAAATGTCCAGTGCTTTTGGGGTCGTTTTTATTTATACAGAAGATTCCAAGGTTACCGTACTTGAAGTTAGGAAAGGTTAGATAAGCATTACGGGGACCAATGGGCGGCGGTAAGCGAAATAAAGGGACCTTTTAAAAGTTTGCCTACCCCTTAATGGCACCATTAAAAATGCGGTGGTGGTAGTTCTTCACATGACTGACAAAAAGAGTGGATAATGGTTTTGGATGTATTCATATTGTAAATGTACCTATCTAGATAGGTAGATTGATTTTACTTTAGTGTTCTTTGTAAACGTTTTCATAGATATCTGCAGATATTTGATATTAGGACCTCTCAAAAAAAAACCTACCTACATTTTATTTTATTCTAGCTGCCCGACTTCACCAGCTATGAATGAATTAAATAGCTATAAATCTTCCGGAAGAAATATTCTAAAAGATTTGAAAACTGCGTTGCAATCTGTTGAGTTGTTAGTTGTAAGCTCAGTCACAGGTAATGAAATACTTACTACATTATTTTTTTTGTCTATTGTTTACTTAAATTGTAGCACACATTTCGTAGTTTGACTGTTTGTCAGAGATCACCAAAGTTAAGCAACGTTCAGCACGGCCAGTCTTCAGATGGGTGACCGTGGGTGGCATTTAGAAATTAGCGCTACCGTGGCTCAGATTTCACTTTAAATTCTAGGTCCCGTTTGTTTTCAGCGCTTAGCCATGTCAGAAGTCTTCAGGCAGCTTAAAAATGTATTTATTTTCCTAAACGATCTCATAAAATAAGCATTTAAATCAGCTTCATGCTTGTACGGTAGAGTTTTTTTTTTTTTTTTTTTTTTTATTCTGAATAGGTTTGCGTTTGACCACATACTGCCTGATGTTAAGCAGATATGCGGTCTAGGTTGTAGCACGCTTACCTAGAAGATACCTATTTACTCGGGATTTGAAGACGCCCACATTGTACTTTAGCGGGAAGACAGACCCAGGCAAAGCGTTCCACATTCTGGCTGTTCGTATGAGGAATGATGATTCGAAACGCTTGGTTCTAATGCGCGGTATGTCCACCATAAAACGCTTTGGTCGCGTCTGTCTAGCCGTACGATAGAAGAAAGGGGCAGGTGGGACCAGATTGTGCAACTCCTGGGCGCACTCTCCGAAGTGGATCCGGTAAAAGGCCGATAAACACGCTACCTTACGTCGATGCTCGAGACTTTGCAGCTGCGACATAGTCAGAGTGTCGTTGTCGATCAGCCTCTTGGCTCGCCTCTCAATCGACTCCAGAGCCTCCAGTTGATATTTGGCGGAGCCATCCCAAAGGTGAGAGCAGTATTCCATGCACGATCTGACTTGAGCTTTATACAGACTAAGCAGTTGCTCAGGTGTGAAATACCGTCTCACCTTAGAGAGAACACCAAGTTTTTTGGAAGCTAATTGGGCCTTTGACTCTATGTAAGAGCCAAAGTTAAGAGTCGATGAGAGTGAAACGCCTAATAGTTCCAAGCTGTCAGTTACCGGAACGGAGACACCACGGAAAGCGGGAGACAATTGGAAGGGTCTCTTTTTGGCCGAAAACAGACAGGCTTGAGTCTTCGTAGTAGTTACTAAGTTAGCCTATCGTAGATATTAAGCACGGCACATAAACAGCATTGTTGCGGCGACATAATGCGGGGATTACTGCAGCTTTGCAGATTATTATCATCAAATTTGCTTCAGCGTGTTATCATGCGCCGCATCAGGGTTAGAGGGAGAATGCGGCGGCAGATTTGCACTAAACTTTTACCCCTTCGGACATGAAAAGCATAATTTTCTGGTTTTAAATTATCTGCGTGGTACCTTGTTTTGAATAAATATTTAGTGTATTTCCGCTCTGTCGTAGTCATATAAGTTAAGGGTACCATTCAAAAACCAAATTAAATCACAAACAAAATTAGAATGAATCCGTTAAAAATAATAAAAAATATTTAACCTGTTTTTTTTTTATCGGATTAATTCTAATTTTGTTTCAGGTTCATTAATATTTTGTAAACATACCTATGCTTAACCTAACCTAACAATTTTTTTCCTGACCTAACCTAACCTTAACCTAACCATGATACAGTTAGATGATTCGTTACTTATTTTGTTTGTGATTTAATTTGGTTTTTGAATGGTACCCTTGACTTTTTTATATGACTACGACAGAGCGGAAATACATTAAATATTAATTGAAAACAAGAATTTGAAGATGAACTTCCGCAAAGTAACGCCTGGTTAAATAAACTATCTACGTGGATATTTTAGAATGTTTAATGTATCAAAATATTTTTGAAGTGAAAACTTTTTAGCGGTGCTGTGCACTTTTCTGGATGGGTAAATAATATTAAACTCGCGTCAGGATCACGTGACCTGATCGAAAATTCGTAAGACGGTGCAGGGCGCTTGCGCGAGTGTGCGTGTGTGATATTGTATTTTACCACGATAGTACTTTATATGTTCAAGTTTTTACTTCTGCCAGCACTCCCGGAGTGCAACTCGTTGCTTTTTTATTTGCGTTTATGTTTAGTTAGTGAAATAAACCGACACGTAAATAATATGTACCTACATAATATTTTGATACAAAAAATACTCGTTCCTGGTTTAATTTGTAGCAGTGTAATAATTAATTTGTTCAGGTTAAATCAGTGGCAATAATGTTAGATCAATTATCATTATTAGAAGAGAAGGCAAATATAACATTATACAAGCGGATGAAAACACTAGTAAAACACTGCAAAAGATAGAATCTGATCCCTTAGAAGAACCTTCAACTAATAAAATTGAAAGACAAACTGGATTAGATTTTTAAACATGAAAGAAAATAAACGGGTACAATAATTGTGCTCACGTGAATATCTAACTATTGTCAAGCATTTAAAAGATGGGAATTGTTATAATAATTATAATTTTATAAAACACATTCTATGTAGATACACTAGTAGTATGACTCAATAGCTACCACTCAAATGAAATTTTTGCTGATATTATTTTAATACGCCAAAAGAAGTGTTGTACGGCAGAAAAATATCTACCTTAGCGTATCGACTCAATCTCATAAGCAAAGACGCAGGTTTAAAGCGTTTTCTGATAGCCAGAAACTGGCCTACGCCATTGTCATTAAAAAGCCGTCAAGTTTGCATGGACCCGTTGATTTACGAGCTCCATTGTGCCATAACATAATGGGACGGTGACCCATAATGGGATTGTGTTATGTAATGCCCAGTAAGGCCTAATTAAGGCTACGGTAATAATAAATAACGCCCAAATTGGCTGAGAAGTTCCCTAGTTTTCGGATCAAGGCTTTTATGTGCGCTTTAAATGCTTAATCGTAGAGATGGGGAATGAAATTTTGGCCGGTTTGCCGGATTAGTACAGGTAGTGGCACGTAAGTCTAGAGCTGGGATAGAGAGGGTATCTAGTGTGGAGGGGAGGCTGCGCATGGTGACCGCCATACTAAGCCCATGCGCAGTCATCTCCTCCACACTTCCCTCAGCGCTACACTTATATGTTGCGACCTGTAACTAAACTTTCATGCAGCGCTTTTCTTTAAAACCACACAAAAATATACATTGTTACTGTACTTTACCAGTTTTTTTAATAGTCCACTGCAAGATATACCCTCGGCTATATGGCCCAATTACCCTTCCTGGGTGTGTCAACAAGCTGGGTCAGTGCGAGTTGGTGGATTCACATACGCCTTCTAATTCCTTCTACGGACGTATCTATGCAAGTTACCTCAAAATCTTTTCCTTCATCTAAAAGCCAGTGGTGTAAAATTTCATACATAAGTTCCAAAAAATCTCATTGATACGGGATTGAATTTTAAACCCACTACCTCACAATTGTAGGGCAAGTGTTACTACCACTAGACCACGATGGCTTCACTTTTACTACTATAGTTGGTGCCGTCTGGATTGACAATAAATTGTTGACATTTCAGTGGTCCAGCAGCGGTGACAAACCTTTTATGACATATTTATACACACGTATTTAATTTTTTTATTCAGCGGCATCTTTCTTTTACAGAATTTCCCGTAGGTAAGGTACCAACAGAAATATCAAATGTTCTGCCATCAAGCAGTATGAGAAGTCAACGCACTTTATTACCAATCCATATGGCGCGGACTATAGAGCCTACTAAAGTAAATATTCGTACAGGCCGGGTGGCTAGCCCTGGTGTCAGAGTTTTTAGGCCGCCTTAAGGCCTCTGACATAGCTAAACGGTTAAATCAACCGAGGCCTATAATTTAACGTGTCATCTGAGCCACGGTAGCGCTCAGTTGGAAAATGCCACCCGCGGTCACCCATCCAAAGACTGACCTACTAATTAATGATCAATTTGCCGGACAGGATCACATCCCTATTTTAAATGCTTAATATTTGAATTTCACGAGCTTGAAACTGTTTAGCTACTTACTGACATTTGGCTGAGAATTGCGCCAGTCATTTATCAAGGAGCGTGCCGTGCGTGACTATTTCCCAGGCTTGTGTTTAGAATTCTGTACGTTGCTTTACATAATTATGTATGTATAGAGCCTATTCGGTTTTATAAAGATTGATGAATTTATGTACCTTTGTAATTGGCTTTACAAACAACATCATTTATAAATTATGAATAATTTTTGCGTGGCCGATCGCAGTCAAAAGTCATTTGTTCCATCTATTTAACGCATCGTTCCATAAATGCACGTTCTTAGAACGAAAATGGTGTTTTTGGATTAACACTGTGCTAAACTGCTTTCAGAAATACAATTGAACGTGTTTTTTATGACAATCGAGTACGGTAAAAAAAAAACAGCTGGATGAATATTCAAGAGAGAAAAATGCAACATTGCGATCATCACTTTGTGGTTGTCATTCATTCGCTTTGCCAATTTGCGTATACAAATTTAACATTGCCGCGTAGCTCGTAGCGTTGTTTCGTAGCATCGTAGCTGCTATGAACGTAGCCTATAAACATATTTCGCTACGCTTGAAAATAGTTTTAATTGTTATAGGTATTATATCAAAAGATGTTTTTAAACTTTACTGTGCAATACGATTCCAATAAAAATAAATATGATGTATTTGATGGTGGTTGATGATGAATTGTTGTGTTTGCGATAATATGGTAAGTAATATCAACATACTAGTTATATGACGTCCGGTGTACTATTGAAATAGATATTTAGTAACTGTTCTGTACTGTACCAACCTTTTCAATAGTTCACTGCAGGACCTAGGCGTACCCATGATGTGGGCTATATCTCCCACGCTGGAGTCCGCGGGACCAAAGCGGGTGATGGATTCACATACTCCATCAAATTTCGTCTACGGACATATGCAGGTTTCCAGTGCAGTGGTGTGAAAATCCGTACACAAATCACAAAGAATTCATTGATATGGGACCGGAACTTGAACCCACGACCTTGATTGTAAAGCGGGTGGACCACCACGGCATACTAAATTTAGTAAGACTGGTTAGAAGTGACTTGTATCTAAAGTTTTTTAGTGATCTTAATCAGATCATATATCCGACTGTCCATCTAATTGTCCTACGGTTAATTATTTTATAATTGTACACAGTAATATTTAAAAATTGTCACTAATGTATTCCCTTCGGCCACGTATGATACCAGAGTTTGGTAACCAGTATCATACGAAGAAAAAATGATCGTCGTAGGATACTGGTATCCAAGTGATAGGGATTTTAACATTATATTGGTTGATCTTGACAATTTTTACTTTACAATAAAGAGATTGTACGTATCTAAATTCTATTTCAGTTTCTTCAATGTAATAGCGTCTACAATCTACATACTTGAAAACAACGTACGTGAGCCCGGTTCCACAGTACAAAATTAAAAGCGCCTCCTTGCAAAACAATCTTAATAAAACCGAATAGGCTCCATACATACAGAATTATGTAAAGCAACGTACAGAATTCTAAACACAAGCCTGGGAAATAGTCACGCACGGCACGCTCCTTGATAAATGACTGGCGCGGTTCTCAGCCAAATGTCAGTAAGTGGCTAAACAGTTTTAAGCTCGTGAAATTCAAATATTAAGCATTTAAAGTAGAGATGTGGTCTTATCCGGCTGATTTATTAGTAATTAGTTAGCTCTAGTAATGTGGAGTCATTTTGATAGGTAACATGACAGTTCATTTATGCAAAATATACCTTACACTAAAGGAAAATAAAGGTACATAAATTCATTCACACTCGTACTAGGCGTATAAGCTGCAGTTATTTCAACAGTCTACTTACTGTACCAACCTAGCACTAAAATATCTATCAAAACAGAGTAAATATTGCAAACTCATCCCGTCGCAAATTTCGAGATGTTACTGTTTGCACAGACTCTACTTTAGTGCTAGCAGAGATGTAGTTTACTGAGATTTAGTCTGGTTCAGACGTATTCCGTTCGCGCGTTGAAGAAAATGATAGTCGAGTATCTAAGTGGTGTAGTTGAAAACTGAACCAGTTATTTGTATGCTCAATTTGACAAGGCGTATTTAGGTGTATTGTCACACCGGCGGTTTTATAGACTACGGATATTTTTTCGAAAACCGGTGGATTGGCAAGTTGTTGGCAGTGGGCAGGGCACATAGCACGGAGGACTGATGATCGATGGGGTCGAAAAATTCTCAGTCGTCGAAAAGTCTTCTGAAAAGACTCGACATGTTGTACTTAAAAGGAGTAGGTTATAAATGTCAAAAGGAATTTCAAGGAAAGTTTTTTTAAAATGTAAAGTGTCTAAAATATATAATGTGTGTTTGTTTAACACACAATATACACCTACAGTACTGAACAGATTACACAAAACATTTTGAAGTGCCAATTTACATTGTGCGTATTTAAATTACCTTTTTTCGCTGACTCTTCTTAGCTCACTGACTTAAATTAACCAGATAAAAAAACACATTCTCATTCTTAAAACTACGCTTGTACATGTACTAGATTTAAATAATAAAAGCAAGGCGCACCACCCGAAAATAGATTTATACCTCACGTTACTCTTCCGGATAAAGCATCCCACAACTTTCGTACCTCGACATAAAAATCACCTAAACATTCATATAAAGCTCCGTAGCTCAGAAAAAGCCCTTGCATCACCTTTTTCCCCCATACGTGAATTTTTGTAGCCATAAAATAAATCACATTTGCCTGCTTAAGCAGGCGTACGTTGCTTGTAACCATAGACTTACACATGTAGAGATACGCCATTAGCCCTATACTAAGCTTTGTCAAAAACTGTTATAAATTTTATTATATCAGCTTATTCTTTGCCAGAACCCGCTTCTGGGAATCCCCGCAAAAGAGATATTGCAAAATGGGCTCAGACTAGGTACAGTAGCTCAAAAAAACCGTTTAACTATGATAAATAAATGCGCAGAGTAAAACAGCCGCATCAAATGCTTAATTTATGAGTAATTTCACATTTTCCAATTTGATTTTTGTTCAGTCATTGAATTACTGTCATTTTGGTCACATGTAACCTTAATACCTGAATTCACGAAATTACTTTTAATGGACACTGTTATTGTAAAAACTTACGGGAAAATCATTTTCCGAAAGAAACAAAGCAAAATATGAAATACTGTACCCTTTAGTGGCCCAATTTCTATGCATATTTGCAATACGAGTATCTTCTTTGATAGTTACGCAATCTATCAAACACTTGCATGCAATTATTACTGTGGTTATGGATTGAAGGGAAATGTTTCCATCGTAATCTGGGCAACAATAAACTACACCATGACTTAATTGACATCACAAGTTAGAGAAGAAACGAAGGCAGAGGAAAGTCACAAAAGGCAGTCTTAATGTCAAATAGCGACCTCTTCCAGACAAACTTTGCATAAGAGGAAACGATAACATAAACGGTGGTTTAAAACGTAAGTTTAAAGTGACAAGCGCAGTGCGGTCTCTCTGGGTATAATTAAACACTCAAAATAGTGATTCCTTATTTCAAGTTATTTATAATACTTGTATAAGATTAGATTATTGTTATACTCGTATTAGTACGATAAGTTTAGTATTAGTAGCGCAATGCTTAAATATTGACTCTCGAACCAGAGTATTGAGGTTATTGTTGTACAAATAAAAAAAATATTTATGCAAATGAAATAATCGGCCAAGTTCGAGTCAGACTCACGCATGAAGGGTTCCGTACCGGCAAAAAAACTCACGTTTGTTGTATGGGAGCCCCCCTTAAATATTTATATTATAAATTATTATTCTGTTTTTAGTGTTTGTTGTCATAGCGGCAATTAAAATACATCATCTGTAAAAATTTCAACTTTCTAGCTATTACGGTTCATGAGATACAGCCTGGAGACAGACAGACGGACAGCGGGGTCTTATTAATAGGGTCTCGTTTTCACCCTTTGGGTACGGAACCCTAAAAATGAAGATGTATTTTAATAAATTGAAGTGAAATTTTGAACTATTAGGTCATAATTTCGTAAAATCTCAAATATATTATGAAGACTCCGCTTCTGCAGATTTTTGCTCTATGCTTGCAACTAATCATAACACGCATTTTCCTCATTGTTAGCCGGGTTTTCCGAGTTTGGATAACTTTGTCAAGTAAATAGTGACTTTGTTAGCGGAAGAAGAAAATACATTTTTGATTGGCATGGTACTTTTGATTAGAAAGGAGAGGAAGATGGATAATTGACTGCCTCGATGGCTCAGTGGTAAGTGACCCTGACTCCTGGGTCAAAGATTCATTTTTGATTGGCATGGTACTTTTGATTAGAAAGGAGAGGAAGATGGATAATTGACTGCCTCGATGGCTCAGTGGTAAGTGACCCTGACTCCTGGGTCAAAGAGGCGTGGGTTCGATTCCCACCCAGGGCAAACATTTATGTGACGAACATAGGTGTTTGCTCTGTGTCTGGGTGTTTGTATAAGTACGAGTATGTATTTAAAAATATGTATATGTAGTATATCAGTCTCTGGCAGCCATATCACAAGCTCTGCTTAGTTTGGGGTCAGAGACCGTGTGTAAGAAGTCCCCTAATATATATATTTAATTATTTTTCGCAAAAAATGGCAAAACCGCCTTCCATCGTGTACTAAATTTGAATATTTCGCTAGAATTGTTTACATTATTGTTGATTTTTTTTTAATGGCTCAGCTCATTTCTGTAAAATTTCAATGGGATCATCTCTGGAGTATACCCTTTCGAACAAAAAAATATTTTTTCGATTCGGCTCACAATTAGCGAAATTATCGATGAACCTCCTCCTTTTTGGAAGTCGGTTAAAAATAGAGCATCTTTCGATTTGAAAGTAGATATGTTTGTTTGTCATACTTAATCAAATAAGTTTTATGCTGTGTGTATACGCTATTTGACATCAGAATCTGTTTTATAAGCTGAATTGATCAGGATTAAGTCTACTTAATTGGCTTGATTGAATATAAAGCACGCAGACTTAAAAAAACCCTATTCACTCTGATTTTGAAAAATATTCATAAAAATATTTATCTCAGGAAACAGAAAACCGGCAGTTTATTTGCTGGCAGTTTGATTTCTGCTACTTGTTTATAGTCTGGTATATAATATTAACTGTGGTTCTGGCTTTCGTAAAATTATGATTGCACTATAACTGTGTATTTTTGTGCATTTTTATATACAAAAATTATTAAAAAAACAAGGTAAAATAAATATTTATCTTATATTTTAAATCGACTCTCCAAATAGATCTAAAACGTTTTTCAAACTCGACTATGAATAAGTTATTCTGAAGTTTTGGAAATTTATAATTATCTATTATTGTATTTGAATTCCTGATTATAATAATTTTTCGCAAAAAATGTCAAAACCGCCTTCCATCGTGTACAAAATTCGAATATTTCGCTCGAATTCTTTACATTTTTGTTGATTTTTCAAAAACGGCTCAGCCTATTTCTTAAAAATTTAAGCCACCTCGGAAATATACCCTTTCGAACAAAAAAATATTTTTTCATTCGGTTCACACAAAATTTAACATCTTTGATTTAAATCACTAAGTCAAAACTACAAATAACTTCTTTAAACAATATCTTATATTCTAATCCAACCAAAAAAACACGACCCACGTCTTAGCCTCCAATTTAAATTCATAGAAAGAATAAACTTTAAGATTTTCCTGAATCTCTTGCTCTTCAAACAATGGTCCCGTAAGCCACGGACAGACCAAGACTGCTGTAAGACTTTATTTTCTTACTAATGGTATAATTAAATGAATAGAAGTAAGATTTTTACTGCATCTGGCGAACTTAGTCTTCGGTTTTACTGCAGTGAATTTACGGGGCAATTAAAGTATCAGCTGGCGTGAAATGAAGCTGTTCATCTTTGTGATATACTACATTTCCAAAAAAATGACAGCTTTATTATATAGTATGAATATTTAACACTTAAATAAACGTCAATTTTTTTACACCAGTACACGCGTGGCCTGCTATGGTTGACATTTTTAAACTGGTTTTAAGTAAGTTTTTACTGTAATAAAATTAAAAATTTAAAAACTCCCCGACACAAAAATACTCCATATTCTTCCAATTTCATTGAAGTAATACGGTCCCAAATTACGAATCGATAGAACATATGGAAGGTAAGGTATTCAGATCCTTCCATCAACTAGAAAAGAGCTGATGATCATCAAACGGCTGAACAGATTTTCATGAAAAAAGGCTGAGAACACTCGGGAAAAAATTATCTATGACCCAAAAAAGAGTAAAAGAAAATCGGTTCATCCGTTTGGGAGCTACGATATCATAGACAGATACACAGATACACAGACACGTTAAACTATAACACTCCTCTCTTTGTCGGGGGTTAATAAAATATATTTTGTTATTTAAAGCTGGTAATAAAATACACACAATTTTGCAAACTTAAAAAAAAATTCTAGAAAAATGGCACCATGTAGATGAATTTTCAGAAATCAGTATTTTTATTAAAATAACTTACTAAGTACTTTTTTACATTTCGTAGCAATTAGAACTTGTCGATCGAGGAAAATCCACTTGCTATACATACGTTTTGGACATTTTTTAGCCGTCCAATTTATGGCTCTCGGACAGAGTGGCCATCGACCAATCTGGTCAATCTTTGGTATGAAATTGTGTTACACCACAGACTGTTGAAATGTATTTACTGGCATTTCTATTCTTTTCAGTTAAAAGTTTTATTACCATCATCATTAATTTTGGTCCGCCATCTTTTCAGTAGTGTTATTCTTAATTCATAAATGATGAAAGTGGTGATAAATGCACAAAAAGAACATGAATTAAAACAAATATACCTAATACGAAGGCTCACGAAGGGCTAGTGCGCATTGGTACTCTATCGATTCTCTTCTACTCGTATGGAGATTAAGCGTATGCAGATTGCTTCACAATGCTTCTCTTCATCGAAAAAACAGTGGCGTGTCAATTGTACATACATTTTATAGAACTCATTGCTACAGGACGAGGGTTGAAACCACGGCTCATTTAGAAGGTTAATGTTTTCCCACTACTCAGACTACTACAGGTAGGCACATCAACAGGGAAACATTACCTTGGCAGTTGGCTCATCGAAGGTAAAACGACATATTCACGACATGTACACCTTGAGGGAAAATATGCGCGATAGCAGACGCCATAAATTTCTCTTACAGCCTACACCATCACAAACCAACACTGCACATCACATCCTCTGCAATAGAGTTGCCTACAATTGGAATAGGTTGCCTGAGGATGTAATCTCAACAAAAACTATAAACACATTTAAGAATAGACTGGACCTTTGGATAAAGAAGGAAAAAAAATATTTGACAGATAAATACTAATTTTATTCGACTCTGCTTGATATAGGCACATTAGTATACACTGCTCGCCTATAAACAAATAAATAAATAAATAAAATTACCAAAACCAAACCGTTCTATATTAGTACAATAAATATAATTAATTAATCAGATGCAACCTGTCACTTTTTGGATGGGTGACCGCGGGTGGCATTTTCCAACTGAGCGCTACCGTGGCTTGGATTACACGTTAAATTGTAGGTCCCGGTTGTTTTAACCGTTTAGCAAAGTCA
Source organism: Hypomecis atomaria (assembly GCA_964007245.1). Taxonomy (NCBI): domain Eukaryota; kingdom Metazoa; phylum Arthropoda; class Insecta; order Lepidoptera; family Geometridae; genus Hypomecis; species Hypomecis atomaria. The sequence goes on from OZ023293.1 coordinate 18,157,208, forward strand.
GAGGCCTTCAGGCGGCCTAAAAACTCTGACACCAGGGCTAGCCACCCGGCCTATTCGAACTTACTTATCAGATGCAACACAGTAATAAGGTATCAATTTGTTTTAGTTAGCATGAACTGACGTCATTGTGCAGTACCCCCCGTTGTGCGTTTCTTCTCCCTCACTTAGCGTTTTAATGAGAAAATGCGAGCTTGCTAAGTTCTTTGCAGTAAACTACCTAGTTTGCAGTTAAATGACCTATCTAGTTCACTTAACTTTTATAATCCTGATTAATGATAAGATAGTGCAAGTTTTTCTTAACTTGTGTATATTTTATTAAGTTGGAAATGCATCATAATTCACATTTGTACTGTACTGTATCGACCTTTTTAATAGTCCATTGCAGGACGTAGGCCTAGAGTGATTGGGCCATATCCACCACGCTCATACATTTCGCTGAAATATATAAGGTGAAAATTTGATGTTTTACAAAGAACATTTGTTTAGGTACTCACTGTAACACTTACCTAATTGAGTGTACACATTCTATCAAAATAATTATAGCATGTTATTTTAAGCTTTGGGCAGTTTGATAAAAAAAATATTTATTTTTATTTTTTTTGGTATTAAATGATATAATAGGTATTTTCCCATTTTAGATTTAATATACCTGCACTGAAATATTTTTGTATAATGTAAAAAAAAAAAAAAAAAAAATTTAGCAACTAAGTTTATTATAACTGGTATGTAATACTGTAAGAATATAATTAATAAGTATATGTATTTTGTAAGCTGAAATTTTCGCAGATGATGTATTTCTGTTGCTGATATAACAACAAATACTAAAAACAAATACAAATATTATGAAATAATGATTCTATCATGTTATTCGCGTTTTACAACAAAAAATAATACTTGAGTATTATGATTAACAATTGAAATTTCAAGACAGAAAAGACAAACTATAGTGGCGTTTTTCTGAGTATGAGAAAAAAGTTCGTAAATTAAGAATATTAAATTTATCGGTTAGCTAGAAATATTAAATTATAAATTCACTGACTAAGAATGACCATTCAAAAATCAGCAATTACAAGTACGACCGGCAAAAAATTCAAGTACTGCAGGAAAAAAACATCATGCAATTTAAAAATTGCGTCCTTTTTACCCCGCATCCAATCCTGCATTCAAATGCAAACCTATTTACTCGTCCTCTATGAATTGAATAACATCTATACAAGCTGCATAAAAGTAATTCTATGCTAACTGTACGAGAGTCGCAGTTGAATAGAGTGGAAGTATCTTGGGGTATGGCCGCATTAGGAGGCATTGCAAGTTTGATTATGGGTGACCGCGGGTGGTATTTTCCAACTGAGCGCTACCGTGGCTTGGATGAGACGTTACATTTTAGGTCCCGGTTGTTTTAATCGCTTAGCCAATGCAGAGGCCTTCAGGAGGCCTAAAAACTCTGACACCAGGGCTAGCCACCTGGCCAAACGAACTTACTTATGGAAATATTTTTATTTTAGCGAGTTTTTTTAAGTGGTCATGGAGGTCTAGTGGTAATGACATACACCTTATAATCGTGAGGTTATTGATTCAAATTCCGGTCCAGTACCAGTTATATGGAATTCTTGTACGGATTTTCACACCACTGGCTTTGCCATGAAGGAAAACATCGTGAGGAAACCTGCATATGTCGGTAGAAGAAATTCGATGGCGTATGTTAATCCACCAAACCGCACTAGACCCCAATCGACCATCTTGGGCAGGCCTACGTCCTGCAGTGGACTATTTAAAAGGCTAGTACAGTACAGTACGGTAATTAAACACATTTTTAGGGTTCCGTACCCAAAGGGTAAAAACGAGACCCTATTAATAAGACTTCGATGTCCCTCTGTCTGTCAACAGGCTGTATCTCATGAACTGTGATAGCTAGGCAACTAAATTTTTTACAGATGATATGTTTCTGTTGCCGCTATAACAATAAATACTAAAAATAGAATAAAATAAATATTAAGGGGGGCTCCCATACAACAAACGTGATTTTAGCAGTTTTTTGCTCGCTATTAATAACGGCCAGAGGATTGGGGCTCCCATGCTACGGAACCCTTCGTGCGCGAGTTCGACTCGCAAATGGCCAATTTTTTTATTAAATTTATGATATCGTTTGACTACACACTGCGAGATGTTAAGCTGATATGAGGTCTAGGGTGTAACACGCTTACCTATAAGATACCTATTTAATCGAAATTTGAAGACACTTATGTTGACCTTTACTGGAAAGACAGACTCAGTTAAAGCGTTTCCCAATCTGGCTGTTCGTATGAGGAATGTGGATTTGAAACGCCGTTCTAACGTGCGGAATGTCCACCATAAATTAAAATGTAACACAAGTATTTGTCATGTGTTCTTTTATGGCTGACAGCAAGTCTACAGTAGACTTGCTGTCAGCCATAAAAGAAGGTTTTGATCGCATTTAGCATTTTTTATCAAGATAGAGTTGTAGCGCATGGGATCGTCTCGCATAGCAAGTAGTTGATCTTGATAATCATTGCCAAATGCGGTTCCAGACAAATAGTTTACTAACTGACGACAAAGTGTAAGGAGATGGAGGTACGTACTAAACATAATGAAATCCTAAAATATGTCCGTTGTCTAACGATACTTATCTTTATGATAATTATTATTGTTATAGATTATGAGAGATTGAAAATTGTGAAAATACTCTTTGACTTTACACAACTCCTTAAAACACGACTTCCACAAGTTTGATTGAAATTTACTATGCATGCCGTAAGGGTAACATGGGTAAATCCTAGCGAGAATTACCCTTTTGCAGCAGACATGGCATAATAAGATTTCTGTCGGTGTCAACATGATATTGGATGCATTTGTTGCAACGTTCATTGAAATATTTGCAATGCAATGGGCTTTCATTTTAGATAAAGTTTTTAGGACATGTTTTTTTTAGTTTATCGAATACTAAAGTTGCTGTGGCTATTGCTCAGAAGATTTTAATTACTTCCTGTATAAATAGTAGTCTTTGATATTTTCAAACATTTAAACTATATTCATGTTAAAAATTAACTGGATCCGTTGATATGTTGCTGCGTGAAAAAATAGCAATCAATGCGTAGTAAACTAAATGTAATGCAATATAATAGTAAATGTACTAAATTAATAAGCAAGGTCCAACTAGTGCACCACCATACCCCATTTGACCCTTTAACCCTATTCCTGGGCAATTGCATCAATCCGAACGGTCTCAAGTGATCGATCCTGTGATCCTTGTTCCATTGCCACTCAACTTTTAAAAAAGAGCTGTTTGATGCTAAACGTTTGTTAAATTTCGATCAAATCATTTCCAAATGCCATTTATTGCCATAGTGATTGTAATAAACGTACTAAATGCAATGTAACATAATACCTAATAGTAAATATACTAAATTAATAAGCACTCTTCAAGTAGTGTACGACCAGTCGACCATACCCCAATTGACTCTTTAACCCTACTCCTAGGCAACCGCATCAATCTGAAAGGAGCCAGGTGATTGATCCCGTGATCCTTGTTTCGTTTCCCCTCAGCTTTAAATAATACTGCCGTTTGATGCAAAAAATCATTAACATTCGACAAAATCACTTTAAAAACCAATTTATGGTCATATTATATACTAAACGTAATGCATTGTAATAGTAAATGAACTAAATTAATAAGCACGCTCCAATTAGTGCACCACCATACCCCAATTGACCCTTTAACCCTACTCCTGGGCCACCGCATCAATCCGAGCGGAGTCAGGTGATCGATCCCGTGATCCTTGTTCCATTTCCCCCGGCCTACCCTTCCTGCTAAATTGAGTGAGACAAATGCTACGGAACCCTGTTTAATGAGTAAAGTTAATTTTGGTCGGAGTGCTTGATTTCGGTGGTTTTTATGTGAGTTCGGATCGGTTTGATTGCGTTGGAGAAATTAATTTGTTATTACTAGTTGAGCTAATAATGAAAACCGGATCACCTTCACAAAAATTCACAATTCGATATAACTGTAAACTGAAAGCATTTCAATAATATCAGCTTTTAAACGGACATAAAACCACGCCAAATTCTGACCATTATTTTGCGAGATAAAAACATTTTTTAACCTATACTGTCCCACTCCTAGGTAAAGGTCTCCCCTATTTCCTTCCATGAGTCGCGATCCATCGCAACTTCTTGCCAACCCCTCTCGTATGAGTCAAGATCATATTGTGAGTTTATATTAAATCCATAATACTGCTCGATTTAATAAAATAAAATAAAACTTTACTATTATACTTGATTAGGCTACGTTCGGTACGGGTGACTGCGGGTAGCATTTAACTGACCGCTACTTTGGCTCAAACGACAAGTTAAATTGTAGGTCCTGGTAGTTTTAACCGCTTGGGCATGTCAAAAGTATTCAGGCGGCTAAAAACTCTGACACCAGGGCTAGCCACCCGCCCTATAATAACTTAATTATAACTGTATTAAGCGTACGATTCATCAAATACCCAGTAACTCAAGTCCTCAATATCCACAGCTTGCAATTAGTTCAAAATATGCGGCTCATATAGCTGAATTGTCTTGAAAACTGCAGTACCCCGCAGTTAACCTGCAATCTCACTAGATGGCGACACGAATACTGCCAGACGGCATTCGGCGACCATAGAATAAGAATTACCTGTAATTCTTCTGAGTCGGCGACATGGCGCTCTCGAGACAGGCGATGTAAACTTTTCCCCACATGACCCTCAGAGATGTTAAGACATATTAGTTTGAGTTTTGACAAAAGTCACAGAACAAAAGTTGTTAGTTTTGATGTACAGAATAAGCCCCTGAAATGATGCTTATTGATTAGGAATAACCCTGTTGTATATAATATAAAGATTTAAAGCGTATCTTAATCTATGGTGAAACACCAACAATAATTAATTGTTTTATAACAACAACGTTGGTCAAATCTCAAAAAAATAAATGGAACAAATGGCCATAGTAACAAGGACCACGATATTATTTCTAGAATAAGTTCAACAGGCTATCAAGTTAGTTATAACATAATTTGACATCCGTTTTACATTAAGGTAAAGATATAGATACATTTATTGCTAAACATGTATTGTGTACATTTATAGATCTTATTTAAGTAAATTATCTCAACATGTTTCTACCCTATGAAAAGGTGTGCAAAAGTGAGAGGTGGACATTACAAAACGGTTCTTATTTCTTATTCATTTTCAACGTATACTACCGTGGATAGACATAATGCCATCTCATTTTAGAGATAAGACCAGTCCTCTACATTATATAGTACACGACATAATACATACATGCTGAAGCTGCATTGACCCGCAGTTGGCTTGCAGTATGGCGACATAAATGCCATCAGACGACGACGATCGGTGACATGGCGCTCTCCAGACGGGTGATGTAAACTTTGCCCGACATGACCCTCTGAAATTCGGGCGCCCGGGGGTATTGCGTCATAATTTTGTATCAAGTTTGTAAGATTTAGCAAATTCGTAACACAACACTGACAAATTCATTTAGGGGATAAGAGACAAATCTGGTACTATTCTTACGCATCAACTGAATATTTAGTTTAAAACCGTGTGATAATTTTATTATTAAAAACATTGATATGCACGACTACATTTTTCATTTACAGCTAATACCATCTCAGTTACATAAACAAAAACTAATAAAAAATAGCCCGTTCATTTAGGAGCTAACAAACACTCAATTAAACATAGCCGAGCTATTTTTACTTCTTGGTGGTGCTAAGAATATCAGCAACAATAAAAAATGCAGCTATTTTTATTCATGTCCAATTCCATCCAATCGCTAAAAATAAGTAGCACAAAAAGGAACACGAAAAGCGAGAGATTTTTTTGTAGTTATTTAACAAAAACTGGACTAGTGCGAGTCAACCTCGCACACCAAGGGTTCCGTACAAATATTGAAAATTGCTCCAAATTGGGAACTAAGTTGTTAAAACCTCTAAAGCGTAAATAACTATAACATAATCATAGATATAATATTATTTTTACTATTCTTGTCTTTCATAGAAAATTACACATTGTAAAAATAATTGAAAGCTTGTTCTAATAAAGATCTTTCAAATGACACCCCAAACGATACAGTCAATTCACTTTGAAATTTGAGTCCATTTTTTTTGATTTGAGGCCCTACTTTTTGTGATTTAATTAAAAATGTACAGTTTCTAGATTTATTCCTATTTGTATACTCTAAGACAAGCTCTTGCGAAATTCTATAGTTCTAGCTAGATCAACGGAAAGTACCGTTTAGGTTTTGATCCCCCTATGAGGAACGAAATATGAGTTTCTTTACGACATAAATGGATCTAACTTTTGTTCCAAACTAAGTTTTTTTTTACAACTGTAAGAGGCCATAGATATACTCGTACATTTATGGTTTAAATTTCACCTCGTTGATTTTACGCGTTCTAGAGATAAAAGTTCTTGATATACTCGTACTGTTATACGGATCAGTACGGACAGACGAACAACAAAGTGGTCCCTCAGTAGGGTTCCGTTTTTTCCTTTCTGAAGTACGGAACCCTATAGCAATATACAGTAATTATACTCTTTATACGCTCTATTATTGCTAAAGTCTAATTTCACGCAACTGCAAAAACCAATAAAAAATTAACTAGCTTTTTCAGCGTCCAAACCAAAATATTTATTTTTAACCAAAAAAATCTTGCGAGTAGCAACATTTTCGTTTACACACTCACGCTCACATAAAAGTATCAAACCTGTTCAGACACCCACACACGTAAGTATCAAACCACCCCACGCATCCCCATTGAATTTAATTAGGGTCTCGTCACACGAACGGAGATAGGCCGCGGCCCCGCTGCTATCTGCTCATTGATTTCCGCTTTCACCCCGTGTAATGGCACCTTTACGTGAAGAGTGTTACTGTGATTTAGTTATGAGTTTATTGACAGTAACAGAGTGTCTTTTGGGTAAAAACATCCAAGTACGAGTCGGACTCGCGCACGATGGGTTCCGTATTGTATGGGAGCCCCCTTATTATTTATTATTTTATTGTAATTATTTATTATTAAAGTGAATATATAACTAAATATTCTGTGAAAATTTCAAGCATCTTCCTGTTACCATTATTAATATCGAGTAAAAAACGGCAGAAAATTCAGGTTTGTTGCATGGGAACATCTCCTTAAATATTAATTTTATTCTGTTTTTAGTATTTGTTGTTATAGCGGCAAAAGAAGTAAATCTGTGAAAATTTCAGCTTTCTAGTTATAACAGTTCATGAGATGCATCCTGGTGACAGACAGACAGGCAGCCCGACAGACGGACAGTGGAGTCTTAGTAATAGGGTCCCGTTTTTACCCTTTGGACACGGAACCCTAAAACGATCTGTATTTTATACCAAAATAAGAAAAAAAGTAAGTTCATACAGACCGGGTGACTAGCCCTGTTACACGCCTAAACGGTTAATACAACCCGATACCTACAAATGAACGTATCATTCGAGCCACGGTAGCGCTCAGTTGTAAAAGCCGACCGCGGTCACCTATCCGAAGACTGACCGTGCCGCATGTTGCGTAACTTCGGTGATTCGCTTCAAACTCCTAACCAAACTACGATATGAGCGGTACAAGAGAAATAAATCAATAGAGTACGTGAATCCACCAGCTCGCTACTAGACTAGCTGGTTGAATAAGGCCAAATTGCTCAAAACCCCCTAATTCGACGGTAGCCCTATGTCCAACAGACTGTTACAGTGAGCAAGCTGTTTATATTATGATTAGTAATTCAATAATGTCCCTTGAGTTTTATTTATTCTGTTAGATTCTTTGGATACCAATCACACATCCGGTAAGACAAGGGTTACATACTGTGGTCTAAAAATGTTTTTACGAGTACATTTTCATAACCGTGTTACACCCTAGACCGCATTTTTGCTTAACATCAGGCAGAATAAAGTCAAACGCAAGCTAGTCTTAAATTTTTATTTCTGCAAAAAATAGTAAAACCGTCTTCCATCGTGTACAAAATTCGAATAATTCGCTCGAATTGTTTACATTATTGTTGATTTTTCAAAAACGGCTCTACCGATTTCTGTAAAATTTAAATGGGACCACCTTGCTATTAATATATTTTATACGTATATTTTTAATTTGATCATTTTCAAAGTTAAAATTAAAATAAGACAATTTTAAGTCTTAATTATAAACATTTTTGACTTGTTTGAACTATGAAACATGGTATAAGGACGCGTTCCCGGAATGACTATTTCCACCTTTTTTGTTTAAAATCAAATAAAACATTAGCACAGAAAGATAAATAAGCTAAGTGCCGTGTAATTCTGCACAAAACCTTTATTTTGAAATAAATCTTTTAGTAGTATCGAGTTATTTTATTCAGATATGTTTGTCAGAAGCATAATGCTCACCTCTCTGATTTTGACCCATACACTTTTGAACTATTGAAAAGGAATTTTCAATTCTGTTCGCAATTGGCGAATTTATAATGAACATACAAAAATTATACATACGAACATAGAACCTCCTTCTTTTTGGAAGTCGATTAAAAAATAAAAAAATAGGTAGGTACTTAGCCAATTTTATGTCTCTGTCTTATCGAAGATGCGATATTATATCGATGGAAATAGTGATGAAATAAAATAAATAATAAGAAGCCAACAATCTCAGCAAAATTATCGCCAACTGCTCCATTTCCCCAAACAATTTATAAAAGTCCCGCAATCCTGAAAATTACCATTTAGCCCGGCCCCGCCAACCAGAAACTCATTCCACCAATGCAAATAGCACTATTAATAAACACCCAGCGCACTCTTTATTAAAACCAAGCTGGATCCCTAATTTACATAATGTCAACTGCGTCATGAGTGCACCGGTTTGCATTTCGTATGTTGGGTTAGTTCGGAAAACACAATCAGTCTTATTCCAAAAAGTTCACTAGTACCAGGTTTAAACCAGACCTAGCAGATCCACGGTTGATACGGAGTTAAAGTTAATCCAAGGATTAAAATACGTTCCTATTACAAATCAAAGACTAACCTAAGATCAGATAAACCTTTGATAGTCTATGGCTTAAGCGTTAGTCACAAATAAAAAAATAAAATCACAATCATTCATCCGTTCTTGCAGGCTTAAAACTTTAATTAAAACACACTTCAAATGCATAAATAATTGTGTTTTAATGCATAAATGAATGAGAATTGTTGTTAATTTAATTATCAATCGAATGTAGGAACTTTATTTGTTACTATTACATTTTTTCGTGTTACCGTGTGTGAAGTTCCCTAATGTTTATTTATTTATTATTTATTTTATTTTCATCTTGATGGCAAATACGCGTGTACAAAATCCAAGCAAGAAAAAAGTGAGACTTTGTTTTTGTCGTTTTTTCTTACAATGTCAGACAGTTTCAAGGGACAGTTTTTTTATGAAGACGAATTAGAATAACTTTCCCTTATATAATCTGAGGAATAACTTCACTTTGAGATTCATCCATGAGACCTTCATCCATGGGGCCTGTGAAATTGTGCATATAGGGGCTCTATTTTTGAATGTCTCGATGATCCAGTCTAGTGGTTTTAGTGACCCTGACTCCTGGGCCCAGGAGGCGTGGGTTCGATTTCCACTGAGGGCGAGGATTTATGTGATGAACATAGGTTGCCTGGAAGATATCGCCATGGGTGATATGGCACTTTATATTCATATTTTTTTGTCTTTTATGTGTAAAAAATGTTTATTTTCAAATTGGGGTTGATAGATAAAGAGTTTTGTCTGTCTGTCTGTCTGTCATTGGTGTTTGCTCCGTGTCTAGATGTATGTTTATAAGTATCTATGTAAGTAGTTTATGTAGTTTTAGATTATGTAGGTCCTGTGATTAGTGAAAGTTAATAAAGGCACTTGCCCCGTTAAAAAATCTTTAAAAGTAGGTATGTATTAAAAAATATATTTGAATCGTTAGACCTAGCTGAAGACTTTAGAGTTCTGCTTGAGAGTTTTGAGATAAGTAGGTATGGGTTTTGGGCGATTTTATTGTGAATTACTGTGAAATTCAACAACGACCGTACAACATCGCAAATAATGCTGTTCCATACCTACATTTTGTCACAGGACAGTAAACGTATGGAATAGGTGATATTTTTAGGGTTCCGTAACCAAAGGGTAAAAACGGGACCCTATTACACGCTGTCTGTCTGTCCGTCCGTGTGTTTCCAGGCTGTATCTCATGAATCGTTAAAGCTAAAAAACTGAAATTTTCACAGATGATGTATTTCTGTTGCTGCTATAACAACAAATACTAAAAACAGAATAAAATTAATAATTAGGTGTACAGTACGGAACCCTCCGTGCGCGAGTCCGACTCGTACTTGTCCGATTATTTCTAGTTTGGGTAAAAATAGATATTTTTTTTATTGTAACTAGTAAAGCGAGACATTTACCATTACATATTTAAAAGTACTTTTTTTTTTTAATAAATACTGTTGAAGTTTAAAGGCTCTCAAAAATGCATTAAACAAGCGCAAAGGTACCGAGAAGTCTAGTAGACCATAAAATCCTCTAGAATCGACAGACACTGATAAATAAGTGGCAATAAAAATACCATTCGAGTGAGGTTCGCGTCCTCAGCCTTAACTTTCCAGTTTAAAGTGCAGTGAAGCCTGAAGCTTGCTAGTGGATGGTGGGGCATTGAAAGACAATAAGGTGTTTGTTTATAATTTAGAAATTGACGAGAATAATTATTTTTTCATTTTTTCGCCAAAACTGGCATAACCGACTTCAACTATGTACAGAATTCGAATAGTTCGCACGGGTCGGTATATCATCGATGTAGTAATTTTCACATTACTATTGATTTTTCAAAAAGACTTAGCCGATTCTGAAGTATGGTCTAAGAAACAAAATGACCGTTCACGAGATACAGCCTGGAGACAAACAGGCAGACGGACAGCGGAGCTTTAGTAATAGGGTCCCGTTTTTACCCTTTGGGTACGGAACCCTAAAAAATAATCATCAAAATCGGTTAATAATTGGCGGAGTTTGCAGAATTGCGAATTTAGAATTTTTTTTTTGAAGTCTATTAAAAATGCAGTTATGTAATAAAAATAAAATAATAGAAATGCTAGTTCCAACAAGCCCTACTGGAAATTTATAGAGAAGGCTTATGACCAGCAATTGACAACCTATGGCTGAAACGAACGAACAAAAGAGTGTGAGTGGTTGACGAAAAACATTACTTCGAAGGTTTCCAATTTATCAAACAGCAATCTAGCACACGTAGGCGGTTTTTTTTATTTTATTTTAGCAGTAAATATCTCAAACGATCGTAGTAATCCCAAAACTAGATGGCGCTAATGACACTTAAAGTGCTCAAGTTTAAAAAAAGGTTTCAGCGTAAAATTTATTAATTTATTATTACAGTAATTTTCATTCTCATCCACGTACCTATATTATGTTCATTATCCGTTTTTGGGAAAACTCGTCAATTAAATAAGTTCATAATGAATCCTTGTTTTAAACAAATATTTAGTGTACTTCCGCTCTGTCGTAGGCATATATGTAAGTTCATAATGATAAACAGCTTAATTGCAGAAACCTAAATGCTCAATTGTTCAACTTTGTAAATAAGCATGAGATCTTTTTTTTAAAAGCAGTTATATCTCAGTTATAACAGCAGTATTAAACAGATTTCAATTTAATTCTTTATTGTCACACCAAAACTTAAATTAACTAGGAAAACAAGTTTAGTGGAACTTATAGCTAGTATTACAACCGGCAGCCTTATCGCTAAAAAGCAATTTCTTCCAGACAACCGTTAGTGGTAAAAGATTAACGAAAAAGGTTCAGGCGATGGGGTGTGCATAAATGTGTTAAATATACGTACTTAAACAACATACTTTCTAATTAATTCTAATAATAACCTATACATAACATAAAATAAACTAATATATATCATAAAAACCATAATTACTTACATATCATTAGTCCGTTAGTCTATTACAGCGAAAGAAGGCGCTCAAGTTTGTCTAGTTGGTCTTGCCTGAGATCAAGGGCGTAATCCAAAATGGGAAGAAGAAAAGACTGTGCGAGCGCAACCTTGGTGGCAGTGGGTAAGAAGTTTCGAAGCCGTCTCAATGAACTGCCAGAGGAAAACAATTTACCACTAACGGATTTAGTACCTATTATATCAAATACCTGCCTACCACCAAGAAGGTTCAGAGTCTAAGTTTTTAACAAATTAAAAAAGTTTGTATGATAAATATTGTATTTGGCACCATAGAGGTAGAAGTAATTAGATTTAATGATGTTTTGAATTCACAAACTTAGTGCACACGATGTTCTAAATTAAATTTTTATTCATCCTCCAGCGGATAAAAACGGTTTTTGCACTCAGATTTCGAAGAGCAAAATACTCTTTCCGAGATGGAAGATGAAAAAGCTTTTTCTGTCTACACGCCCACAGTATATCAAGTAGTTGTAATATATTTCTGTGTTATAAAGCGCCAGAAGAGTAAAGTAAACTTTATCGCATCGATATAGGTATCAAAACAGAATGTTGTCGGCATAAATCCAGGCGGTTCTCACTTCGAACAGTGTCAAAAACCGTTGACTTCCGAGTTTAAAGCACATAGAAGGCTTATAGTAGCTCATACATAGTAAATTGGCGCTCTATATTGCAAGGAGGTAAACACTGAAACACTTTGCGACGCCAGCCAATGTTACATAGCGGTTCTTATCTCCTGGTACTTTATTGCAAGTTGCAGCCATGATGGGTTCAAAATATGGCTTTTGTAAGTAAGTAAGATGTCAGAGATAGGAAAATAAACTGAGATTATGATCTATCCTAGATTTGTGGTTAACATACCTACATTTAAGTTTTACAGATGACAAGCAATATTATAACTGTAGCCAGGTCTTCATTTTAACACGGTGACTTGGATTTCGTCTGTCTGGAGTTGGTTTTCTTCTATAGGACGCATTTTTCAACAAATATTGACAAACTTAGTCACATATTTTATATTTTAATGGATTTTTTTGTCATCGACGATTTTCGATTAGGGAGGTATTTTTCTCAATAACGAGTGAAAATTGTTGTTGCGCTTTTTGAAAATATTTGGTAAGATGTTTTGGTTGGGGGCTAACCCGAAATTAGAGAAAAATAATCGGCCAAGTACGAGTCGGACTCGCGCACGGAGGGTTCCGTACTGTATGGGAGCCCCCCTTAAATATTTGTTTTATTTTAATTTTATTATTTACTATTGAAGGGAATATAAAACTAAATATTCTGTGAAAATTTGAAGCATCTACCTTAAACCATAATCCATAACCATATCTACCATAATTAATATAGAGCGAAAAACGTCAAAAAATTCAGGTTTGTTGTATGGGAGCCCCCCTTAAATATTTATTTTTATTTTGTTTTTAGTATTTGTTGTTATAGGGGCAACCGAAATACATCATCTGTGAAAATTTATGCTTATTATTCTGCCTAGCTATCAGGGTTCATGAGATACAGCCCGGTGACAGACAGACAGACAGATGGACAGACGGACAGACGGACAGACGGACATCGAAGTCTAAGTAATAGGGTCCCGTTTTTCCCTTTGGGCACGGAACCCTAAAAAACAGTTGCTCCATACAAAATTGCAACTCGTGATCGACAAAATGTATGAAACAGCATTTTTTTTCGAATTCCATGAGATTGGAGCCTTCTCCATAGTTGTTCATAATGACAGTTTGAATCACCTCAGGGATGGATCTGAAATAGAACTAAGTACCTACTGCACTAGTTTAGCCATTACAGCTATTATGGCAGATGGCATTTCAATAATTGAGTAATGGCGTGGATCTGCTTACTTGCATGGCCATTAGTAATTTAGGGGCCAATATACATATGATACTAATCAAGAATGCCTATTTGGGGCCATCAATGGGTCATTAAAACTGATGATTATGTTATCAATTAATGATAACTGCACGCTTATGGCATAATAACCATGGAAATAAAAAAAACTTGATGATACAAACGTTACAAGGCTTGGTGACAATAAGACAATACAACAGGTAGACGACAATTTAGGTTTTGTGATAAAGAAGAAGATAAAGCTGTCGAAATGTTACGGTTACGGCTGTGGCTGAGTCTACAATTCATTGTAACTGTTTATGTTAGTTTATTTTTAAGCAAAAAATGTCTTCTTAACGTAACATTAATATATGATATCACAAACGCTATTGATTTTTACAAACTACACGATCTATAACAAAAGCACGAACGATATCAAGTTGACTAGCTCATAAAATCCGAACGGTGAGTTCTAAACAAAACAATGTAACAAAACTAACCCTGTAACCTGCACAGTGCAAACACCAATCGCATCCACCCCAATATAGCAGGAGCAAGAAAATAAGCCAGTAAATATCCAAAGCTATTGCATTCTGAGAGAACAGCTGCATTTCAACAATAATGGGCGCGGTACACGACACGCTTGAAATATGTGGCGACAGAAGTGTACGCGGGAATTTTTCATTACATTCGGTTAGCGGCTGAAACGTGTGTGTTATGGTGAGTGACCGAGTCCCAGAATGCGTTTGTTTGTACACTGAACAAGGTGATGTAAAAACTGTTTGTGACCTATGAAAGGCAGGGGAATGTTGGAGATGTTTTAGAATAAAAATCGGCCATGTACGAGTCGGACTCGCGCACGGAGGGTTCCGTACTGTATGGGAGCCCCCCCTTAAATATTTATTTTATTTCAATTTTATTATTCATTATTGAAGTGAATATAAAACTAAATAGTCTATGAAAATTTCAAGTATCTACCTGTTACCATTATTAATATAGAGCGAAAAACGTCTAAAAATTCAGGTTTGTTGTATGGAAGCCCCCCTTAAATATTTATATTATTCTCTTTTTAGTATTTGTTGTTATAGCGGCAACAGAAATACATCATCTGTGAAAATTTCAGCTGCCTAGCTATCATGGTTCATGAGATACAGCCCGGTGACAGATAGACAGACAGACAGACAGACGGACAGACGGACATCGAAGTCTTAGTAATAGGGTCCCATTTTTCCCTTTGGGTACGGAACCCTAAAAAGTATGAGTCTGGCTTAACGCATTGTCCAAAGCTATTGCATGCTTTTGCTTTTGCGTGGTGCGTGCCATGCGCTGCGCTTATTGGTACGTGATTCATTCGATACCATAATATTTAATGTGAAGAATAATATGTTTTGTCATTGACATCATCTAATGCGTTTGGTCCCTGATCACAGGACCTGTACCAGCCTTTAATAGTTCACAGCAGGATGTAGGCCTACCTACAAAGGGTAATGAGGCCATATCCATTTCGCTGGCTCAATGCGGGTTAGTAGATTCACAAATGCCATAGAATTTCTTCTAAGGACGTATGCGGGTTTCGTCACGATGTTTTTCTCCACCGAAAAGCCAGTGGTGTCTGTAGGTAATAAGTACAAGACAAAGACAGCAAAACACGAGTATTGTAGCGAACCTCATACCCAGCGTTATAATAATTTCCAACAGAAATTCCTACAGACGTCCTATTTAAAGCGTCCACCGCAAAGAGTCCTTACTTATTCCACCATGACGTCACCTAACGTTAAACGTGACGACGACATGAATTTAAGATGACTGAGAAAGAGCGCAGTAAACGGGCAAAGGTTTATTGTCCCTTTTTGGGAAGTTGGAAGTTTTGACGCGAGAATTTAATACTCTTTGATGGCGGAGTGAAAGGGCTGGAACTTGGAACTGCTGCAGCTTTTACCCTTGTGATACAAAGGCATATAGCTTCTTGGGTGTAGTAGTTATGTACATTTTTATATGTAGAGCCTGGTACCGGGGTATTAGAATACGATTTCGGTATCAAATTATCAATTGCTAACCGTAAAAGCTGACTAAAAAGGGCACTTGGGAATCAAAAGTCGTCGCATTTTGGGATGAGTTCATACAATCGAGTTTGGAGAAGACAGCAGCGCGGCTTGACCAGCGTTGTTGTAAGCATGCTTGATTCGTCTCTGGTACGTCAAATTACATTCCAGAAAGCACTGGTGAGTGCCAGCGAAAATCCCAGTGTCTTCTAAAAATCACCGACAGTGTATTAATGTTTAAGACCACATAACCCTCATTTGCACCCCAATGCAGCTATACACAATATGAAATCTTAAAACATTTTATCTCCTAAAAATACAAAAAAAATTAATCTACAACATTTTATGAAAATGTAATAACCTTTTCCCATGCACGTACTAACGAAATCCAATGAAATATTACTAAAGACTTTTACTACATTTCAATAGTTATCGATCGAGTTATAAAATAAACCAAGCATCAAAACAATAAACTTAAACTACGAGTATTTCCTTCTGCTTTGTTACTTTATCGGCGATTTAGCAAGAAATGTAAAGTTTGCAATGGACTAGGAAGTACTTTCAATATATTTCCTCCCATAAGGAAATTCTGCTTGGCATATTCTTGAATTTCACAATACCATTTGCATAATTTTAGCATTTGGCTGTAGTACTTGTACTACTTGGCTACAAAACTTTAAACCTTAGTGGCTAAAGACTATCGTAGGGTTTAGGGTTGTGTAAAAATTTCCAGCATGCAGTTGATAATTATATTCCATTGTAGTATTACGTTTTATGAAACCAGCAACACTCAGGCTTTTTGAACTGGATCTCACGATATTAAGTAGACTCGATGTAAAAATTGTATTTATATCGATATGAGCGAGCGAATTTGAATTTTGTACACGATTGAAATCGGCTGTGCCATTTTTTGCAAAAAAATAACTATAAGATTATTGGCATGTACATTTTTAATACGCAAAACCGTTAATAATTACCATAGAATAAGACCTAAAATAGAAAAAAAACCGTACTAAAATAGCAAAAGATATACATCACTTTGTCCCATTTTAAATATTAAATTTAAAAGGTGTTTGAAAAAGATGCACATACACCCGAACTTACGTAATTTCGAAGGGTTTCCCAAACTAGCATTGAGCTGTCTAAAACCCTGCCCTACGTAGTGGGCAGGTTTTTATTTAGTCGTAAGGCGATTGCAAGCCTACTAGAACGCCGCGCGATGCCAAAGTGCTCGGTTACAAGTAGTCTAATTAGGTGACATAACGTCGAGATTCGAGAAAACGGGCCATTGTAAAATAATTTAATGTAAATATCTAAGTTGCAGTATGTATGACGGCGCTCGGACATTTTTACTACTTTCACTTAGGGGCTGTGGCTTTGTAGATATTTGCTTGAAGATTGTTTATTTATTGTGCCTTTCTCCGAAGTGCTTGTTGACTTTCTCGGTTCCGGTACACAAAATGATAAAAGAAACATATTAACTCCTTCCAATACCAATAATTCCCGGCAAGATGTCCCTAGCAACAATAACACCCACGTATTTTCCCAGCACAGTATTGAACATCTGCTGCGATCCGACACAGATTAGAAAATACAATAATATCCTTGTCCCTATTTTGTGTAGTTTACGAATGAAATAAGAATAGCGAGAAAAAAAATTGATCAGATAAGAGTTGAAGTGGCAGTGGGCAGGCAATACGTAACACGCAATAATAATGGCAGTTAGATGTCCATTGGAGACCATGTACAAGCAAGAGCAGCGTAGGACACACTGTGCTATACCGACCTTTTCATTGTCTTAGTTTTTAGTATACTTAGTAGTAATGTAGTCTTCTTACTTCCGAGGTGGCCCATTTAAATTTTAAAGAAATCGGCTGAGCCGTTTTTAAAAATCAACAATAATGTAAACAATTCGAGCGAAATATTCGAATTTTGTACACGATGGAAGGCGGTTTTGCCATTTTTTGCGAAAAATAATTATTAATATTCTAAACACGACATTGTGTTTGTTGGTTTGTCCTTCTTTCACGCAGCAACTGAGCAAAAGATTGACTTGATTTTTGGCATGGACATAGTTTGAATATAGTTTGTGATGACATAGGCTACTTTTTATACCAGATAAATAAAATGCTCCCATGGGATAGTACAAAAATTTAAATACTACGCGGGCGAAGCCGCGGGCATAAGCTAGTACCAATAATTCAAACGCTTTGCTGCAAAAAAAATGCATTTCTTTGAGTTGTCCTAAGGAATCATAATAATATCTAAAATATTGTAATCAACTAACATACTATTGACCGACTAATCTTGACATTGTAATCAATTTGAACATAATTTTAGACTTTTATTATTGTAATATTAATTTGATTTAATAATAATAAATACAGCTGCCAGTAACGTTGCACGCCTTAAATAGGCAAGTTTGTATTGAGCCATGATTATATATTAATACCACCAATGTAACTTGCAAACTGCAATAAAACATTGACTTTGACTTCTTTGCATGGCTGGCATCATTAAGTCTCCCTCAACTCGCACGAAAATGTGCGTCAACAGTCCAAGCACGACTTTCGACGCTGTTAAACAACTAAGACGGTCCAATTTACTTCGGCAGTGCTGTGAATACATAAATATTGTCTTCCAAGAAGTTTCTGAGGGACCTTTTGATGTAAACTACTGCTTGTATTGGATTATGCTTTTAGGGAAATGGTTGGAGACGTCCTCTGTTGCTTTTGCTCTTAGCGTGTTTTTGTTGATGCTTTGAATGGTCAGTCCTATTTTTTATTTCAGCTGGTAACGTTGATGAAATTTCCCGATATTAATAACGAGCTGTTCTGACTCGTAGGGAGTAGTTTATTTGAAAACTCATATTTTGCACCTAGTAGACATCTAAATGAGTTAAACACAGATCTATAAAGTATATAACAATCTAAGTATAGCATAATACCAAAAATTATAAGTGATGACGCCAAAATTTAATACAAAATTACGTTGTTATGTATCAAATTAAAATTAGACAGTAAGTAATATTATCATTTAAAACCCTTGACAAGACATTTTCTTGACTTATAGCGAAATACTAAGATTTAAGAGTTAGAGCACACTATAACATTTTTTATGTTTTGGATACTAAATTAATGTAACCAAATAAGTACATAAAATTTACTAAAATTAAACGAAACTTAAGCTGTCTGTTTCTAGTCACGTCAGTTTTCAAAAGAAAAAGAAAACTACTACGAATCGGTGCATTCGTTTGTACGCTACAATGCTATAGATGTACGGCAAGGTATACTTGAATCAATATGAAATTGAAGTCATATTTCTTGCCCATCCGCTGCAGTATGCATCTCTCCAATACCTCAGGGTGCTCCACAAGTCTACATGACCATAAACAACCTTCGGACTCTACCTTCGCAACTCTACGTGAATAACACATAACTTTACAAAGAAAATATTACGAACTAGAAACTTTTGGTTGGGAAAATGCATGCTCTACTTGTATTTGTAAATTGTGAAATCTAAAACTAAAATATGACCCCACTTTATTTACACTATATTGAGGAACATAATATAGGCTTATTTAGAAATTGTAAGATAAGTCGAAACAAAATGATTTTAACCATCATCATTTACGACTTTTACTTTGGGGCCACCAGGAATATGATAATAAAATCTACTATTTTATACATTTTGTCGATTATGAGTTACGATTTTGAAATGATTGCTGGTTTTGACGTGAAAACGTCTTATAAATTGAAGAACGTACGCTGCACGCACTAAAAAACGTGACTCATTGTCACGTACCGCCTCAGCCGAGCGTGCAAGTGAAACCTCGAAATAAGTAATAGAGAAGCACTATGAGTAGGCGTTTAGCTTGTGAAGTATAATTATGACGTTATTACTATAGTTAATATCGTCCATAAACCAACAACTAAGACAACCAATTTTTTTCCTTAAATTTCGCGTTGGCCCTGTAGTAAAAGTTATTCTATAAGTTAGTTAGAATTACCCTTAATAACTCTGTTTACCTACATATATGAACAAAAATCACAAAAAACTACTTTATAACTAAACTGACAGTACCTGTAGGTATATTCCTTCTGTTTTCTTAGTATTTTCTCTAGAAACCAATAAATTGTATTATACTGTAGTACATAGTGCTATTTATGTAGTCTTTTATCAGAAGACTTCATAACCATAGAGAGTTTAGCACTTTTTTAGGCTAACTCGGTCACAAACAACTATAAAATGGCGCATAAAACGGTGCTGAAATATTAGCAGCTCAATACATACAATAATCTTAATAAAAAAGCTAATGTTAGTCCTAAGATAGTTGGTTTAAGTTCTTAAAGTACCGTAGCAGCTGAACGTCGAGTGCTAATGGTTTTCTCATTATTGTCTCTCGTCACTTATGCGCCATATTTTCTTGTTCGTTCCAGCCACTTTCGTAAATACCACGTAATCGGTCTTCAGAATTTTCAATATCTTTTTCATATTTCTTTGCACTGAGATTTATGGGTGTCAAAAGTGTAGAAAAAGATGATCTGTATATATTATCAATCAGGGTTATTGACTAAGTCTGATGGATGGATGTTGAAACAGGCAAGGCAGTATTCAGAATCAGAATATCGTTAATTGCCATAAAACTGGTGCATAAGTTGTTAAAAAATTATAAGATAAGTATCACAGTCTTACTCTTTTCGGGCGTGCAATATTTTACACAATAGGTAGGTATCTTATAGCTACTATAATACACACACAAACAAAAAATATTGCATACAAGGCCCAATTGTGAAGACGCCATCGTATTTATAATAGCTAATTAGCATATTTCTGTTTCTTTTTTCACTTTAGGCATTCGATAGAGATAACACTTTTTACGTTGTTATTAAATTTACGACAGCGTCTTCATAATTGGGCCTACAGAGCAGATAAATACTTTATCTACACTAATGTTGTAACATTCTACTTATATTTCCAATACTTGACTTATAATGACTACTGTTATAGCGCAGACAACAAAACACTCAATTTAAGCAATTTCACATGATGTTATAATATCCACATCGATATCGTAAAATCTCATTATAACATCGCGCGCTCGCTCCTGATTGGCCCTGCGCGCGCAGCTGCGCTCTCATTGGTTAGATTTTAATGGGGCCAAGTTCACTGTGACAATACACGTACGCGTGAATTTAATGTTTCGCAATATGTTTTTTTTTTTTTTATTAGTGAAGATAAAGTAGTGTATGCAACTGCATATAACACGGGTATTAAAACACGAGTGTGAGTTTATGAAACGAGCGCAGCGAGTTTCATAATAGTAACAAGTGTTTTATTATACTTCATTATATGACAGTTGCATAAACTACTATTGGCGATGTGTTGATACAGTAACTGTATGCACCAAAATAGTCATTCCGCAATGTGTTAAACAGATCAATAAGTAATCAATACGGGTGTAATGTTTTAAATGGAAACTACGGACTAGGAAATAGCGTTGCAAGATAGACATCAGGCATGATGGTAAATACAGCAGAAAAGCGTTACACATAAGCTGGATAATGTAATCAATTATATTCAAAATCTATACGTAAATCCTTGGTACAGCAATATTCAGAGATAATGATAAATAATTATGATAAAATCAATATCATGTGGTTTACGATACAAAAGATTTAAATTAAATAAAACTCGGCCAAGTGCGAGTTAGGTTCGCGCACGAAGGTTTCCGTACCATATGGGAGCCATTTTAGCTCCATTTCAAGCACCTACTTGAACGGCAAAAAATCAGGTTTGTTGTATGGGACCCCCCCTTAAATATTAATCGTATTCTGTTTTTAGTATTTGTTGTTATAGCGGCAACAGAAATACATCATCTGTGAAAATTACAGCTTTCTAGCTATCACGGTTCATCAGATACAGCCCGGTGACAGACAGACAGACGGACAGACAGACGGACAGCGTAGTCTTAGTGATAGGGTCCCGTTTTTACCCTTTGGGTACGGATCCCTAAAAAGTGTAGATTGTAGGTACATAGTTTTTTTTAATTATGGTTCACCTCTTTGCACGTTAACCTAGTTACGGCACCATTTTCGGACATTAAAAATCATTCCCTCTTTAACTCATTCCATGTTCAAATCCCCTAAAGAGATTATCTTTATTAGCCGTTTCTCATAAAATATGCGTGATTGTAATCAAATAAATGTCACTTTTGAAACTCTGAAACCGTAAAAAACAAAGTCGGTCGTTCGCCTCCGCCTGCCAAGAAAGGGGAGCGTGATGAATTTTAAAATTGGAATATCGAAGCGACGTTTTTATCGTTCGATATTCAAATTGACGAATCAGCGACAACATTCACCCCCACCATACGAGTTTTATGGAATTTGAAAATACGTTACATATTCAGCTTTAGATGGGATTCGTTAGGTAAAAGCATTACGTTTGTTTGTTTTACTTAGCTATTCGTTCATTTTAAGGATTTTGCTTTTTGCGTAATTTATTTTTTAATGTGAAACATAGGTATAAATCAACAGCCTGTCTGTTATGCTGTAACGTTTTTTAGAATAATACCCGTTTGCTTACTTTGAATATGATGGTACCTATGTACCTAGGTACGAGTAGGTACACCTACGCGACTCGTGGATAATTTTATTTCTTAAAATCAAAAGGGAAAGTTGTCTTATCAAAACTGTTATTTTTGATCACAAACGTAGGTTATGATCACTAGGTATGTACCTAGTTAGAATGATGTTAGTCATTTTACTGTATAAACAACTGTTACAGAATTACAGAACGCGGACAGTTTCTAGAAGCTCTCGCAATCCAACTGATGCTTCAATGTCTTCCCGTCGATTGAGTGCCAATAACTATAATAGCCTTTTAATAATCCACTGCTAAAAAATGTTTGATCATAGCATACATACCATTTAGGCCTACGCACGAAGGGTAATTGGGCCATTTACACCACGCTAGCCCAGTGCGGCTGGTGGATTCACATACGCTAACGAATTTTTTCAACAGACGTATGCAGATTGTCTCATGGTGTTTTTCTTCACCAAAAAATCAAAGGTGTGTGTATAAATTCCATAGAACTCATAAGTACAGTGTCGGGATTAAAACCTACGGCTTCATGATTGGAAGAGGGCTGTTACTGCCACAATACCTCCACAGACATAGGCACACTATCGTCGTTGTCGTTTCAGTCATAGGATGTAGGTATACTGCTGGACACAAGCCTTCCCTAAAGATCTCCATTAAGACTGGTTGGTAGCTGCTTGCATCCAGCGCGATTCTGTGGTCTTAATAAGGTCATCCGTTCACCTGAAGAATGGCCAATAGCCATGCTACGCTGCGCTTACCGGTACGTGGTCCCCACTCGAGAACTGTTCGACCCCAACGGTCATCAGTCGTCCGCGCTATGTACCCTGCCCACTACCATTTCAACTTGCCAATCCGCTGGGTATATCGAAAAACAAATGGCGTGGAATTCCGTACATAAATTCCATAGAACTAATTATCATACTCATATACAGTATCGGCATTTGAACCCATGGCTTCACGATTGGAAGGCGGGTGTTACTACTATTATACCTCTACGGATATAATACAGTTTTATTTTTATAACTTATATGAAATATAACCGCAACAAAGCTCCAAAAAGCTTATCCCCGATGGAACCTGCGAACGGAACGGTGAGCGAAACTCACCGCACTCCCGTACAAAAGCATTAGTGGAACTTTCTAATTGCCACCCCGGTCAAACTGGACAACTAACAGCAAAGTTGAATATTATACTGCTCTTTATTCATGGCGAAACTTTAAAAATGTTACGTAAATTTTAATGGTGCTGTTCTGGCTCAGTGGTTAGTGACCCTAATTACTGGGTCAAAGAGACGTGGGTTCGATCCCCATCCAGGGCAGTATTTATGTGATGAACATAGATGTTTGCTCTGTGTCTGGGTGTTATTTAGTTACTATCTAAATAAGTATGTTTAAAAAAAATATGTATATGTAGTAAATCAGTCTCTGGCAGCCATGTGAGCTATGTCATATTGCTCAGTTTGAGGTCCTCTGACCCCAATTCATTTATTGTGCATAAGATGTCCCCAAAATACATTTATTTATTTTAACTAATGCATTGCATTTTTGTTGGGTTAAGGAGAAAAATTACACATTTAAAATAATGTGTGGTTTTTGGACGGACACGACAGTTACAAAGCGGTAGTCAACCACAGACTTCTTAAAAAGTAAATGCAGCAGAAAACGAGCTGTGGTTGGCTATTACAGAGGAAGTCGTCAGGCATAAAAAGTAATTTAAAAAAAGAAATCATGGTCTGAAACTAGCAGGAGTTTTTAAGACCATTTTGGTCGAGCCATTTGAGCGAAGAACAAGTCTAGACTAAGACTAAGAGTTATTTTTAAAATTAGTGATCACTGTGTGTTCAGAAATAAACTCCAAAAGTTGTAACTTTGGTTTTTCTTCTGCACTGAGTCCTCGGTTTTCCTCACAGTATAAAAAAGGGTACATATGTACTAACGACGTCAATACTGACTGAGCTTAAATTCCATGTTGACGGTGAGCCGGTCAGAGTTATTGCCGACGGATTGGTTCAGTCGGTTGTGGTAAGACAATAGATCATAAAGCCACTTTCTCTAAGAGATTGCAACATTAAAGTGATCCTACGACATGATGTAGATTTTAAATATATAAATACTGGTATAAAAGAATATAATAGTGAGATGGTGATAGTGAATATAACCTTAACTCCATCACGACAGTGACGGTCAGAGTTGTCAACAATTCAGATTTAGCATGAATGTAGTGCGACAGCAGATCAAAAAATTGTGAATAACTGATGTTATGGTGACCACTCATGGTGAAAAGAGGTTATCTAAAACACACCTATTTATAAGTATATTAACAAAAGCATTTGGTATTATTAAAAGGGTACTTACAACGTCGATAAGCTGACTGAGCCTAAGCCCCATCTTGACGGTGAGTCGGTCGGAGTTATTGCCGACGGGTCGGATCAGTCGGTTGTAGTTGGACAGCAGGTCGTCGTAAAGCCGCTTCGCTTCAGGGTTTGCGACGCTCAAGCGACCCCACACGCACAACACTCCGACCACCAGCGCCAACACCATCTTAGGCTAACACCACCCCTGTGGACAAGAAGAAAATATCGTTAGGAGAAGCTACCTCAATTTGTATAGAATTTCACATCAATAGCTTTCCGGTGAAGGAAAAACATCATGTGGCAACCTCGACCGTGGAATAAATTCGATGGCGTATTTGACCCACCAACCGACAGCGTTGGTGAACACCACACAGTTCCATTGTGGTTTGGTGGATTTAAATACCCTGTCAAATTTCTCCTGAGTACGTGTGCGGGTTGCTGATGATTTCCTTGACCGAAAAGACAGGCAGCATACGATTAATTGGCGTATCCCAAATCTAGTGTTTCGCTGAGGGTAACGATTGAATCGGGAAGCAATATAAGAAATAAGAAGAAGAAGGTATTTTGAAATCTGATTATTTTTTTAATAATCTGGCACCCAAATAAGTCGATTACATACTTTTCCCGAAACCAATTAGGCCATTTTTAACCTACTATTATAGGCACTGGCGTATACGAGTATATATCCCGCCAACCATAAAAACATTATCCTAAGCTGCACTATCTCAGAAGCTAATCAGTCTACACAGACCGCTTCCATTTTGAAGGTCGGCCCCGTACCGGGCAGCACAGGTTGACCTGATTCGAAACCGGGATTACGGACCAAGTCGGACTTAATTACCGGATAAACCGGATAAGCCACAATAAAACGCACCCTTATAAATCAATCTGTACCGGTTACCGAGATAAAACTACTGAGCGTAGTCCTAAAGTGGAGAGAAAGTAATCTATACGAACATAGATTAGCAGTAGTTTATTGGCACACATTTATAAAGCGCTCCTTGGGGTGCTGTTCAATGTTTTAGATTTAAAATTTAAGTAAAGCTCGTACAATGGGTATTTTTGTGATTTTCGGTGGATCCAAGGATATAAATGTAGTTAAGTTTACCCTCGAGCAATTTTCTTCCATTTGTATTTTTAAACGTTTTCTTTGCTGAAATGTGATTTGATATAAACTGAATTTATTAACCTCCGATCCAAAATGAAAAATATAATGTAATTTTGTGCTTATGTGTCTGTATTTATGTATCTGAGTGTTTTAACGAACAAATGAAACGATTTTGATGCCAATTTTTTTGTTTGAAAGGGTCATATTTCACTAAGATTATTATTTATTAGCTATAAATGAGAATTTTAATTTTAAGCATGCATTTTTGTATGACTCAATTATAGCAAAAGAAGGTTTTTTTTACTATATACTGACATTTTAGTCAAAAAAAAAAATGCATTGGGCGTTACGCCGCTGCCACAGGCCGATTCAATGGATGCTTATAATATTATATATACTAGCGTAAGTGAGTAATTATTGTCATATATATAAAAAAATACTCAAAATTGCCTTCACATTTCGAAGTTAATTGAAATCACACTCCGAAAAGATATATTCATAAAAAGATTTTTCCTTTGTGTTTGGATATTTTTTTCCGTAAATTGGCTCACTTCTCCTACAACCACGTATCCGAATTTCCCGCAAATTATATTTTCCAAAAGCAGAACATTATCGTCCGTCTCCCATTCATTTCGCTTCCGAGTGTATCTTGCGGAAACATCTTAACGACTACATCGCGCTCTTATAATATGTGACGTATGTACCTCGAAATATATCATTTTCTTACTGGGACGCAATGAGGAATTTTGACAGGGGTATACAAAGACAAAGTCAATACTTCCATAGCAAGTTGCGATGTCTTAGACACGTCGCTATAATATTATTCAAAATACAATTTCAATTGTAGGTACTAAATTCACATTACATACGATTTTAACTATCAAAAAAGTTATCCATTCACAGTTTTTATGATTTATGCTGCCAGGAATTGCAATGCCCTGTCCCCCATCCCCCCATTCCCCATCATTGTTTCCTGTTCTGACAATTACAATTTAGATATCTTCAAGTCAGGAGTGAATAGGTATCTTCTAGGTCTATATACTCCATCTTGCATAAAATGTTTATAAGGAGAAGGCTTGTTTTGAGATCATCCAAACGAGCTCGGAGAAGATCCAGCACACAGAACAGCAGAACTAGATATCCAGCATTGTTGCAAGTAGGCCTAAATCTACCCGCTGTTAGGGCCGCGTAAAGCGGAAGCGTCCCCGTAGCCCCGACACATAGCGCAGAGGCGAGAACTCCCGAGGTTTTAAGTGGGTACACTGCCGACTAGGCACTAGGGTCGACGGGGACTCCTACGTAATTATATACCGGTCTTCATAGGCCGTTGGTATCCATAAAGGATTTTCGTCGGTAAAAGAAAGGCCTGAAACATCCCTGACACGTGAAAGTACATGCTAATAAGAACTGGTGTGCCTTTGAAAACGGCCACTGAGGCTTTAGTGGCTAAGTTCACACAACCCAGTTGCACCCCAATGCAGCTGGGTATCTAAAAGATAATATAAATTATAAAATACAGAAATGTGAAATATTTCTCCCTGACACGTAAAAACATTTTATTTGTAGCAATAATATTTTTCTGTACTTACAGAAATACCTAAGCAGACTTTTCATTTTTTATCCTCAATTACAGTCCTGTTTTCCTGTCCTACCGTCTTTCAAGCTTCATTTGTAGGCATTCTTTCTCATGTGTCGCTTAAGGAGCTTATTTTTACCTCGACATAAAGAACAATGTGGACGCATAATACTCTTAAATTGCGGTAATACGAGTACCTGAACAAATAAATGATATTTCTTTGTTAGCATTGAATACGCAAGTATTTTTTTTTCATTTTGAGTTATAATAACTACGTACTTACATGAAATATAGAGTAAGTAGTTGCAAAAAAGTACCCACAGAAATTGGTACCTAAAAATTAGGAAAAACTAATAAGATCTAACCGTTAAGTGATCTGCATAATAGCTGAACATGAAGTTCCCGATGGGAAAACGGCCTCAACAGCACCAGAAACGTAGGGTAATTACACGATCACTTGTCTTTACTTAGCGGCTTAGTTATGAGGAGACGACTGAACTGTCATATCAAACGCGCGGGAAAACCGGCGCGTCTGACACTGACAGTTGCATGCCTGGTGACTGCATGCAGTGTTGCCGCGTTAGAGCGAATAATACACGAACAATAGCGACGTTAATATAGCTGATTTTTTCTCAAAATGACGGACATATTCTTAAAAAAGCTGCGGATAACCTAATCCTGTCTGAAGTTCGCTTCAGCTGAATGAGGATCGGGTTAGAGTCTGGCCAACGAAAGCTGTCCAAGAAAAAAGGCGGTAAACTACGTGCATGCTAAATTTCATGGAGATCATCTGAGCGGTACTAGAAAACAAGCTAACAGCTCTTGATTTTTTAAAATTCCCGCCTTTTTTCTTGGACAGCTTTCGTTGGTCAGACTCTATATCCGCAGTTTGTAGCTAACATTACAGCCGACAAGTAGTTTGATTCGGCCTATACAGGCACTTATCATAACCAAAGAAGATACGTACCTACTACTATGTCATTGCGACCAAATTCCAAATGAAACCAAACGTAGTATCGGGGCAAATACAAAAAAATATTTTCTACAATATATTTAAATAAGACAATAGAGTATGGCATAGAATCATAAGTATTGGGATTAAAGAATTCTGCAATTATTATTCGTAAGCTGAAAGTGTAATTAAAATTGGCTAATCAAGTTCAGAGATATAATATAAGCTTATAAAGATTTTGGTAGATCTTGTCCCTTTCCCACAAAGCATAGCATACTATGGCGAAGACGTCATAGTCTGCTATAGCGCGCTCTTTGTCTAGCAAGAAAACAAATACGCAAGCCTACTAACTTTTTTATTTCGAAGTTGATTTTATTTTTGTTTTCGTTAGTGGGCTCCGTTTAAGATTAGCTGTTACAAGAGGACATCAAACCAATATTGTCTACTAGCCTATTCATAAAGAGACAAACAGAGAGAGAAAGAGAGACTGTGGACTATCAGTTTTCGCGGTGGCGTAAAGAATATTTACAAAAGGATTCAGCTTATTACCCCAACCCGCACTGGGCCAACGTGACAGATTTTAACCAAATGAATCTATGTCCATCTTTTAAATACCTATATGTTCATATATTTAAAAGATGGTATAAACCGAATCAAACAACTTGAATTGGTGGCTGTGATGTTAGCTACTAGTCACTTAACATCTGCGCGAGGATTGGGCAATCCGCAGTTTGTTGCTAACATCAGAGCCACCAAGTTGTATCTATAACTTAGCTTTTACAGTACCTACCGTCTCATTTAAGTATACTCTACTGTACTTCACCATAAAATAATGACAAAACCCCCGAACCCTAATCTCAAAGAGCGTCAAATTCCTTAGAAAACAAAAAGTCTTATCATTGTCACCATCTAAAATGTTTTCGATCGCTCCAATATTTCATTGTAAAAGCTTTTCGTGCTGCATGACGTTAATTTATAGCGGCTAAATTGAATTTCGCTCGTGCAATGGACCATGTAGCACAGTAATTCATTTTCCTTTTCCTTATTTTTATTTACAGATTTCGATATTTTTTGTTCTGTTTTAGAGCGGCAATTTTGTGGAGTTTAAATTCCACGGAACTGTAATTGTTTTTCTTTTGTTGGTTTGTCGTTGATCGTTTAGTTTACATGATGCTGGTATGGTTTGATAGCCAAATATATTAACAACTAGCTTTTGTTTGTGGCTTTTTCCGTGTGTAATTTTAGTTTTTGTGGTATCTCATAGGAACTTTTTATTTTTCTGACATAAAAAGTAGCCTATGCCACTCTCAAACAGCAACCTTCAAAGTATATCCATGCAGAAAATTAAATCTATCTGTCGCTTCGAAAAAGAGTAACAAATTCACTTTGGGATTTATAAAATTAGTAAGGAAGTGAGGATTTCAATAATTAAATGTATTTATTTGTCAGTAAAACTTTATTAATATGTATAAGAAAGTTTCCTAATGAAAAAGATCACCGAAGATCTCATGGACGACAGATCGACTGCACATTCATACACACTTTGGGTGTATGCCATACATAGGCGTTTAACGTGTAATCCGTGTCACGGCAGCGTCACTTATTACTGACTGTTCCCAACGTTTCTTCTTTAAACGCTAGGAGACACCACGTCAAAGCTATGATCAAATGAGCGCTACATTCAATTCTCAGCTTTACAAAAGACTTTTTCCATTTTATCATTCAGCAAATCCAAATTCCGTTTCTCCTTAATTCCCTAGAACCCGAAATAACTCAATTCCCAAGTTGCCAAAATGACCCCGCGGGCTTAAAACTATCTGACTATTCATAGAAAAGTCAATTTAAGTTTTACAACTGGCATAAACCAATTTGCTTACATACCCTTATATTTAATTAGTTTGGATAAACAAGTCGACATTTGTGAATTCGTTGGAGCATAAATCTCTAACTCCACCAAACTGGAGCGATCGGTATTAGGCACCAAGTTTAAAAGTGACGTTTTGGGCAATTCGTCGAATTGACAATCGTCATGATATGATTTTAAATAATTTATTAGATATTTTCTGTTTCACTCGTTGTTATTATGAAAAAAAATTAGGCTGCCATTCCACTTTCATTTTGACGTATTTTGGCCAATTTTGGGGAAAAGTTCTCTATACGCTCGCCAAAATCGCAAATCCTGTCCAAAGACCTACTGGGGGAGAGGTACACTAGTAGGTGCTTGGACAGTTTGAGAATGCCGTATTTTCCGATAACAGATCTTGAATTGCCGTATATCACGGCAATTGCCGTATCAATAAAACACTGGCTTCGCTCCGCTTTAGTAGAGTCTCGGCTCTATTGGAGACCTTTTCAAACATCGTCAGGTTTTAGACTTATTAAGCCTCTATAAACACGAATTTGAACATTATAATCACAGGGACAGAGTTTAGTTCGGATCCAACTTGAGACATAAAAAAATTTCAAATTTCATACGTAAAACTTCTCAAATCTAAATGAAAACTCTTATAATCCCAACTTGTTTCAAGTCTCACCACGTGTGCTAGTTATGGTCGTGAAATTAATTAAAATTTGAAATTGCACTTACTGTTAATATGTAGGTTACGTTTATTTTTCAATAAATTAGTACATGGCTTAATGACTGACCTCAATAAAAGAGATCTTCAAATAAATTGGGCTTATTAAATTGTTACAAATACTTCTTTGAATCACTAAATTATCTGTGTTAAGTGAATCACAATCTCATTGGTTTAACTAAATTCAGTTTCTTGGCTTACATTCACAGAAAATAAAGTTGACCCTTCTCTTTTATTTCTTCCTTAGAATAATATTAATACTATTAATATTTGCGTAGGTGGTAGTTACACTTTCTAGGAGGAGCTGCCCACTTTGATACACTCCAGAGCCAAGCTGACAAATGCCTTTCGTGCCTTTGTTTTTTTTTTCATATAAAGAATACCTAACTCATCACAGCTAGCTCAACTTTCATAAAATCGACAACAGTCCGAAAATAAACCTACAAGTGTTTTATTTTAACATTTTATCGTAAAATTGTACACGTGACCTAAATAATGTATTCCTTTGAAACGTTCCGATACAAAACAGCAATTCGTTTCATACTCGTACAGTTGTCCGGTTTATAAACATCAATGGGATTACAGTACTGAAAGGGCATTTTGCAGTTCAACCTCTGAATAGAATAAAATTCAGATAAATCTCTCTGAAATTTCTACAAACAGTAATCAAATCAAATCAAAAAAATCAAAAAATATTTATTTTCAGACACAAAAGATCCATAACACACTCAAATTACAAATAGATTATAAAAATTAAATTAAAAACATAAATCAAATTAAATTAATACACTAAATTGGTCATGTCACAAGTTATTAAATCAAATTTGACATGTCACAGTTATTTATTGTAACAGCACCTTAATGTGGTGAAGCAAGATAGGACAGCTGAAGTTGTCTGTGATGGCTATCAGAATGCTGTTGCCGCTCGCTCGCGTCCTACTCAACAGCGAGGCAATTTTTTTGCGCATGATAGCTGCGAAGCCATCAGTGCGTGCCTCTGCAAACATAGATGATGCGCTGCAAAACGGCGGAAGCCGCATCAGCACTCTGAAAGCGTTGTTATATTGGACGCGCAGGACGCCAAGAGATTTTTGAGTGTATATATAGTATTATATATATAAATAGTAATATCAATGCACTTGTAAATACCAATCAGTTATTTTAATTTTATAATCAGATTTTATGGTCACTGAATTTTTGCTCAAAGAAAACAGGGTGCCTACCAATGATAGTAATTTAATGTGAATCTATCAACCAGTAACTGGGCTAACGTGATAAATAAAACTCGACTCTTTATAGAATATAGAATTATGTTCAACAATTTAGGTACTAATCATTATTTTTTGCTAAACTGGCATAGCTGATTTCAATCCTGTGCAGAATTCGAATAGTTCGCACAGATCGATGTAGTTATTTTCACATTGTTTTTCATTTATCAAAAATGGCTTATCCGATTTTGATAAAATTTAAACAGGACTGCAAAGTATGATCTGCCAAACAAGAATTGTCGAAATCGGATTCTTTTGTAAGAAGTTATGCGTGGTCGATCATACATTAAAAAATACGCGTCGACTTGTAAGCCTCCATCATCATCCATCTCGTCGGTTCAAAACGCGCCACGTGGGTACAATCGCGGCCATTTTTAAAAATAATCAGCCAAGGGCGAGTCGAACTCGCGCACGAAGGGTTCCGTACCGTACGGGAGCCCCATTCCTCTTGCCGTTATAAATAGCGAGCAAAACACTCCTAAAAATCACGTTTGTTGTATGGGAGCCCCCCTTAAATATCTATTTTATTCTGTTTTTAGTATTTGTTGTTATAGCTGCAATAGAAATACATCATCTGTGAAAATGTCAGCTGCCTAGCTATCATGGTTCATGAGATACAGCCCGGTGACAGACAGACGGACAGACGGATCTTAGTCGAAGTCTTAGTAATAGGGTCCCGTTTTTTACCCTTTGGGTACGGAACCCTAACAAGAACTGGAAGACAACAGTTGTTTCACAAAATTTGTCGTAAACCAATGATAGTAAACGTTGTGCCTAATAATGACCTACCTACCCCTACCTCTGTACCCGATGATACTTCAGTAAATGCACCATGCAAAGTAACACCTCATTTAATTTCTCACGACATAATTTGTACAAAAACAGAATAGTTTTTTGGTTTGTAGTCCATTGGTATACGCGTGTGACGTACCTATTTTACAAGCTTTTATTTAACTTGCAATGGATGTACCTATTTATGTTGGTATGTAAGTTCGGGTGGAATCTTGCAAGTTAAATTTGACCAGTTTCCGATTGAACTGAAATTTTGCACGGACATTTGTATATCGCGTGACCATGCAAGAATATGGTACCATAGAGCTGATCTGATGATGGAGTCGGAAGGTGGCCAAAGGAATTTCTGTACTAAACTAGATAGATCTGTCGTGTTTGGGCTCGTTTTACTTGTCTTAGCTAGCACTCTGCTGCTACATGATATCCAGGATTTCAAAAGCTTGTATTGAAAAAGTTACATTTTTATAATAATTTATTAGATGTTGTTATGCTCACATTTAAATATTGTTTTCTCAGTGATGACGAACTGTTATTTATCCTTACTAATATTATAAATGCGAAAGTAACTCTGTCTGTCTGTCTGTCTGTCGCGCTTTCACGCTAAAACTACTGAACCGATTTGAATGAAATTTGGTACACAGATAGTCTAGAGCCTGAGAAAGGACATAGGCTACTTTTTGATTCGAAAAAATAGTTTTAAAGGGTTGGAAACGGGGGATGAAAACGCATTGGCTAGAATCTTAGAAGAAAAAACTTATTTTCTACCATGACAAATGGTAATTTGCATCTTGACATTCCAAATTACATTCTCTATGCCCAATGCCCATTCAAGGCTGCTCGAGTTGCAAATGTCAAAGTCAATCAATCTTTTCCTGTAAAATTATTTAGAGAAGGTTACATGTATTTTTTCAGTTTAATTACGTAGTTTTCATTCTAATAGGTATGCCTACAAAACGCAAATCGAATCTAGCGGAGCTCGCGTAAAGTAAATTGCTAGAAGCCAAGAGTCTGAAGAGCACACTTAAATGCGTTTGACATTAGATGCCGAGCGCCACGCATCTCAAAGAGCTGCTGAGACTCAAGAGCGAAACCAAGCGCGTCGAATTTTAGATGCTGAGCGTCACGCAGCTCAGAGAGTTGCTGAGACTGAAGTTGAAAGTCAAGCGCGGCGACTTTTAGATGCTGAGCATCACGCAGCGCAAAGAACTGCTGAGACTCAAGAGCAAAAAACCAAGCACGTCGAATTTTAGATGCTGAGCGTCACGCAGCTCAGGGAGCTGCTGAGACTTAAGGAGAAAGTCAAGCGCAGCGACTTTTAGATGCCGAGCATCACGCAGCGCAAAGAACTGCTGAGACTCAAGAGCAAAACCAAGCGCGTCGAATTTTAGATGCTAAGCATTAGACGTTTAGCAAAAAATTGCATAGTTCCTATAGGACAGGACAAAAACTATCGAAAGCAAAACTGTCGCCACTATCACAAAGACGCTAAGTGATTGATTCCTCTATGACGCTAATATGGATTAACGAAACGTCACAGCGAAACGTAATTAGATGACAGGTGACATTGTCTGCAGACTTTTATAAGTCACAGGTAGCATGGCAAGGGGACAAATTGTTTTTCCACCATTATATCCCCTTGAAGAGGAAATAAAGTATGGATTGAAAATGACAACTGACATTAAAATTGGATAAAGTGTTTTATTCCCTCTGCATGCTACATGTTACTATGACGTTTAATAACAGGCCGTCATTTTGTCTGACATTAAAAATATTTTTAAATCTTCTATCGTTAGAGGTTTAACATGTTTCTTTATTCTACCTTTATGGTACAGAATCATCATAATTTAATATTATCAATCCGAAAAGTTTGTTGGTTTTTCCTCTTTGACGCAGCAACGGAGCAAAAGATTGAATTGGTTTTTGGTATGGATACCTATGGTTTAAAAGACAGAAAGTGATAACAGGATACTTTTGTATCCCGAGAAAATTCGTGATTCCCATGGGACAGGACAATAACTGTTTCTCAGCAATGGAGCAACGGATTGACTTGATTTTTGGGGTGGGCATAGTATGGAAGACGGAAAGTGACATAGGATACTTTCCTTTCCGAAAAAATTGCGGTTCCCGTAGGATAAGACAATAACTTTTTCTCAGCAACGGAGCAACGGATTGCCTTGACTTATTGCATGAATATAGTTTGGAAGACGAAAAGTGACAAAGGCCACTTTTTATCCCAAAAACTTTAACAGTTCCCGTAGGATAGGATGAAAAGTAAGCGAGCGGGCCGCGGTAGCAGCCGTCTAAGCGCCAGAAATAACCTGTCATTTCAAGTTTAGGACGTTCCTACATTTTTCGCACTCCTTCGCGGCACTCAACAGCGCTAGCCCAGACTCGGGCTCCATAACGGAGCTTGCACTCCCGCCATAATGACGGTGTGTTTCGGAGCACAAGACACATCGTCATCCACCACTCGGGAGTAACCAGCACTGAGCGTCGGACAGCATTCCAACATCCTGATCCCAGTGCAACGGGTCAGTCATATTAGCCCAGCGCCTGCCTCTTCAACTGCAGAGGGCAGTGAGAATGGCCATCGCGATACCGACACTTCTCTTTCCCTGCAGCCCCACTGCGTCTTCCAACAGGTTGACGGCCTAGCGGAAGGTAGGGTAGGTGGCGGCACCCACACAACCAGTTCCATCCCACTGCAGCCCCTAATCCTCGGTTGCAGCGTCGCAAGAGCGGCACTGCAGCCCGCCTCAGAAGCAACACTCCTCATAAGGCACGCAACCTACCGGCCATCCTCTCAGCTGCTTTAGTTAAAAGCGGCTGCACTACGAGTGCCGGCCTCTAAGCTGCCTTGGGGGAAAGACCCAAAGAAGACGGAGACTTCGAGCGCCGCCTTTTCAGCTGCCTTAGACCTCCCCCGCCACGACAAGGCGGGAATACACAGGGGTGTTGTATATACACTCCAACCGTAACTTAACCAACAAAAGCATTCCTCTAAGGTATTTTGATGTTTGTCGCTTAGGTTAGGTTTCGCAGCCGACATAAACATTAGCCAAAATCAAAATATAACGCGGGCGAAGCCGCGGGTAAAAGCTAGTAATATTATAATTAGTAATGTTCTCATAGAAGCGATATGAGAATAAATATATTTAAACCTAAACCTAATCAGAAATAGTCGGGTATCTTTCTCTGTGAACATTTTACTCTGTAACATCGTTCATGTAGCTGGGAATAGTGGGAATTCACTATAATCCGTTTATCGTGTTCACGCAAACATTCCCACACAAGCTTATGCACTCACACATAGAAAATCGGTTGTATCTACAAACACTCGAGTTTATTGTTGTGAGATGTAGAATAATATGAGTAATATTTTGGCTTTTACAAAATAATCAGAGAACAAATCTGAATCAAAGATCTGAATGCGACGAATTGGCTCTGTCGTCGTTTCTCCCCACAAATGGGGATAGGGTCAATTTTATCAATAAAACTAGTTATAGTATATTTTTTTTAACAATTGCCACTATTTATATTTGGGATCTGAAAGACTTACTTTGATAATCCTCTCCCGTGAAAACTTCTTATAGACCGGGAGGTAAGCGCAAAAAATACAAGTCCTTTCTAAAAGTTGAATTTTTGGTAGGTACCTATTACGTTCTGACGTAGGCGACAACTACATTGACAAAATAATATTTTATTGTATATATATAAGAATTAAAATTGACAAACATATTACGGACTAAAGAAATAAATTGACGAGTACAAAACGTGACATGAACAATAAAAATAAATAAGAATTGAAGTAATGTTCAGTAAATTTAAAATAGATTTTTTCATGTTAATTGTAATCATGTATGTAATGGTATGTAGTTGAAATAAAGGCTTTTTACTTTACCTATTACGTTACGAGTATTACGGTAGTGTATTGTGCGTGCCACCGAAGATGAGACTTCAGAAACCATTTTGGTTTGTAATAAATATAAAAATTCTGGATAATTAGTTTGTACACGACTGTACCCGCGCAAGATCCCCCACCACTGACGCACGTCAAGTCTCATCTTTGGTGGCACGACCTATACAACACTACAAATACCCCAGAGTCAGTCAGCTGGGTACATTAGCGTTTGGTGGACCCGTACCCGTAAGAATTATAAAAAAGAATCAAGTATCTTTCAACTACTTCTAAAAGCTGAAAATTTATGTAGTACGGGTAGAAAAATATTTAAAAAAAATTTAACGACAATCAGCCACCTGAAACATCTAACAGGCCCTGTCAGTCAGGCTTTAAAGTGATGCTACTTTAAAATTAAGGTGAAAGGTATAAACCGATAAATTGTATAAGCTCACTAATTTAGGCTACGCACAAACTGTGAAACATAGATACGAATACCGATTAGCAAGCAACTTTACTTTGAACATTTATGTTTTTTTTTGTACATCTACTTACAAAACAATACAATACAATACAACAACACTTTATTGACACCAACAAGAAAACATAACAAAAGGAACAAAGACAGAAAAGGCACAAAAGGCGGTCTTATCGCTAAAAGCGATTTCTTCGAGACAACCTCTCTTGGACTTAACTTACTTAATAATAGAACACCCCACTAATCTATCTATCTATTCAGCTTATTCCACCCACTGCTGAGTATAGGCCTCCTCTCTTTCTCGACATTCTTTCCGACCCTGGGCTATCCTCATCCATTGTCTCCCGACAAGTTTGATGACGTCATCTGACCCCACCAAGCGTAGCATTAAATGGCGTAAATCCTGCTGTTTCGAAGCAAACTAAAAAATAGATTTATCCAAAACTACTACCATGAATGATATACGAACGAAATGATAGATTGAGTAGAGCGTCGTTTCCTATCTCCCATTACTTTTCGCGTCATTTACTTGTTCCTGCGATTTACCTCAGAATATTTCTTGTGGCTTTCAGAAAACATTTTCGAAGAGAAATGTATGTCGGCAGTTTATTAAGGCGGCGTAATTCTACATTTGACACAGATTTCGGTTTCTCCTATTATTTTCGTGTGGGAACGTATATTGTACATGATTTTACTCATAGAACATTAATGACGTATCTACTACAGTTTTAAACGTATAGTTGTATAGTCCGTATGTATAGTCCCTATGTCGCTATGAAGTGATTGTGTCGATATGTTTATTAATTACTAGCGACCCGCCCCGGCTTCGCACAGGTGTATCACTATCACTACATATGTTATTTTTAAATTTTCGCGATTTGAACACATTATCATACTACTATTTCTCAAGAATAGTTCGTGAGGCCGTAGAAATTAAAAAACATCGTAATTTCAACCGAGAGGATGGTTTCAAACTATCAGTGTCGTGGAATCCTCTAGTCAACAAGAGCAAACTGCGTGGTGTAGGCATTAAGACCTTTACAGACACTGTCAGTGTGGTGTGTCGCGGTGACAATTTCAATTTGAGTGATACGGCGTCGCATTTAGTCTGCCCGTGACCACGACCAATGCAACTTAGTCGAAACGTCGGGAGGAGAAAAAGAGGTACTTAATTAGCTCATATCTCAAGTTTTATTGCGCTATAAGTCCCGTGTAGTAGTATGATAATATCACTACATACTCGTAGTATAAAACAAAGTCGCTTCAGCTGTCCCCATATCCCCATGTATGCTTATATATTTAAAACTACGCAACGGATTTTGATGCGTTTTTTTTTAAATATATAGAGTGATTCAAGAGGAAGGTTTATATGTATAATACACCTGTGCGAAGCCGGGGCAGGTCGCTAGTTACACATACAAACCTTTCTCTTAAATCACTCTATCTACAAAAAAAACCGCATCAAAATCCGTTGTGTCGTTTTAAAGATATAAGCATACATGGGGGCAGACAGCGGGAAGCAACTTTGTTTTATACTATTTAGTGATGATTTTTATATCCCATATTTATGAAGATTATACTACTACATAGGCATAGTTTGCAGCAAGTACATTCGACATTACTCAAGATATTTTCTCCATCTCAATCGCAAGGAAACTTGAGGGCCCGACAGAGACCGGAAATCAAATGACGCGATCCTCGTCCACACCGGAAGTCTACAGATGATGTCGTTTTCAGACTTCCTGTCTGCCGGGGGTGCAGTGAATACGAAATATGGGATGTTAAATCTTACAGGAGACATGGCAATATATGTATTACTGGCGGTGCTCTGCGATTCCGCACGCTACCCCGGAGGAGTAGTGAATTTTGGATAAAAAGTCAGCTAGGTAGATACTACAA
Source organism: Hypomecis atomaria (assembly GCA_964007245.1). NCBI lineage: Eukaryota > Metazoa > Arthropoda > Insecta > Lepidoptera > Geometridae > Hypomecis > Hypomecis atomaria. Next base: position 18,196,621 of record OZ023293.1, read on the forward strand.
AGGCTTTGTACGAGTAAGTGCAGGAACTTCCAGAAATCTATACAATAATTATTTTTCGCAAAAAATGGCAAAACCGCAGTCCATCGTGTACAAAATTAGAATATTAAGTTCGAATTGTTTACATTATTGTTGATTTATCAAAAACGGCTCATCCGATTTCTTTTAAATTTAAATGAGACTACCTTGAAAGTATACCCTTTCGAACTAAAAAATAATTTTTCGATTCGGTTCACAATTAGCGAAGTTATCGATGTTCATCGTGGACAAAATTCGGAAATTTCGCACATCTCACATTATTGTTGGTTTTGTCAAAAACAGCTCAGCCAATTTCTGTAAAATTTAAATGAGACCACTTCGGGAGTATACCCTTTTGACCCAAAAAAGAATTTTTCGATTCGGTTCACAATTGGCGAAATTATCGATGAACATACAAAAAAATACATACACACGAACATATCCTCGTTTTTGGAAGTCGGTTAAAAATAAAATTTCATGGAAATTATATGACTTGAAATTGCGGTTAACGGACGCCCACGTGGACATTCGACAGATCACTTTTATGTTTTTTTATTTCTTATACGTTTGCGTTTGACTACATACTGCCTGTTATTAAGCTGATATGCGGTCTAGGATGTAGCACGCTTACCTAGAAGATACCTATTTACATGGGATTTGAAGGCACCTACGATGTAGGTACTTTAGCAGGAAGACGGTCTTAGGCAAGATAAGCTTTAGGCTACGTACGCATTGTGCGTATGCGGTTGCGGTCCAACTGTTGTCCGGCTACCGCAACACAGAATAATCGGCCAAGTACGAGTAGGACTTGCGCACGCAGTGTTCCGTACTGTATGGGAGCCCACTTTAAATATTTATTTAATTTTAAATTTTTACCATTGAATTGTATATACAACTAGACATTCTGTGAATATTTCAAGCTTCTACCTATGTTACCACTATTAATGTCGAGCGAAAAACGGTTAAAAATTCAGGTTTGTTGTATGGGAGCTCCCCTTATATATTAATCTTATTCTGTTTTTAGTATTTATTTCTTTGTTGTTATAGCGGCAATAGAAATACATCATTTGTGGAAATTTCAGCTTTCTAGCTATAACGGTTTATAAGACACAGCCTGGTGACAGACGGACAGACGGACAGCGGAGTCTACAGAACCCTAAAAACGTTTGAAACTTCAGTTTTCACACAAATATTGAGCGCATTGTAGTGCTTATGGGAACTGCAGTTTCGTACATTTATCTGTGTTGCGACAGCCAGACCGCATCCGTATCCGCATAATGCGAACGTGGTTTTAAAGTCAATAGTACAATACATTTAGAAATACTTATTGCCTTGCCCGACTTAGTAAGTAGACATTACAACTATATTCTACATGTTTAAGTACTTGTACGTTAGGTACGTACTAGGTATATAATAAGAAAAATGGGTAATACAAAGCAACGACTCAAAATATCGACTCATAAAGATTTTCAGTTATACTGCAAAACACTTCTACAAATACAAAATAACCGCTGAAAATTTTATGTACCTAAATAATACTGATTTTAGTGTGTCTACGATACCGGAAATAAATACTGCTCCTGCAAACAATGCTGGTGTTATTTATTAAGCATCAGTTTGAATTTATTGCGACCATTCAACGCACACTTGTGAATAATATTCCCACTATGAAACCTATAAATGTAGTTAATATATTACTGTTATAATAAATACGAATTTTGTCAGATATTATTAAGGTCAAATAAGGTCAGATTGATATAAACAAATTCAAATTTTGAATTTGAATTTGTTTACTTTGTTGTCAGAGACCGTGTGTCAGATGTCTCTAATTTTTTTTTTATTGAAAAATTATTAACCTCAGACTTCATATACAGGGTCATTTCTAATCAATTAGCATCCTTTTAGGGGCTTATTCTGTACATCAAAACTAGCAACGACGGTTCTGCGACTTTAGCCTAAACTAAAAAAAAATCAGCTGTTCCAAATATTTTCTCGAGGGTGAACGATATATTTCTATGGAACTACAACTTTTTCTTGAGAATTATTAAAAGTCGTAGAACCAAAGTTGTTAGTTTTGATGTACAGTATAAACCCCTAAAAGGACGCTAATTGATTAGAAATAACCTTGTATATTAACTAAAATTTACTAAAATGTCCCTTTAAAGAAAGGTCGCGTCTAATGTCATGAGTTGCTATTGACCCCTGTGGGATTGGTCAAGGCTTTTCCACCAGTGGTATTCAACCTTTTATGTCTCTTTTGCCCTTTGTAATATAAACTATATTGGTAATTATTTTTTCATGGGATTAATTGATATACAAGAAAGTGAAATGGACAGTTATCAGTTGGTCGGAGAGTGCTTGGTGTATGCTTCGTAAAATACATCGTTTTCAACTACATACACAAAAAAGGGTGATAGAAGTTATACGTAGAATATTTCATTATTAAATATTTTATAACATATAATTAATTTGTCATTATTTATTGAGGCAAATACATACCAGCATTTTTTGTCATGCGTCGTGAATCATTGTGTGTGAGTAAAGCAAAAATATCCTAAATCCCCGATAACTACACCAAATAAATTACAATACCACTGTACTTATATCGGAGTGGATAGCGACGCAATTATCCTATTTGTCATCGCTCTGGCAATAATACTGTTTATATAAGCGATATTTCACACTATCTGCTAACATAAACCCGTTGTTTTGACACGCCATTGCTTTAATTTAATATTAATTACTGGCTGTGCAGAGTTCCGTGGATTAAGAGCACAGCTTCTGTGCTGCCTTGATTACGTGAGCAGAGCGTATATTGCCACTCGACCAGTCGAATGATGTAGACAAATACAATACGTGAAATATAAGCACGTAAATTAACCGTCACGTGAATTTTGTTCTACATGTACCTAATAGTGTGTGGCGGATTTACGTGTGTGCCGCTAGTAGGTTTTTGAATTTTTGTCCCCCCTACGCAAACAGTAGTAAGTATTCTAAGTACTTTGATTCTAAACAATTAAACGAGTCATTTTATCTTTTTAATTAATACACTTTACCTTATTTTTAATTTTGGTCAGTAGTAAAACAACGGTAAATGGACCATTTAGGCCTTAAATTTGACGCCCCTTAAAGTGTGAGGGAGCTCTAGGCCCTAGCTTACTAAGTCTTGTGGTAAATCTGCCGCTGTCTAATAAGATATTTTCTTCCGGAATGTATAAACCTACTCTCCTATTCGTATATAATGCTCCTACTGCTACTGGAAAGTTATAAACAGCACTTGTAGGACAACGAGAGTGAATGTTCTCACTAAGCTGTCATAATATAGGTAGAGTATAAAACGACTAACGGCAAAACCAGTCTGCGCGAATGCTCTACCAGTTGATAACAAAGATATAAAATCCATTTTATCCACTTATAATGTCAGTTCAATTACAATTCAAACATTTCATACTTTGTTGCCACTACCAGAGGCTAAATTGGCGGAAGAATAATTTAATTTACTCCTTTTGTCACCGTAGAAGTGAAGATCTAGGTACTTTTCCGTAGAGAAAGACGCGACATGAATAGGCAAATAAATAATGTTTCCCAGTTCAATAAATCTAAATGTAAATGTAGAACTAGATATATATCATTCTAATTTGTCTAGAGATCTTCTACGATAATATGGCCCGCCTCTACACATTATTGTTTCAAACATTCGAACAACATTGAAACGTTTTGAATTTTAGATGAGCGAGTTATAAGTTATCTTTTATATATTGTATAAAAGATTTTTACTTGCAAAGCCAAAAATATAAACTGAAATTATTAAAACAAACCAAATGAAATCGGCCAAAGTGCAAGTCGGACTCCCGCACGAAGGGTTCCGTACCGTGTTGGAACCCCCTTAGCCCCTTTCGTCTTACCGTTATTAATAGCGAGATAAAAACTCCTGAAAAATCACGTTTGTTGTATGGGAGCTCCCCTTAAATATTTGTTTTGTTCTGTTTTTAGTATTTGTATAAATTTATTTGTGTAGCGGCAACAGAAATACATCATCTGTGAAAATTTCAGCTGTCTAGCTATTACGGTTTATGAGATACAGCCTGGTGACAGACAGACAGACAGACAGACGGACATCGGAGTCTAAGTAAAAGGGTCCCGTTTTTACCCTTTGGGTACGGAACCCTAAAAACGTTCCAGCTCGATGGTTGAGTTTAGTTAGTCAGTATTGATTTCAATGCAAATTACAGCGATGTTATCACTGAACTGTAAACTGAGCTAATCTATGCCCGGCAGCTATTTATTTGTGACGACACCTGAATAAATGTTCACATTAATCATTAATTTATTTTTCTCTATTACGTTTAGAGTTTGTGTTATAAACTAGATCCTAAACCTCGCTTTTCAGACACATTTTAGCCGTAGGATACATAATTAGGAACATCTTACACACGGTCTGTGACCCCAAACTAAGCCGAGCTTATTATGTGGCAGCCAGAGACTGATATAGGACATATAAATATTTTTATTTTTAGTATACATACTTTATACAGATAATATAAGCCGTGGTGGTCTAGTGGTAATGACACCCGCCTTACAATCGTGAGGTCGTGGGTTCAAATCCCGGTCCCGTACCAATGAATTCCTTGGAGTTTACGTACGGAATTTCACAACACGGGCTTTTCGGTGAAGGAAAACATCGTGAGGCAACCTGCATACGTCCTTAGAATAAATTCGATGGCGTATGTGAATCCACCAATCCGCACTGGGCCAGCGTGGTGGATATGGCCCAATCACTCTTCGTGGGTAGGCCTACGTCCTGTAGTGGACTATTATAAGGCTGGTACAGTACAGTATACAGATAATAATTTCCAGACCCTAAGTTCATTACATAAATGCTTGCATTGAGTGGGAATCGAATCCGGCGTGGATTCGCGCATTAAGGCGCAGGAGTAAGGTTACTAACCACTGCGCCATTGAGACAGTCAGCACAGTGCTAGACCTAGGTCTCCCCTATATATTTTCAATAAGACAAATTGTGAGCGGCTTGCATTCAGCGCGAATCTGCTATCTTAATTTTCATCAGCCTGTCCACCTTGTGAGCGGATGTCCTACGTTACGCTTGCCGGTATGTGGTCTCCATTTCAGAACCAGCTGTATTGAACACCTCCTGTATTGAAGACCAAGATACTTGAAGCTCCGTAAAAGAACCAAAGTTAGTGACATGGCTCAGTGGATTGGCTCAAAGTTGAAATGGCAGTGGGCTGCGCTCAGAGCACGGAGGACTGACTACCAATGGGGACGAAAAAATCTAGAGTGGAGACCGCGTACCGGCAAACACAGTGTAGAACATTCTCCCTCGAGATCGACAGATGATCTCATGAAGACCGCGGGATCACGCTGGATTCAAGTCTCTTCAAACGAGTCTTATTGGAGATCCATAGAGGAGACCTATGTCCAGCTGTAAAATAGACGTCCTGTCACTGATGGATACATGATAAACTTCGAGCAAATATCGATAAACCCACAGTCCCTAAGTGAAAGTAGTAAAAAAATATTCGAGCGCCGTCATACATACCGACTTAGACATTTGCATTATAATTCACAATGCACCGTTTTCTCGAATCTCGACGTTATATCACCTAATTAGTGCTTGTAAAGTTGTAACCAAGCACTTACGCATTGCGCAGCGTTGTAGTCGACTTGCAATCTCCTTACGACTAACTAAAAAGCCTGCCCACTACGTAGCTTGGGCAAGGTTTTGGCTTGGACACTTTTTTGTACGACTGTGACTCTAATATTTGCTCGAAGATTATGAAAGATGAATACTTGAAACGTTGTCAACGTATTTCGTGATACTTTAGAAGCACTTTATGAACATTACACACTAACTATCAGCCAGTCCTGTAATAACAAACAGTAAGTGACTATGCAGAAACAAAGCATACCTACAAGTTGAAAATGAAACAATTCCATTCTAACTCTACGTCGGCCGAGAGGGTATAAATCTTTGTTAAAACAGCACAATGCCGCGTCGGAGGGAGTTCATGCAACAGTTATCTCGCTCGGACTGATACCTACATACTCTACAGCTGTGAAAACTAATCAGAATCTGCCTGCCAACTTCGATGTGTATGAAGAAATGATAATACACGCTGTTACATATCATTTTTATGGTTCCGTAACTCAAAAGGAAAAAACGGAACCCTTATAGGATTACTTTGTTGTCCGTCTGTCCGTATGTCAAGACTCTTTATCTCGGGAACGCGTAAAGTTATCGAGCGGAAATTTTAACTGTATACGTATGTCTCTAGTTTCTTGCAGTTGTGTAAAAGAAAAACTTCTCAGTTATCGTATAAAAAAGTTAGAGCCGTGTATGTCGTAAAAAACCTAAATAAAATAATGAGTGTCGAAAACTCACAAAAATCAAAAGATCAAAACCTACAAGGTACTTCCCGTTGGCATAAAACTATGAAATTTGGCGAGAAGCATAATCTCAGAGTACACATATAGGAATAAATCTGAAACAATAGATTCACAACAAAATAGATTCACATAATATGGGTTCAAAATTCAAAGTGAGTAAATCGTATCAAATACGGTATCATATAAAATAGCTTCATTCGCACATGCTAAAACAGGTTTTTAATTATTTAACAATGTGTAATTTTCGATGTTTGACGAGAAAAGTGAAAAAAATAAAAAGATACTTTTTTGTCAATGATTAAATTACAATATACTTAGAAATTTTAACAACTTCTCAATTTTGTGAAATATTCTAGATTTGTACGGGACCCTTGGTGTGCGAGCCTGACTCGCACTTGTCCGGTTTTTAGGTAAAATAAAGGATTGTCTGTAAAGTCGGTTTACGGGCGATACTTTTATGTGATAACGTCGTAAGAACTGAAACATGCCGAACGCTAAGGCCGAACGTGCCTCTCTATTGCATGTTCTGCGCTCTCGCTTGAATGCTCCGCTCAGGCAGAACGTGACACTTTTTCGTGCGTGCAGCCGGTTTACTTTGATTTATAAGACGTTATCACGTCAAAAAGCTCTTCATTGCTTGTTAAAGCTTTATACCTATTCTACGAAAATTAGCTGCACAAAAATGCTGTATAGCTGAATATAAAACGGTGAAATGACGTTTACATCATCAGGAGCAAAATTTTTGAAACGTTGCATGTTATATGAAAATAACCGTATGCTATGCTATCACGTTTGCACATTTTTAACATGAGTAGATATTTGATGCTTCTGCTATTACTCCGTCTTGTAACCATTTACACGATACGTCTATCGTGGACTATCGGCTCATAAATAAAGACTCTAGACGCTAATGTGTTAATAACTGCTCTAACACTACCTATATATTTATCGATTATTCTTGTCTGAAAAAAAGTGAACTTCCATACCATTGTATGGAAAAAAGGATAAATGTTTGTCGTTTTGAGACTCTCCTAGTAAGCTAATGAAAGCTTAGTAAAATAGTCATTAGAAGCGGTTATAGCCACACAAACTTTCCTCCTTCCTCCAAAACTCTCCTAGTGTGTTTACTATTACTTAGTAAGAAAGTAATACATATAGCAGCAAATATTTTGCCCGAGAATCTGGGTTATTCAACTAACTGACTTATCTCACGACTGCCAGAGCTCGGAGCAACTATCCTGCGTAAATTGCTAACATAGCAAGAACCGGTCGGGGATTGCATCAAAACACGGAGTGCATTAGCATCGGAACTTCGGGAATAATCCCGAAATTGGCTCCCTCGGTCGATTCCCCGAGCAAATATAAAATAATCTCCTCCAAAATACGAGTTTACTACCCTGGGTGGGTGTAGTTAGGTGGGGTTAGGAGGCGCTTTCCCCCACCTTACTGGCATGCATGACCTGTACTAAAATGAATACTCGTACATGTCTGTAACTTTACTTTGCTATCGAAATCTTCATATTGCTTTGTTATTTAATGTGAAAATTTGAAAACTTGTAAATACCTTATAATTTTACGAAAATAAAGTTATACTTAAAACATAATATATGATAATATACTCATATAAAAATTGATTTTTGTGCGCATGTATCACCTAAACTCAAATAATAAAAATCCAAATGAACAGGTTTCAATATTTATAGAAACGTGTAGTAAATTACAAGCAAGTGCAAGACAGTATTTTTTTCCAATGACCCCGTAGAAAATCTGAAAGTCCCAAATTGCAATTGCAATCTACCGCGACTCAGTCATGACCGATAAATTTCAAAATTTCTCGATTCTCGTACTAGCTTGGCAAAAAGTGGGTTTAGATTCTGTTAATTGAAAATACAGTTTTAGGAAATATTTCTATGTGAAAGACAGTAATTTTGCTGAAAAAGTCAGGTGTTAAAGAAGCTGTTTTTGAAACCTTTAAAATATTAAAGTTTCCAAAACAAAAAGCAAAAAATGTTAGCTTGAATCAGAAATGTCGATAACTTCTCGTAGCTGCCCCCGTTAATAGTTCTGAGTACGTCCATGTTCCGAATTACAATCTACTACAGCTCACTCTTGAGCTATAAATTTCACAAATGCTGTATTCACGAGATCCCCCTTACTATCTAGGGGAACGTGGGTTTTGAAGTTTTAATTCAGCCGACGACTACGACACACTTCTGTAACCAATGATACGTTACTAAAAGTCCGATAAGCGTCAATTAAGTTCACAAAAATAGAAAAAAAGATACAGTAATTTTAGTTAAAATCCAAATTAATAGAATTCAATGAAAGGGATACTAACAACAGGATCACAAATATACTCGTAATTTCAAAATTCAAGAACCCCCTTGCTATTTAGGGACGTGGAATTTTATTTCAAATATGAGTAAAAAACTGAAAATACTAACTGTTTCTAGAATCTTTTTTCAAAATTTTTACCAAAATGTTAGTGTAACGTTGATAATGTATTGTGTTCAAATCGCGAAAGTTTAAAAATAACACATGTTAGTGTAAGTCGATAATTTCATCTAGTTGGCCCCGTAGAGTCCTGGATACGTCTGCGTTCCAAATTGCAATCTACTACAGCTCACTCTTGAGCTATACATTTCACAAATGCTGCATTCCAGGGATCTCCCTACTATTTGGGGGGAATGTTGGTATTGAATTTTTAATTTAGGCGGCGGTTAGTCAAAATTGAAATTAATAGAAAAAACATACAAAATTTATGGGAACGTTACGATAACCAAAACAACAAGATCATAAATATACTCGTTATATTAAAATCTGAGAACCCTCTTGTCATTTGTGGACGTGGAATTTTATTTCAAAGAGTACAAAAATTTAAAAAATACTATCGATAAAAAAGTTTACCAACTGTTTTTAGAATCTTTTTGCAAAAATTATACCAAATGTTAGTGTAAGTCGATAATTTCATCTACTCGTAGTTGCCCTCGTAGAGAGTTCTGAGTACGTCCACGTTCCGAATTGCAATCTACTACAGCTCACTCTTGAGCAATAAATTTCACAAATGCTGTATTCACGAGATCCCCCTTACTATCTGGGGGGAATGTGGGTTTTGAATTTTTAATTCGGCCGACGGCACGCTTCTGTAGCCAAAGATACGCGACTAAACTCAGATTTACAAATGTTATCGCGAAATTCTATTTTAGGGATTTAGGTGCTGCTATATATTTATACGGATTACTGAAATATTTTGCTGTAGGAATACCAAATATACAAATGTACCTAATGGTGTTCACTATTAAAATGTATAGTTTGAAGGCAAGTGTCTTAAATTAGGATGTGGTTGTCGATGCATAAAAGATGACGGAGTTGCAGTCAGTCTGCGCGGTCAAAATTGAAACCTAATTAGACAATAATAATTATAACTAAAAAAACTACTTATGGTGGGCTCAAAAAACTTATTTTGTGCTTATAATATTAGTCAATAATTTTACAATCTATTGTAGAAATAATATTTAAAACTTTTTTTTTGTAACTTAGGTTCATGTTCAATGAATACAAAAAAAAAATGCTAACATAGCAGGAAACACGTCAGAGGTTCATATTTTTATAAATTATTTCACCTTCAAGTACCTAAGTAATTATTGACTAAGCTATTTGGGATTTTAGAAATTTAAACGGAATCGTAGAAGGTAGATTATGTATATAAATATATTCTAGTCCAACCTTCGTCAATAGGATTATGCAGGCAGTCGTCAAATACTTAGCATACTCCGTAGACACAATCATAAATACTTAGCTACTTTTTTTTTTTTAAAAATCAATATAAACAATACCATCAATTTGGACATCGCAAAAATATGGTTGTCTGTAAAGTTGGTTTACGGACGATAATTTCATAAGAAAACAGTGATAACCAACAACTGAAATAAGCTGAATGCTTAGGCCTTCGTGCCTCTCTTTCACTTGTTCAGCGGTTTCGCTTGCGCGCTCGGTTCAGGCGGAAAGTGACACATTTAAGTGCATGCAGCCGGCGTTAATCGATGTAGAACACGTTATCACGTGAAAAACCAGCTTTCTCACATATTGCTAATTTTAGATTGGTTTATTTTTTCTAACGTAAATAAACAAATCTAATTCAATTTAATCTCATTTTAGTTCATCTTTATTATTTGAGTGATGTAAACCAACCAACCAAACCAGCTGGTAGGTTTCCATAACTCTCATATGGCAACTTTGTGTTGTGATTTTTAGATGAGGTTAATTTTACTTCTATCGTTATTGTTCATTTATATTTTCGTTGTATCCTTGGATTAATAATTAGTCGACCAATCATTAATCTAAGGTTATTTATTGTTTTTAGCTTTATTGTTAATGATTTCAAATGAACTTGCATTCATGACGTTTCAAAAGTGTATCTTAGGTACTTAATTGAAATTAATATATTTTGAACTTTGAACTTTATTATTTTGTCGAAAGTCAATATTTTTTTTTGCAAACCATAACTCTTGGCAAAGTAAATCAGTCAACATGTTTCATTGTAATCGCAATTGAAACTAACAACCAGTATAATGAGTTAATCAACAAAGCGCGGGTTAATTACGTACCAGAACATTTAATTAATATCAGGAGTGGGGCTGAGAAGAGACAAATTACTCTCGATGTCGCATCCAGCTGTGCTTTAACACGGACATGTATTTTTAAGCCAATTTTATAAAATTCAGCTCTAAATTCTAGTAAAATTAGGCAGATTTTTGCTTGCGTCTACCCAACAACCAAAGAAGTGTTAAATTTTGGTGATACTCGTAGTTTACATAAATAAATATAAATATTGGGCGTGACGAGAGACAAATTACTCTCGATGTCGCATCCAGCTGTGCTTTAATACGGACATGTATTTTTCAAGCAATTGTACAGAATTCAGCTCTAAATTCTTGTAAAACTAGCTTCGAGCAAAAATCTATAGAGTCACAATCGTGCAAAAAAGTGTCCCAGCCAAAACCCAACCCCAAACTACGTAAGTAGTGGGCAGGCTTTTTAGTTAGTCGTAAGAAGATTGAAAGCTGACTACGGCGCCGCGCGATGCCAAAGTGATCGACTGCAAGCACAAATCAGGTGACATAACGTAGAGATTCGAGAAAACGGGTAATTGTGAAGTATTTAATGTATACAGGGTTATTTCTAATCAATTGGCATCCTCTTAGACGCTTATTAGTAAAAAAAAAAAACCGAGTCACCAATCTTGGTAAATGGAGTCCCGCTTGAATTTGTTCAAAAATACAGCAGATCTCCTTTAGTAAAGGAAGAAATAAGGAAGAACTGGACAGAAGAATAGCGATAACCTGGCAAAAATACTAGGCCCTCAAGGAAGTATTTAAATCACCACTGCCCTTAACAGCAAAGAAAATAGTTATGGATTCAGATATTCTACCATGTTTCACATATGGCTGCCAAACCTGGACATTTGATTCCAACACTAGAAGCAAAATTCAAACCACTCAAAGAAAAATGGACAGAAGCCTCTTAGGCATAAAATTAAAGGATAAAGTGAAAAATACTGACATACGCCTAAGAACTGGAGTAACCGACGCCTTAAATTTTTCATTAAGAAGGAAATGGAAATGGGCAGGCCACATAGCCAGGTACAAAGACAATAGATGGACACTAAGAACTACCAAGTGGAAAGGGCCGCGAGGCACAAGGGCGAGGGGTCGACCTTGCGCCAGATGGGCAGATGAGATAGTGGAAGTGGCAGGCAAAAACTGGTTGGAGACAGCCACAGACAGACAGCTTTGGAATTCTTCGGAGGAGGCTTTTACCCTAAAGGGGTCCATACAGTTATAAAACTGACTATATCTCACTGGTGCATTAAAATTTTAAAATAAAAGTAATTTCTGAATTTCATTCATTTGTTGCATCAGAATCATCATTACAATTAACTATCACAAATCATAGATCAATTTTTGCTAACTTAACTTATCAGCATGTATTGTTAATAAATTATTAGTATTATTAAATAATCATTTTATTCCATTGATTATATTAGATTATATCTTTTCGATTAGATCTTTGTAAAGAATAACTAATTGTTTATTATTATTGTTAGGAGACAAAAACCATTTGAAATTTTATTTTAGTGCATAATTATTGAATTAAATTGTAAAATAAATTTATTTAGTCAATACTATGTTGATTAAGCAATGTATCTTAATTATCGATTAAATTGTATTTAGCTACCTAGTCAATATTATGTTAACTAAGCAATGTATTTTATTTATTGTATGTATGGAATTAAATAAAGCTTTATTATTATTATTATTATAGACGCTTATTCTGTACATCAAAACTAACAACTTTTGTCAATAGTGTTGATGTACAGAATAAGCCCCTAAAAGGATGCTGTACTGTATGTACTGTATGTACTGTATCAGCCTTTTTAATAGTCCACTGCAGGACGTAGGCCTACCCACGAAGGGTGATTGGGCCATATCCACCACGCTGGCCCAGTGCGGGTTGGTGGATTCACATACGCCATCGAATTTCTTCTACGGACATATGCAGGTTGCCTCACGATGTTTTCCTTCACCGAAAAGCCAGTGCTGTGAAATTCCGTACATAAATTCCAAAGAACTCATTGGTACGGGACTGGGATTGAACCCACGACCTCACGATTGTAAGGCGGGCGTCACTACCTCTAGACCACCACGGCTTAAAAGGATGCTAATTGATTAGAAATAACCCTGTATACATTATGTATATATCTAAGTCGGTATGACTGTGGCTCTGTAGATATTTGCTCGAAGAAAACTAGGCAGATTTTTTATTGTTTCTACCCAACAGTCTAAGAAGTGTTATATTTTGGTAATAGTTTAGTGTGGAATTGGGGTAGGTAGAAATCCCTAGTTTCGTATCTTGATGCGCGTTTATTTGTTTGTCAAAAGTTCAAATTTTCGGGCAGCTAGAGTCTCATGTTGCAAAGTCAGTCGCTACGTTTTACTTCACAAGATCAAATTCAAATTTAAATCCAGACAAACTTTTAATAACAGATCTCGAGTTGCCCTAAGTCTCAAACTGCAAAGCAAACTACAGGAGTGTCATCAAAAATGTAGAAGCACAGCGCGTCTGCGCTCCGCCCTCGCCTTTGCAAGTTTGTTAAAGTTTTTCAATTAATTCACTGTCGAATCTGGACTATCTGAGAATGTGTTACCTTTTTTGAGGATTCATAGTAGTTAGTAGGACAAATAAAAAAGCCATGTAAAGACAATAGGGTAAAAAAAGCCATGGTTGTCTAGTGGTAGTAACACTCGTCTATCATTCGTGAGGTCGTGGGTTCAAATCCCGGTCCCGTACTATTAACCAGTTTCTTTGGAACGGAATTTCATACCATTGGCTTTTCGGTGAAGGAAAACATCGCGAGGCAACCTGGATAGTTCGTAAAAGAAATTAGATGTCGTATGTGAATCCACCAACCTGCACTGGGCCAGCGTGGAAGATTTGGCCCAAACAAAACCATCCGCTGAAATGTATCAAACTATAGATCAGTACTTCTCTATCGTAAGTCGCAACACGTATTTTAAAATAATATATGATAGAAAAAAACTTTTATTGATTTTACAGCAGTAGAGAAGAATCGGTAGGTCATCATCATTATCAGCCGTAGGACGTCCACTGTTGGACATAGCCTCCCCTTTGGATTTCCAATAGCCCTAGTTGGAAGCGGTCTGCATCCAGCGCGTTTCTGCGGTCTTAATAATATCGTCGGTCCACTTACCTAGTCCGTGGACATCCTATGCTGCACATGCGGGTGCGTGGTCTCTATTCGATAACTTTACTGCCCCATCAGCCATCAGTTCTCCGAACTATGTGTCCTACCCACTTTAACTTGCTAATCAGCTAGGTCGGTAACTTTGGTTCGTCTGTAGATCTCATTCCGGATTCAATCCACCTAACTGACATTTTCGTTTACGCAGCGCCGTACAAAGTTGTGAACATTTTGTAAAATTGCGCGTTTTTTAAATATTTTAATTAAAAATGACAAAAATTAAACTCTTTTGTTCTATGTGAATAGTCCTGTTCTACAAACTAAAAATTTCGGTCATAAACTAAAAAGAATCGCCAACTATTTCGCGGTTGAACAATCTCTGTCCAGTTCAGGTTACGTGTACCTACAGTGACAGATTTTTCAGCCACCTACAAATAAATAAAGGAAAGTCAGCCTTGTGTTCTTTAAAATAAAGCACTCTTAAAAAACGACACACCAATATAACTCGAACGGTGACCAAATCGCTGTCAAACAATTGAGAAACAACCGGCCCAAATAAGTAAATAACTTCTTTTATCTACACTAATGTTGTAACATTCTACTTATGTTTCCAATACTTGACTTATAATGACTACTGTTATAGCGCAGACAACAAAACACTCAATTTAAGCAATTTCACATGATGTTATAATATCCACATCGATATCGTAAAATCTCATTATAACATTGCGCGCTTGCTCCTGATTGGCCCTGCGCGCGCAGCTGCGCTCTCATTGGTTAGATTTTAATGGCGCCAAGTTCACTGTGACAATACACGTACGCGTGAATTTAATGTTTTTATTTTTATTTTTATTAGTGAAGATAAAGTAATGTATGCAACTGCATATAACACGGGTATTAAAACACGAGAGTGAGTCTATGAAACGAGCGCAGCGAGTTTCATAATAGTAACGAGTTCATTATATGACAGTTGCATAAACTACTATTATACATAATTGAATTTATAACACGTTTGACAGCAATGTCATAATCGAGTTAATTATCTTTTCCTAAAATTGATTCCTCAAATCTTGTTCGATTGATTTAATTTGAAAAGAATAAACAAACAAAAAGTTCATAAAGTGTCCGTACCTAATTGCGTGTAAAAAGTTTTTTCTTCTTTATGGCTTACAAAATAAATTATTTGCGACTTGTTGCGCACTCTTATAACATTCACAGGAATCCCCAAATGGGTAAAGATTTGATACTTGACTGACAGGTCCTTTATTATGTGGGAGGAACCAAAATATAACGGAAAATGTAGGAGAATATTTTGTTAGATTGGTTAAAGTAAAATAATATTGTTTCAAACGTTCACCTAGTCAAAAGTAAGTGATAGAAGTCATTTTAAAATTATTAGGAAGCGAACATTTTTCATATACACAACATTTTGAGGTTTTTTTCGGAATGAAATCGCAACAAAGAAACTAATACAATTATTATCTACTAGTTTTTGCCCGTGGCTTTGCCTGCGTGATATTTTGAGTTTTGTGCTAAGTATCTCATAATTATCTTATATTATCTGCGACAAAAAAGTAGTTTACAACGCCCTCTAATCAAGTCTATCCTTCCCTCTGTTGCTGGATGAAATTGTAACAAACAAACACTCTTTCTGATTTATCATATTACTAGCGACTCGCCCTGGCTTTGCACAGGCGTATTATCAAAATTAACCTTCCCCTTGAATCATTACATCTATAAAAAAAACGCATCAATATCCGTTGCGTAGTTTTAAAGATATAAGCATACATGGGGACAGACAGCGGGAAACGACTTTGTTTTATACTATGTAATGATGAAGAAGGATAAAGAAATCTGAGGAAAACCTAAAGCTTGTGTAATTTTTTGAATCATCAAGTTTTAGTAGCAGTAGACGGAGCACTTATCACGCAAAATTTTAAACGAGTTTACTACACAAAATATTACATTACAAAATAAGTTTGCGTTTCCAAACCTATTTCATAACTCCGACATCAAATTCAATATAACCAGAAAGTTTTAGTCAAAGTTTAATTTAATTTTAGAATTGCACAAAACGTTTTCAAAACAACCGCATATCATTCTGACATATTAATCAAACTACCAAAACTCATTTAAAACTCGACTCATTCAAACTCGAACTCATATCACACGTCAATAATTCAATCGGTATGCTTGACGCCATTCTTTATTAATTCAACACACCGTATTAAGGAGTCTACACACTGGAGCTGCTACAGCTGATATTTATTCACAGAAGAGTGCTATTTCTGCTGTTCTGTGTATTTAGTACATAATTATTTTTCGCAAAAAATAGCATGACCGACTTCACCCGTACAGAATTCGCGAATATTTCGCACGGATCGATGTAGCATTTTTCACATTACTTACTGTTGATTTATCAAAAATGGCTCAGTCGATTTCGATAAAATTTAAATGGGACCAATTTCGAAGTATACTCCTTCCAATAAAAAAAATATTGAAATCGAACTACTACGAAAAAAATTATTCGTTGCATATTAAAAAAAAATAAACGCGTCGAATTGAGTGCCTCCTCCGATTTGGTTCGTCGGTCAAAAATTATTGTACCTAATAATTCAACTGACATAACTCAGACCAAGCGCTTTTAAATGACGAAAGGGAGGAGGTTTACAAATCGACGTGTTACTATATATTTGTTTAAGTTTGACCACCCATAACTTTTAACAGAGTGGTCCGATTTTGATAATTATTTTTGTTTGGTAGATCATACTTCAAATTGGTCCCATTTAAATGTTATCGAAATCGGATGAGCCATTTTTGATAAATTAACAATAATGTGAAAATTATTACAACGATACTATTCAAAATCTGTACACGGTTGAACGGTTATGCTTTTTCTTGGGAAAAATAATTATGTTTTTTGCTCACAATTACCAATGCAAATAGTCCAATTTCAGTGTTGCCAGACGACCAAACGGGAATTGCTGGTGCATAAAATGTGTCTTCAGAATAAGAAAAGCTTTGATTTGAAATAAACGTTTGATCAAAGGTTCAACAGCAGCGTTGCCAATCCAAAACTAGACTAAGACTATAAGAAACATTAAGTTTCTAATTGAAAAAACTAAATCCATAGTTAATTTGCAGTGAACTTACGGTATTTTTTTTGTCATGGCCTAAAAAAACTGGGAACAAATTGAAAAACGGTAGATGTACAGTCAAAACTGTAGATCTACAGTCAAAACTTTAGACTTCGAAACGCGGTTTAACAGTCCAGTGCACAGGCTCCTTAACACATTCTCTCCGGCCAAGAAAGTTTTTCAATTAAGACCCTTGGGTCGATAGCATTAAAATTCCAAATACCGGCATAATTTCCCAAAGGTAGGGTGATGAGTGTTGCGCGAATTCCTTTCTCAAAGTCGATTAGAGTTCGCGTTAATTATTTGATAGTGTTGGGTTAAGTTTGGTATGCCGGAGAGCTTTAAGGCTGATTTCATACCAGATAATATGAGCTGTATAGTTTATCATCTCATTTATGGTATCAACACTTCGAACAAATATCTACAGAACCACAGTCTCCAAGTGAAAGTAGTAAAAAAATGTCCGAGCGCCATCATACATACCGCCTTAAATATTTACATTAAATAATTCACAATGACCCGTTTTCTCGAATCTCAACGTTATACCACCTAATTAGTGCTTGTAACCGAGCACTTTGGCATCTCGCGGCGTTGTGGTCGGCTTGCAATCGCCTTACGGCTAACTAAAAAGCCTGCCCACTACGTAGCTTGGGCAGGGTTTTGGCTCGGACACATTTTTTGCGCGATTGTGACTATAGATATTTTATTGATTTTTTTTTTGTATCAACACTTTTAATTCCCCTGATGATGGAGCCGGAAGATATGAACTTTATGATGGAAAATCGTATCATAGCTGTTTTGGATTTCTTAGAAAAGTCGTGTAATGAACTTTGACCACGATTAGGTTTCAAGGTCTGACGAGCGTTTTTCTAGCTTTTTTAAACTACATTTATCTAATATGAGACTATAGCCCTGGTGTCAGAGTTTTTAGGCCACCTGAAGGCTTCTAACATGGCTAAACTGTTAAAACAACCGGGGCCTACAACTTAACGTGTCATCCGAGCCACGGTAGCGCTCAGTTGGAAAATGCCACCCGCGGTCACCCATCCAAGTACTGACCGAATGAGACTAATGAAATCCTGTTTTTGCAAAAAGTCTTAGACCCACACAACTTAAATTTGCAGGCCACTGGTTATCCAAAAATATAATTTCTCTCCAAAAAGCTAATAACTTTTAACCCATCTACTACAGGTACAAATTAATTCAGAAATAATGCGGTTACCGTCGCCCTTTCCATCCGCTTGTGACGTTAACTCGGCGAAAAGTTTTGGCACGAAGTATGCACATTTTGTTAACGAAGTCGCGTCCCGTTCCGCTGGATTATTACAATTTGTTAACTCACAATTCGTGTACAGTCATTTGTTAGTACAATTCGTATGCAGGTGTATTCGTATTTGTGACAGTTGATGGTAATTTTTGTAGAGAAACTTAACCCAGTTTAATGGCTTTAAGTCAGTGGGTTAAACTAGGGCTGCCCTGGTTGTGTGCAGTGAGGTTACAATGTTTTCATTCGTACAATCTTCAATCAAATGCGCAAATCTGACTTATATGGCGATGACATTTTATTTTCTCTTTTCTCCTATTTTAAATGAATTCAAACTCGCAATAAATACTTTTTGAACGAGTATAACACCAATGTTTGAAGATTAAACTTAAATTAAAAATTTAAAAAAACCCCGACAGACTAGACAGAGTCCTACCACTGATAAAATATCTTATCTTTCATTTGACAACCATTTCGGGTACATATGTAGAATTTTGGTTCTTCCATCCCCACTTTAACCCACCATAACTCTTAAACGGCTCAATCCATTTTTATAAAACATAGCTAAGAACACTCTCGATTAAGTCTTGTTTCTTCCAAAAAAAACTAAACTGAAATCGGTTCAGTGGTTCGGACGCTATGATGCCACAGACAGACACACAGACAAACAGACACGTCAAACTTATAACACCCCTCTTTTGCGTCGGGGGTTAAAAATGACCACGACCAAGTCGTATTGACGAATATTAAGACGTAGTTGTTAGGTAACAGGGAAAGTTTTCAAAGCCCACACGGGCGTATAAAATGCTATACGTAAATACCCTACTCACATTAATGTTTGAAGTGCGAGATAAAATGCGCGAGTGTAAACACTGACTCGACAGTAACAATATTCCGTTGACAAAAGTTACGAGTTGAAGCTAGACTAGAAGATTTCTACCATAAAATTCACTTTGATAAATGTTGAACCCTGGACATAAACAAATTGATCTAGATTACCCCGCGGTCGACCATCTCAAACACAGACTTACCGCAAACCTATTCTGAATAAAAAATAAAAAAAAGACTTGTAAGCTCGCTGCGAAGCTACTATAGTTGTCTTGATACTATAGGTATAAGCACTTTCTTGATTTGCACGATTTAATGTAATTTGTGTCTTAATTTAATGATTGTAACTGTTGCTTTTCAGTTGTAAGTTGGCCAAGTATAGACATTTTTATTAGTAAATCATCTTTCTGGTTTTCACAGAGATCTTGTAAATAGAATTACTACTTTTTTCGACCCCATTACTAAGACTCCGCTGTCCCTCTTTCTGTCTGTCTGTCACCAGGCTTTACTCGTACCTCAAGAACCGTTATTACCTGAAATTGTCACAGATCATGTATTTCTGTTGCCGCATAACAACAAATAACAGAATAAAATTAATATTTATTTAACCCTATACAACAAACCTGAACTTTTACCGTTTTCCGCTCGATATTTGTAATGGTAAAGAGTAGATGACTGAAATATTTACAGAATACTGAGTTGTATATTCAATGCAATAAAATATGATTAAATTAAAATAAAATAAATATTTAAGGGGGTCTCCCATACTGTAGGGAACACTTTGTGCGTGATTTCTACTCGTATTTGGCTGATTATTTTACAAAAGACGTACGAGTAATTAAAAAATGACTGAATAGAGAAATTTACTGAATAAACTGCTGCTTAAAAATTTCAGTAAAAAATCTGAAATTTAGCGTAAGGAATTAAAATATACAGGGAATATAATCAATTAGGATCCTTTTAGGGGCTTATTTTGTACATGAAAACCAACAACTTTTGTTTTGCGACTTTTGTCAAAACTAAAAAAAAACAGCTTTTACACACATTTTGTCGCGGGTGAACGATATTTTTCTATGGTATTTTTTTTTTTTGAGTTTTGACAAAAGTCGCAGAACAAAAGTAGTTAGTTTTAATGAACAGAATATGCCCCTAAGGGATGTTATTTGATTAGGAATAACCCTGTATAGTCTGATTCTTAACTTGGCATTTCAGAGTTCAGTATTACTTCGAAATTGGTCCAGGATGGTGCAAGTTTGACCTGCTGAACCAACACGTTTTGTGCGTCGGCACGCATTGTTGAGCATTCATGTGCATATTCGAGTTCGATGCACACATTAGCTACTATAGTTTAGCTACCAGAAAATAACGTGGCACAGAGTTTATCTATTGTAGGTATAAGAATACTATATTATTAGAAGGCGTTTTTGCGTTTTTGTATTTTCAGACTTTTATCTTTGTAAATATTTAGTAGGTCAGTAAAGAATGGTTTTTGAAGGAAGAATTGGCATAGTTTCAAATAAAGGCTACATAGTTACAATTTTACACCAAAATTCAGCAGTTTCAACGTACAGTATAACTTTGAAGCTGGCTTAGGATGCAGTAAGGCTCGCCAAGCTAACACGCTTTATGCGTCGGCACGAATTGTTGGGCATCCATGTATACACGTGAGTTCAGTGCACATATTAGCTATTATTGTTCAGTATTGAGCCGTGGTGGTTTAGTGGTAGAGACACACGCCTTACAATCTTGAGGTCGTGTGTTCAAATCCCGGTCCTGTACCAATGAGTTCTTCGGAATTTATGTACGGAATTTAACACCATTGGCTTTTCGGTGAAGAAAAACATTGTGAGGCAACCTGCATACGTCTGTAGAAGAAATTCGATGGCGTATGTGAATCTACCAACCCGCACTGGGCCAGCGTGGTGGATATGGCCCATTCACCTTTCGTGGGTAGGCTTACGCCTGCAATGGACTATTAAAAAGGCTGATACAGTACAGTTCAGTATTGTTGACTACCAAAACATACTTGGTGCAGTTTATCTAGGGTATAATGTAGGAAGCCTCATTGTTTTAGGAAGAAGAGTTTTTTTTCATTAATCTTTAAAATGTGGATAAAAAATGAAAAACAAGTGTAAAATAGTCTGTTTATCACCGTTTAAATCCTTACTAATATTATAATATATTATATTTTATATTACTACTACGTACCTACTTGGTATATAGATATTTTTTTTTCTTTGAATATACTTTCATGGAGAGGTATTCAGATAAAATAAACTGACGTTTCTACCACTTATCTTAAATAATGCATTTTTTACTAACTTTACTCCAAAATTACATATGTATGAACATTAATTTCACTAAAATGCTAAAATGCTTCGTTCAAAGTTTTGCTGAAAATCTTTCATACAAATTGCACATGGCTACAAAAATATCGACTGCCTGCCGTAACGTGATTTATATCCCACCATTGTCTATTTCAAATACAATTTAAAGGAGTTGCTCAGCGAAATCCCTACGACCGTAGTTTCAACCGCTCAGCGATTCTGCCAGACACTGGCAAGATAAGGAAATGCCGATTTTCCGCTGTCTATTTACACCGATTTCCAGTATATTAGGTTTTAGTTGTGTTGAAGTGTCAGGCAAAATAATCGGCCAAGTTCGTGTTGGTCTCGCGCACGAAGGGTTCCGAACCGTATGGAAGCCTCCTTAATATATTTTATTTTAATTTACTTATTCTTTTTTTTAACAGTATGTACATCTTAATATGCTGTGAATATTTCAAGCATTTTCCTGTTGCCATTATTAATATCGGTCTAAAAATTCAGTTTTGTTGTATGGGAGCCCCCTTTAATATTTTTTTATGTTTTAAGTATTTGTTGTTATAGCAGCAACAAAAATACATCATCTGTGAAAATTTCAACGTTCTAGCTATCACGGTTCATGAGACACCGCCTGGTGACAGACAGACGGACAGACATACAGAGGGACAGCGGAGTCTTAATAGGGTCCCGTTTTTACCCTTTGGGTACGGAACCCTAAAAATGATCTTTGACCGTTCCGTTATCGACCAGCACCGTATCGTGCCATGCACGGAACGTTTTGGCACCTTCAAAATATTTTCGGCGACTATTGTCGATGGTACGTCGTTATATTGGACAGAAACGTATAAGCATCAAATCATGTTCATGAATTGTCGCATTTTATCATACGATACAAACAAGTAGCAACAACTACTCCGATTCTATCACCTAATCCTATGCTTATGCTCAACAGTGTACATCGTATAACGTCATATGATTGAAATGATGATGATATAAAACATTTCGAAGTTTTTTTTCAGTAACATATCATAGTGACTTTTTCAAGAATGTAGAATTATAATAAATTGTGTAGAGTACAGAAGAAATATTATGAATATTGTTAGTAGCCTATGACTTACAATAAAAGGCATGATAGAGAAATAATTAAAAAAAATATATTGTAAACGTATGTTTTCTTTTGTCAATCAAACAATAAATAAATGACAAACACAGAGATTCCAGAGGGATAATGAGGTCGATCGAAAAAAGAAAGAAGAAGATGCAATGATTTAATATGGCATGAGTTAAAAAGAGACATGAAAAATATCCTGATTCAATGGCTAGTTACCGTGACGACAAAGCCGTTTTACTCTCAGTAGTGTCAAATTCCAAATCATTTTTGACAGTTTTGACAGCTCTGAGCCAGATTTTCCAAACATGTTTGTGGCTGAAAATTGCCTCAAGCGACAAGAGCGCTATCTCACTATAGTTGTAATAGCTCTGTGATGACAAAGATAAACCTTGTTAAAGTTCGGGAATGGCTCATGACGTTACTTCTCTGTCAAAAGTCCATACTTTTGTTGTCTAGTCGTGACGTCACACAGAACTTTAACGGGCTATATCTTAATCAATTTTCTAAACAACTAAATAAAAAATACGTGTCTAATATTTTTTGATAATCTATGTAACGAATTATTATATCGAAAGGAAATTGTTTTATCTCTGCATATACCTCATTAAACTCTGTATATCCAACATTAATCCATTTTGGTAACTACGCACTCGAACCTCAAGATACAAGCCTTGAGCTTAGTTTGGGGTTCATCGTCTAAGTTTATCTTGTTTAGTACACCTCGCGTCACCTAAAAAGAACGCTGGAGCTTCAAACTGCCCACAACGAAATTTAACTCCTATTTCTTACGTGATAGGAGTTAAATTTCCTTGCTACAAATAAAGTTGCGTACTAGGATATTTAACTCCTATTACGTATGTAATACGAGTTAAATTTCCTTGTGCGCAGTTTGAAGATCCAGCGTTCTTTTTAGGTGACGCGAGGTATAGGTACATTAGTTCTTGTGAGGTTAATAATTTTAAGGATCTCAATATTGTTTTTGAAGTCGAAGTCGATGGTTACTCACTATCAAGTAAATTTCATTTAGCGTATATATTCTGACTTCCAAGTATGTACATTTCTAGTAAATAAAAATATTTGTATTTATATTTGTATTAGTTATTTTTTTTTTAGCCATCTAGCCTATTATGAGTTAAAGTCACGACTTCATTCACTGACTTGGCTCTACACTGTGCCTTCCTGTAAACGCGACTCAATGAAATCGCAGGATTGTGATATGATTAGATTTGTAGGCGAGCTGTGGTTACGGTGCAGTGGATGTTTAGTGGAGGCAAACTGTCTGCGCTGGAGATTTATTGAAGCTTTGGTTTTATTTGTACTTGTTTTGAGATTTAACACAACTTTATTTTTGTACAATTGGATACAGAAATAAAAACAAGTATTACAGTACCCTGCCATTTTAGGCTATAATCAATTTCGCTTTTGTTCTAACTACATTAAGGTAGTGTTAAACTATAGGGCGTTGGTATATTAGGGTGTTGAGGGCGAAGCCTATTTTTTGTTTCACACCTAATCTATTAAGGCGGTTCGCTTGTGATACGCTTCGTTTCACTCAGTTTGACAACTTAATGCTTAATATTGTACCATTTTTTTAACATTGCGTTTCATTTCATTTGTTTTTAATTAAATTTTAATTTTATCATAATTAATTTTAACTACGTCTCCGGCAAAAAAAAAAATTGCTGAAAGGGCTTCAGGTGGACCCCAATGATACCCCTAAACTCACACCTTCATCAAAATCAGGTACCGGACAGCTATAGCCAACCCTAAGGCCCTTCGAATGAAAATAAATTACAATACTAACCAGAAAACCGGCTATTAACATCATAACATCTAACGAGTACTGCACGGTTCCTTCGGGAAAAATCAGTACGGATATGGCCCAATTACTCTTCGTGGATAGGCATAGGTCTACGTTGACTAAATTATAAATCATGTTTTTGGGAGGTAGATTTCTAACGTATTTTTGCTTGGCGTTTATATCGCGCCTTTGATCATTTTGAAACGTAAAAAGCATAACCAGAAAACATTTTTGCGGTGTTCAAGAGGATCCTGGGTCAAATGAAGTCTTTGACAACTGTTGCCCAAGATTGCGCAGTTTCAGTTCTGTTTTAGCTCGAACAATGTTGTACACCTTCCTAAAACAATACTGTATCTTTTCCATACAGTACAGTAATAGGTTTAAGCATAAACCTAATTGGGGTAGTGCGAGCGAGAAAGCAGTCCTATTACAGACAGGATTTAAGGCTCAAATCGGACCGAGTGAGGTAATCTCGGGATGTCGGCGAACTCGATCGCTGTTATTACACTGCACGGCTTATTAGAAATCCGCGGGTGAAGTGCGGCTTTTCTATTAAGTATTAATGTAATTGCTTTTTTTGTATAAAATGGGAGAAAAAGACGAGCGAAACTTTCAAATGTATTTTTTGTTAGGTTTACTTTTATACGAGCGAAAACTGTCACCGAATTTTCAATTTGAACAGATACCTGAATATTTTCTTAACGATATTATGTTTCGTTTATCAATCAATCAATCAATAATCTTTATTGCAACATATGTGGTAATACATGTAGATCTTAAATAACATGTTTCAAAAGTTATACACATATGACCCTTATAGGGTGTGGCAACGTTACGAGTAATTTGCGTTTTTTAAATTTTTCGTTCGTTAGTTAGACCAGAAAACCGTACTTATGTTCGTTAGTTCGTTCCATACATAAAACGTCTACTACTGGCATAGGTACCTACTAAGGTATCTTTTATAGTTCTTTTATAGTCATATTCTATTCCACTGCCATTTCAACTTGCTAATCGCTGGGCTATGCCGGCCATCTTCGTTTTCTACGAATTTATACATTCGATCACGCAGAGAAACTGCGAGCATAGCCTTCTCCTAGCTCATCTTCATTGGGTATTAATACACCTGTCAGAAAGTATTTTTTAGTAGAATTTCCGAGTAGATAGATGGCTAGGTTACGTAAACTGCCATCGCATTTTCAATTTGACCAGTTCCCCAGATATTTCAGCTCTAGTGGCCGGACACTGGTATTTTACGATGCTAGATTCTAGCCTAGAGTTTTATTTACGAGTTTTGCACAGGATTGGCACGGACATATAAAAATTCTTTGCGGGTTTACCGCCGATAAAACTGTCGTTTTTTAAGGTTTCGCATCGAATCCTCAAAATAGTGAAACGTTTTATGTAAGGTATACAAATAAATGAAAAAAAGACTATTTCGTCAGTTGTATTAAAATATATATTGTAACAATGAGTAAGTAGATACCTATTCCGATATCTGGGCTAAGCGAAATATTATAATTTACAGACAAAAATTAAAAAATTATCCGCAACTAGGGAATTCACCTTGCCCAAAGTTTTTTTTTTTTTTTGCCGACCTCCTCCACCAAGTTTCCTCCAAATGGTTAATTGAAGTACTTTTCCAACGTACAATTTATTGACTTGTTAATTTATTATTGTGCGTGGGATGACGTTTATATTTTTACATTGAGGTTACTATTTCCAAATATTTATTTTACAATTTATTTACCTTGCCCAAAGTTGTAAATAAAATATTGGTATATCTACGATATTTTTTATAGTTAGAATACTAAATTTTAACTTACAACACATATTAAGGCAAGGCTAAATAGCACCTAGACCCAAAACTGACGCAGAGTTTTTTTTTAATAAATAAATATTAGGGGAATTATACTCGGTCTCTGACACCAAACGAAGCAAAGCTTGTCATATAACTGTCAGATATACTACATACACATATTTTTGAAATAACACCCAGAAATAGCATAATAATAATAATAGAATAAGCACCCATAACATAAATACTTGCTCTGGGTGGGAATCAAACCCACCACGCCTCTTTGACCCCATAGTCAGGTTCACTAACCACTGACCCATCGAGGCAGTAAATTAACCCTTTACTCATCATTTAAGTCTCTGCCTGACCAGAAATCGAACTCAGAACCGTGCTGTCTTCTATTTAACTCTCTAAGCCATAAAAAGTCATGAATATTTAATTTGCAATCGGATATTAGCGCTGTACCATTTTGTATTACATAACTAATTTCTTAGAGTAGCTAACAGCAAACAAAATTGCTATTCTACAGGATAACGCTAAAGTTTACACCGTTCCTCGAAAAAGGAAACAAATTCTATTCCCGCCAAGAAACTAAACGTTCTTTTTAACGGAATTCTAATTTTAAATTCATCCTTAACTCTTGGGGGTACGTGGCGAAAGGTTCAGACTCCATAAAAACGGAACGAAGCAGAGATAGATAGAGATGTACCTGGTCTGTGAGTCCTCAAATAAATAATTTATTTCCATAATACACTTTGTACACGTATTTTACAATTAGCGTAGCGAAGATAAAGTTGTTTTCCGCTGTCTGTCCCCATGTATGCTTATATCTTTAAAACTACGCGACGGATTAAAATGCGGTTCTTTGTAATAGATACGAGTAGAGTGATTCAAAAGGAAGGTTTATTATGTATAATACACATGTGCGAAGCCGGGGCGGGTCACTAGTGTTATATAAACCCTTAAAGACGCTGCACTCTAGACCATAAGAAAGAATTGTAGGGACTTATAAATGCCACATTTGCTTGGTTACAAACATAAAACATTCGTAAATAAGCGGATTTTAGTTATGCCAATGCTTAACAAAAATTTTACTTTGCTAAACCAATAAGACATTTCTGCTATAGCATACACCGCTTTGCTTCGATTTTGACATTAGTTCGTTTGACTTTGGTTTGTAATTTTGTAAACTCGTAAATGGCGTTTCTTCAACTGGCTTACGATTACAATGTTATTTACTTATTACGTTGCAATAACTGATTGAGCATTGATATTCTGCTCTACCCCCTCTATAAAAAAATATTTTTAATTTCCACGTCTATTTGCTCGAAAATTAGCATGAATTTTTTTTATTACTTTGGCTTCTATACTCTTTGGCGTGTACCGGCAGTGATCAGCTCCGAACATATCCGTTTTGTTGGACTCTGGGCCAAAGTCAGGGGAAGGCGAAACATGCGGAATTGAAATTCTGCACGGACGTGCCGAACGCCCGAGCGTGTGTTCCAAATCCAAAATGTGTTCCACAGATAACGGATAAAAACTATTTGCAAACATGGTAAAAAGAGATCGAATTGATCATTTCGATTCCATTTTTGCATCGAAATGAAATTAAGTTCCTACTGTTTTAAAGTTCAGAATTTACGTAAATAAATCAAAATAAATTGAATTTAAACAAGGAAATTTGCTTTAGATAGATAGATAGATAGATATAAATTCTTTATTGTTCACACCATAAAATATAAACAAAGAAAGAACAACTTTAAAAAACTAGTGGCAACAACAGGCGGCCTTATCACTAAAAGCGATTTCTTCCAGGCAACCGTAGGATGGAGAAAAGTATTTGAAGATAAAAAACGACGGGGTGTGCTTTAAAAAGAATGAAAGGACAATGACGAAGTTATAATAGGCGAATAAACATAAATACAAAAATAGTACACACGAATACTTGAAATACTATAAATAAAAATGAAGTAAATAAATAGAAATACACTAATACATAGTTATACAATATACTACATAAATATAAATAATAACGAAGCAACAAAACCAACAACTGTGAAACAAAAAACGTGTTTAGCAACTGTGACAAGTATAAACTTTTTACCTGCTTTATTCAATTTAAAGATTGTATTTTATGTTACGTACTGAAAAGTTCATAAAATTGATATTATGATAAAGATTATTATTTTTCGCAAAAAATGGCAAAACCGCCTTCCATCGTGTACAAAATTCGAACATTTCGCTCGAATTGTTTACATTATTGTTGATTTATCAAAAACGCTGAGCCGATTTCTGTAAAATTTTAATGAGACCACTTTGAGAGTATATCCTTTAAAACTACAAAAGAGTTTTTCGATTCGGTTCACAATTGGCGAAATTATGATGTTCATCGTGTACAAAATTCGGATATTTCGCTCGAATTGCTTACATTATCGTTGGTTTTTCAAAAGCGGCTCAGCCGATTTCTGTAAAATTTAAATGGGACCACTTCAGGAGTATACCCTTTTGAATTTAAAAATAATTTTTCGATTCGGTTCATAATTGATGAAATTATCGATAAACATACACAAAAAAAAAACTCACAATCGAACATAGAATCTCCTCCTTTTTGGAAGTCGGTTAAAAACATGAAAAGTTGAGATTGTAAAAATACTTACATCAAATACGAGTATATTTAACGTTATTTTTAACCAAAATTGTAGTTGTTGTAATTTTCAGCCAAAACTTACCTGAAACAAGACAAATACAACACGTTAGACAAGTGCTTCTTAAAATAAACAATACAATTAAAGAGGTCTATGTCAAGCAATGACCGCCCTACGTTTGATAACGATGATGTCAGAAACAAAAACGTCGGCAGTCTATACCATTCGATGGCCAAAACTTAAATTTAACGTATCGAAAGAAAATCAGCAGTATAGAGGTGGTAGTGAGACGTCTAGCATACAACTCTCGCGTTACCTAATCAGGCATCCGACAGAGGTTTTAAAAAAACATATTATATGCCTCGACGCAGGTGGCAAACTCGGCATAAATGATTTTAGCCATTTTAGCCCCTTGCAAGTCCCTTTAGCCCCTTTTTAAGCCGATGTGAGCTCAAATTGAGGCGTTTATCTTTGGTCGGCACTGATTTAGCTTATACGTATGTTTTACGAGTTTTAAGGATTTAATTAAGTGTCAGAAGGGTTTTAATTAGATCTCGGTTTATTTTGTTTTGTGGAGCTTTGTTATGTTGGATGGGTAAGCTTATGCCTACCCGTGTTAGGGCATTATGATGCTTACACACAACCGTTCTATGGTCTATAAACGTTAAGTTATTTTAATGAACGTAAAATTGTCGTCCTAACCATCATATCAGCCATATGACATCCTCTGCTGGACATAAAGGATCTTAAAGATGTATACAGGGTTGTTTCTAATCAATTAGCATTCTTTAAGGGGCTTATTTTGTACATCAAAACTAACAACTTTGTTATGCGACTTTTGTCATAGCTGGAAAAAAAAAATCGTTCTTCCGTAGAAAAATATCGCTCACCCGCGACAAAATGTATAGAACAGCAGCTGTTTTTTTTTGATGTACAGAATAAGTCCCTAAAAGGATGCTAATTGATTAGAAATAACCCTGTATATTATTTAAAGCCCACTAATATACGATGAAAGCAGATGGCATTTAGCGCGTTCTTAAAGTTTTTATCAAGTCGAATGTCCACCTCGTGGTTAGACGTCCTACGCTGTACTTGCTGGCTCGTCAAATTGAGAGCTTTCCAACCCCATCGGTTATCAGTCGTACGTGCTACGAGTATCTGCCCAGTCCACTGCCATTTCAACTTGCCAATTCGCTGGCCTATGAAGGCGTTGAACAATGCGTGTGCCTTTCCTGTAGATCGCCAATAAGACCGGTTGGAAGCATTTTGCATCCAGCGCGATCCTGTTATCTTAATGAGGTCATTTAAGTAAGTAAGCAAAGGTAACTAAGTGAGCTTGAGCATTTAGATTGTCTTTAGACTTTCAGGGGTCTGCGGTTATCCAAATGCTTTTATTTAGTACATAGTAATCTAAGTATTTAGCTTAAATAAGAGGTGTTGTATTTTGTTATACTTATTAAAACTAGCGTGAGGATTCATGATTAAAATTTTATATGAAAACCGGATACGCCCGACCGGTTTGGAGTACTAACTACTCTGAAACCGGTCGGGCGCATAGCGGCTCGACCGTTCAAATATAATCATGAGTTGTAGCCGGTTTTCATATGAATTCTGTTATACTTAGTTAATAAAGGCACTCGCCCCATTAAAAAGAAAAAGCTTAGCCTAGAAACTCAAAAGTGAAACAAAGTGAAACTTAAACGATATCTTGCACTTTAATTAATTTTGCTTTGTATTATACACGTGGAGAAAATCAACCGCCATCTACAGTCGGTGACGAGTATGTTGTGCCTGTATTACCAGTAACATTTCTGAAAATCTTCGCACCAGACAGATGCTCGTCACCACAGAATACACATATTAAATATAAATAAAGTTTAGTGCTAAAATTGTATCGGTATTTTATATAAAAAGTAAGTTCGTATAGGCCGGGTAGCTAGCTAGCTAAAATTCTTACACCTACCTAAGGTGTAAGAATTTTAAAGCTGCCTAATGTTGTCTTATCCTCTAAACTCAGAATTAAAACAAGGATTTAAAACATATTTTGCACTTTACTTTCCATTTTTCCATTATTACACACATCGAATAATAATAACATAATAATCCGCCCGATTCTTTGTCAGTGTCAGTGGCGAGTATCTGTCTGTGTTACCAGTAGTAGCCTTTCTAAAATATACCCAGATCAGACAGATGCTCGTCACCACAGATTACAAATAAGTAGAACTTAACTAGAACTTTAACAGTATTTTATATTAATTATGTCTGTAATCTTACATCTCGGCCATCCGTTAATAACAATTGTGTGTCCTCACATTTAGCAACATTATTTGGAAAGAATAGAAAAGAAAAAGAAAATAAAAATAAAAAGATATACTTGAGGTAAACTGAATGACTGAACATGAAGTAGTGCTAAACTTATGACATTCAAAAATATGTATGCTTACAAAACTATTGAAAATCAATTACCACACAGTAAATATACCAACAAAATTGATTGAGTTACGACCATCAGTCTTCCTTTGGTTGAAATGCATAAATTAATTTCGCAATTTTTAACATTTCTGTTTCTAAGTTTTAGCAATTATTCAATTGAAGTTTAATGTACTACCCGTATTTTGAAAACATTGCAATATAAACTGCTATCTTAGACATAAGATAAACTAATAAATCTAGAATTTAACTTTAAACAATTTTTCAACTACTTAATATTAATGCATTCGAAAGCTATTCATCATTCATACAATTAATGTGACCGAATTACAACTGTTATAATAATTGCATTTAGTACAAATCGATAAAATTATTTTTCATTGGCATTCATTCATTCAATGATTTACTAAAAACATTGGAGACAAGTTCTCTTACGTCACAGTAATTATATAATACTGTGCTTACGTTTATTGGTTCTATGCTGTTTCATTTCCCCTTACGACATGACATCCACCTTATCTTTTGTATAGGAATGTTCATCTTGGTTCTTTATTGTTGTATTACTATAACGGTTTTCATTAAATGTCTTGTCGTATAAGGTGGCTCAACATTTGTCTTTTTTTTACGTATTATTACCATAATATTAATACAGTAAGTACAGTAGGTAATTACTTATTCACTATCATGCATAGTCAGTTACGATCTGCAACCATCTATGCCGGTGCACTGATTGCTCGTACCTTACGCATCTATCGCAATACAATAAATCATAATAAATAAAGGGAATAAAATAAATCTTATCTATTTTACACAGTATGTTAAGATTGCAACCATCTATGCTAGTGCACTGATTGCTCATAACTCACGCATCTATCAATCTATTTATGTATTAATCAAACAAGTTTTAGTAGGTACATTTTAAGAACACATTGACATCGAAGTAATGATAGAATTGTTATCGTAAATCGTATTACAAACATTACTTAAGATGAAACAAGGTAGGCAATGTTTCTAATTCTGCTTTGTGAAAGATTAGGATTTACTCTACGGTCCGAATCAGTTTTAACTGTGTCTCGAACGGCAGTTTTTTTCCGTTTATTCATTAATCAATTTGAAAATATGTGAACAACGGAGACAGATGTCAATGGGTTAATGAATTCTCATCATACGTAGTTTAAATACACAAAACAGACAATATTATTTAAGCCGACGACAGTAAATTAGACTGGTAAATGAGTACTAATAAAATAAATAATCAAACAGGGATACTTTTGGAAAACAAGAAGATAGAAAATGATATCACAAAATCTGTAATAAATATTATTTATCTATCTTGCAGTCTGTTACGATCTACAACCATCTATGCTTGTGCACTGATTGCTCATAACAGTCTGTTACGATCTACAACCATCTATGCTTGTGCACTGATTGCTCATAACAGTCTGTTCTGTTACGATCTACAACCATCTATGCTTGTGCACTGATTGCTCATAACCCTCGCTTCGGGATCTCCGTCATAATCTCTGTATCTGTAAAATAAATAATCAAACAGGGATACTTTTGGAAAACAAGAAGATTGAAAGTTGATATCACAAAATCTGTAATAAATATTATTTATCTATCTTGCAGTCTGTTACGATCTACAACCATCTATGCTTGTGCACTGATTGCTCATAACAGTCTGTTACGATCTACAACCATCTATGCTTGTGCACTGATTGCTCATAACCCGCGCTTCGGGATCTCCGTTATAATATCTGTCTCTCATCGACTCTGTAAAACAAAATTATTAGCGTACACAAGACACATTTACTATTACTCAACGATAAAGCAAATGACAGTCATTACTTTTAGGGCTTGTTTCAAATCAATAGGTGTTTGGCAACAATGTACGACCATTCATACTACACTGAATTGGAATTGATAAATAATATTATTCTTTATTGCAAAACAAATAATTATCATCTCCGTGCTAACCATAATCATTAATAGGGTTGATGCCATATACTCAGCTCAAGTATTTCCTCTTTTACATAGACAGATTATGTCTGTAATACGTCGGGTGTCCCTTCATCTAGCTAGCACAATATTGTCTGATAAGACTAACTACGGATAACCCAGAGCGCCCCTTGGTTTACTTATAGTCTAACTAAAGGAATGTTACAAATATTTTCGTCGAACTATGACTCTTGGACTCATAATTAATTACTTAATCATTTTCAATTTGTCATTAGTGTAATTCGTGGATGCGGTACTAATTGAATAAATAAATTAAATTAAATTGGTGTTCAATAGCAGTAAAGTAGTTCAATAAGTAATACAATATGCATTGTACTACTTATGGTTACAGTCCATTATTTCCATCGAAGAAAGAGATACTTGTATATGCTTACTCATAATCGTCGATTATTACGGCACAAATATGTACCTTGCTGGCTTGATCAATTTCGTGTCACAATAAGACATAGTTATGGCGAAGTATATATCTGTCAATTTTTTATAAGTCAAAAGAGTTCTTTTCGTGGCTTTTCGTGGTCGCATGCCAAGCTAGCAGGTATCTGTATCACAAGATACTACCAATCTATTTATGCTGCGGTAGCAGCACAATAAAAAGAAAACCTATAGCTGTATTGTGCAATGTGCATGCACGGCTGCGCCCGCACTATTACCTGGTATAATAAACAGTGTGCATCTAACAAACTAGGTGTTCTCACACCTAGTTTGATGGCCATGGCTACATATTTCATGTATTGTACTGAAAGAAATAAATAAATTATTTTTCATTTTCATTTTCAACTTGCCTCTCACTCACACGTGCCCTATTTCCGACGCGCCGACAAGTCAAATTCCCTCATATTTCAGAACTAAGCACAACAATTGATTCTAATCAGGACAAACCTATTCGAATCTGTGAAATTCGATTCAAGTCTTGTTACGAGTATGACTACCTTTTAAACAATATCCAAAATGAAGGAGTAGGTTTTATGTTCGTCTTAATGTATTTGTTTTTTTTATTCATCAATATTTTCGATAACTGTGATCAGATCTTTTTTTTTAATTTTTTATTTTTTTTTAAAAATAAACTTTTTTAGTGCAGAACTTATAGGTACTCACGAGGTGGTCTTATTTCAATTTTGTCAAAAAATATTTTGAAAATAATAATCAATGGTGTAAAAATTGTATACATAGGTACATCAATTCGAGTCAACCATACGAAGCTCGCGAATGATTGGATTCAGTTGTGCCATTTTTGTGGACAAAATAATATTAATTATATCAACAATGTTTCTATCTTTATATTAAGCAACATTCCGTACGGTCAGCCCTAGGATGGGTGACCGCAGATGGCACCTCCAGCCAAGCGCCACCGTGGCACTCTAAATTGTAGGCCCGATCGTTTCAACCGTCTAGCCTTCAGACAGCTTAAAAACTCTAGACACCAGGGCCAGCCACCCGGCCTATACAATTATCTTCATAACCAGTTCCTATAGGGAAGAAAAATGTCTCAAACCCTGGATTGCTACTGGCCTTCTAGTATGCATAAAAACTGCAATAAATATAGTCTTACTAGCTTTTACCCGCGGCTTCGCCCGCGTTATATTTTGATGTTTATGTCGGCTGCGAAACCTAACCTAAGCGACAAACATCAAAATACTTTAGAGGAATGCTTTTGTTGGTTAAGTTACGGTTGGAGTGTATATACAACCCCCCTGTGTATTCCCGCCTTGTCGTGGCGGGGGAGGTCTAAGGCAGCTGAAAAGGCGGCGCTCGAAGTCTCCCTCTTCTTTGGGTCTTTCCCTCAAGGCAGCTAAGAGGCCGGCACTCGTAGTGCAGCCGCTTTTAACTAAAGCAGCTGAGAGGATGGCCGGTAGGTTGCCTGCCTTATGAGGAGTGTTGCTTCTGAGGCGGGCTGCAGTGCCGCTCTTGCGACGCTGCAACCGAGGATTAGGGGCTGCGGTGGGATGGAACTGGTTGCGTGGGTGCCGCCACCTACCCTACCTTCCGCTAGGCCGTCAACCTGTTGGAAGACGCAGTGGGGCTGCAGGGGAAGAGAAGTGTCGGTATCGCGATGGCCGTTCTCACTGCCCTCTGCAGTTGAAGAGGCAGGCGCTGGGCTACTATGACTGACCCGTTGCACTGGGATCAGGACGTTGGAATGCTGTCCGACGCTCAGTGCTGGTTACTCCCGAGTGGTGAATGACGATGTGTCTTGTGCTCCGAAACACACCGTCATTATGGCGGGAGCGCAAGGTCCGCTATGGAGCCCGAGTCTGGGCTAGCGCTGTTGAGTGCCGCGAAGGAGTGCGAAAAATGTAGGAACGTCCTAAACTTGAAATGACAGGTTATTTCTGGCGCTTAGACGGCTGCTACCGCGGCCCGCTCGCTTACTTTTCATCCTATCCTACGGGAACTGTTAAAGTTTTTGAGATAAAAAGTGGCCTTTGTCACTTTTCGTCTTTCAAACTATATTCATGCAATAAGTCAAGGCAATCCGTTGCTCCGTTGCTGAGAAAAAGTTATTGTCTTATCCTACGGGAACCGCAATTTTTTCGGAAAGGAAAGTATTCTATGTCACTTTCCGTCTTCCAAACTATGCCCACCCCAAAAATCAAGTCCTGTCCTATCCCATGGGAATCACGAATTTTCTCGGGATACAAAAGTATCCTGCACGGGAAGCATGGCAAAGGGACTAATAGTCTTTCCACCATTATATCCCCTCGAAGGGGAAATAAAGTATGGATTGACAATGACATCTGACCTTAAGAGTGGATAAGATGGTTTACTCCCCTTGCCGTGCTACCCGGGCTGTTATCACTTTCTGTTTTTTAAACCATAGGTATCCATACCAAAAATCAATTCAATCTTTTGCTCCGTTGCTGCGTCTAAGAGGAACAAACCAACAAACTTTTCGGATTGATAATATTAAAGTACTAGCTTTTACCCGCGGCTTCGCCCGCGTTATATTTTGATGTTTATGTCGGCTGCGAAACCTAACCTAAGCGACAAACATCAAAATACTTTAGAGGAATGCTTTTGTTGGTTAAGTTACGGTTGGAGTGTATATACAACCCCCCTGTGTATTCCCGCCTTGTCGTGGCGGGGGAGGTCTAAGGCAGCTGAAAAGGCGGCGCTCGAAGTCTCCCTCTTCTTTGGGTCTTTCCCTCAAGGCAGCTAAGAGGCCGGCACTCGTAGTGCAGCCGCTTTTAACTAAAGCAGCTGAGAGGATGGCCGGTAGGTTGCCTGCCTTATGAGGAGTGTTGCTTCTGAGGCGGGCTGCAGTGCCGCTCTTGCGACGCTGCAACCGAGGATTAGGGGCTGCGGTGGGATGGAACTGGTTGCGTGGGTGCCGCCACCTACCCTACCTTCCGCTAGGCCGTCAACCTGTTGGAAGACGCAGTGGGGCTGCAGGGGAAGAGAAGTGTCGATATCGCGATGGCCGTTCTCACTGCCCTCTGCAGTTGAAGAGGCAGGCGCTGGGCTACTATGACTGACCCGTTGCACTGGGATCAGGACGTTGGAATGCTGTCCGACGCTCAGTGCTGGTTACTCCCGAGTGGTGAATGACGATGTGTCTTGTGCTCCGAAACACACCGTCATTATGGCGGGAGCGCAAGGTCCGCTATGGAGCCCGAGTCTGGGCTAGCGCTGTTGAGTGCCGCGAAGGAGTGCGAAAAATGTAGGAACGTCCTAAACTTGAAATGACAGGTTATTTCTGGCGCTTAGACGGCTGCTACCGCGGCCCGCTCGCTTACTTTTCATCCTATCCTACGGGAACTGTTAAAGTTTTTGAGATAAAAAGTGGCCTTTGTCACTTTTCGTCTTTCAAACTATATTCATGCAATAAGTCAA
Organism: Hypomecis atomaria; assembly: GCA_964007245.1. Classification (NCBI taxonomy): domain Eukaryota; kingdom Metazoa; phylum Arthropoda; class Insecta; order Lepidoptera; family Geometridae; genus Hypomecis; species Hypomecis atomaria. Next base: position 18,233,991 of record OZ023293.1, read on the forward strand.
GGCAATCCGTTGCTCCGTTGCTGAGAAAAAGTTATTGTCTTATCCTACGGGAACCGCAATTTTTTCGGAAAGGAAAGTATTCTATGTCACTTTCCGTCTTCCAAACTATGCCCACCCCAAAAATCAAGTCCTGTCCTATCCCATGGGAATCACGAATTTTCTCGGGATACAAAAGTATCCTGCACGGGAAGCATGGCAAAGGGACTAATAGTCTTTCCACCATTATATCCCCTCGAAGGGGAAATAAAGTATGGATTGACAATGACATCTGACCTTAAGAGTGGATAAGATGGTTTACTCCCCTTGCCTTGCTACCCGGGCTGTTATCACTTTCTGTTTTTTAAACCATAGGTATCCATACCAAAAATCAATTCAATCTTTTGCTCCGTTGCTGCGTCTAAGAGGAACAAACCAACAAACTTTTCGGATTGATAATATTAAAGTATGATGATTCTGTACCATAAAGGTAGAATAAAGAAACATGTTAAACCTCTAATGATAGAAGATTTAAAAATATTTTTAATGTCAGACAAAATGACGGCCTGTTATTAAACGTCATAGTAACATGTAGCATGCAGAGGGAATAAAACATTTTATCCAATTTTAATGTCAGTTGTCATTTTCAATCCATACTTTATTTCCTCTTCAAGGGGATATAATGGTGGAAAAACGATTTGTCGCCTTGCCATGCTACCTGTGATTTATAAAAGTCTGCAGACAATGTCACCTGTCATCTAATTACGTTTCGCTGTGACGTTTCGTTAAGTGTCATAGAGGAATTAATCCACAGAGCTAATTATTCACTTAACGTCTTTGTGACAGTGGCGACAGTTTTGCTTTCGATAGTTTTTGTCCTGTCCTACAGGAACTATGCAATTTTTTGCTTAACGTCTAATGCTTAGCATCTAAAATTCGACGCGCTTGGTTTTGCTCTTGAGTCTCAGCAGTTCTTTGCGCTGCGTGATGCTCGGCATCTAAAAGTCGCTGCGCTTGACTTTCTCCTTAAGTCTCAGCAGCTCCCTGAGCTGCGTGACGCTCAGCATCTAAAATTCGACGTGCTTGGTTTTTTGCTCTTGAGTCTCAGCAGTTCTTTGCGCTGCGTCATGCTCAGCATCTAAAAGTCGCCGCGCTTGACTTTCAACTTCAGTCTCAGCAACTCTCTGAGCTGCGTGACGCTCAGCATCTAAAATTCGACGCGCTTGGTTTCGCTCTTGAGTCTCAGCAGCTCTTTGAGATGCGTGGCGCTCGGCATCTAATGTCAAACGCATTTAAGTGTGCTCTTCAGACTCTTGGCTTCTAGCAATTTTCTTTACGCGAGCTCCGCTAGAACTACGCGCTAGATTCGATTTGCGTTTTGTAGGCATACCTATTAGAATGAAAACTACATAATTAAACTGAAAAAATACATGTAACCTTCTATTAATTTTACAGGAAAAGATTGATTGACTTTGACATTTGCAACTCTAGCAGCCTTGAATGGGCATTGGGCATAGAGAATGTAATTTGGAAAGTCAAGATGCAAATTACCATTTGTCATGGTAGAAAATAAGTTTTTTCTTCTAAGATTCTAACCAATGCGTTTTCATCCCCCGTTTTCAACCCTTTAAAACTATTTTTTCGAATCAAAAAGTAGCCTATGTCCTTTCTCAGGCTCTATACTATCTGTGTACCAAATTTCATTCAAATCGGTTTAGTAGTTTTAGCGTGAAAGCGCGACAGACAGACAGACAGACAGACAGACAGAGTTACTTTCGCATTTATAATATTAGTAAGGATAGTAAGGATGATGATTTTGTACCATAAAGGTAGAATAAAGAAACATGTTAAACCTCTAATGATAGAAGATTTAAAAATATTTTTAATGTCAGACAAAATGACGGCCTGTTATTAAACGTCATAGTAACATGTAGCATGCAGAGGGAATAAAACATTTTATCCAATTTTAATGTCAGTTGTCATTTTCAATCCATACTTTATTTCCTCTTCAAGGGGATATAATGGTGGAAAAACGATTTGTCGCCTTGCCATGCTACCTGTGATTTATAAAAGTCTGCAGACAATGTCACCTGTCATCTAATTACGTTTCGCTGTGACGTTTCGTTAAGTGTCATAGAGGAATTAATCCACAGAGCTAATTATTCACTTAACGTCTTTGTGATAGTGGCGACAGTTTTGCTTTCGATAGTTTTTGTCCTGTCCTACAGGAACTATGCAATTTTTTGCTTAACGTCTAATGCTTAGCATCTAAAATTCGACGCGCTTGGTTTTGCTCTTGAGTCTCAGCAGTTCTTTGCGCTGCGTGATGCTCGGCATCTAAAAGTCGCTGCGCTTGACTTTCTCCTTAAGTCTCAGCAGCTCCCTGAGCTGCGTGACGCTCAGCATCTAAAATTCGACGTGCTTGGTTTTTTGCTCTTGAGTCTCAGCAGTTCTTTGCGCTGCGTGATGCTCAGCATCTAAAAGTCGCCGCGCTTGACTTTCAACTTCAGTCTCAGCAACTCTCTGAGCTGCGTGACGCTCAGCATCTAAAATTCGACGCGCTTGGTTTCGCTCTTGAGTCTCAGCAGCTCTTTGAGATGCGTGGCGCTCGGCATCTAATGTCAAACGCATTTAAGTGTGCTCTTCAGACTCTTGGCTTCTAGCAATTTTCTTTACGCGAGCTCCGCTAGAACTACGCGCTAGATTCGATTTGCGTTTTGTAGGCATACCTATTAGAATGAAAACTACATAATTAAACTGAAAAAATACATGTAACCTTCTATTAATTTTACAGGAAAAGATTGATTGACTTTGACATTTGCAACTCTAGCAGCCTTGAATGGGCATTGGGCATAGAGAATGTAATTTGGAAAGTCAAGATGCAAATTACCATTTGTCATGGTAGAAAATAAGTTTTTTCTTCTAAGATTCTAACCAATGCGTTTTCATCCCCCGTTTTCAACCCTTTAAAACTATTTTTTCGAATCAAAAAGTAGCCTATGTCCTTTCTCAGGCTCTATACTATCTGTGTACCAAATTTCATTCAAATCGGTTTAGTAGTTTTAGCGTGAAAGCGCGACAGACAGACAGACAGACAGAGTTACTTTCGCATTTATAATATTAGTAAGGATAAGGATAAGGATTATGTACCACCATAGATAATATGGTATTCAAAAACTGTATGCAAATATTACATATCATGTGGCAATAATGAATCGAGTACCTACTGAAATCACAAATGTTTTCATAAGTTAGGCTCTAACTAATAATATAATTATGCTGCCATAACTAGTAACCATTATTTAAATCAGTCAATCTACTTGAGATTAAAATATTTTGCAATAAGTAGGTAATTCACTCAAACGATTGATGTACGAATTAGAAATGTATGTGTTTTTAAGACCTACAGATAATCGGAATTATTTAAAAGGTAATCATAAATATCTCACAAACCTCAGTTTCTGTTACCTAAGTAAAATAATTGTAAGCAACGGGTTCAGAATGTCCATAATCATAGTCAATGAACACACGGTAGGCACTTGATCCTCTGTGGCAATTTGGCAAATATCACTATATCCAACAACATTAATAAAATGTTTTATTAATGTCGTTGACTACATCCAGTAGACCTACATGATTATGCTGAAAATAAAAAATCAATCAAGCATCAGATCTAAAACAGTTAGTATTAATAATATGACACAAGTGGCATCTTGTTGCATTTACTTGTTGTGATGTATTATGATGGTACTGATTGCGTGATATAATTCTCTGGCATCATCTACCCACGGGTTGCAGGCAGGCACAAGCGACTAAAACTTACTATTGCACTATTAGTAACAGAAAAATGTAACACATTAGTATCATCATTGCATGGATATATTCACAAGTGAATATTGTGTTTCTCTTTTTTTTTATACTCACATGAAACATTAAACCTAGAATCAATCAATGACAGAAAATAAAATATATTTAGAAAAAAATAACATCCAAAAGTTACAGGCATTGTAATCTTTCTAGACCACAGCAAACTACCCGAAATTATAACGTCATATTGTGTCTGTCTGCCTTAGAATGCTATGTTTTGTGCGAGACAGACAGAGCATCTATGTATCTATTGCTACCAAAATTATTATCAGCTTACAATCTCTGACCTTATTCATGTTTTTCAATTTACAGGTCATGCAAATTTCAATAATTTATAATTCACTATTCTAATGTTTGGTGAATCGAATACCTGTCAGCTATCCTTTCTATATTGAATAACTGATTTGTTGTTGAACTGCATTTTGTTGCTGATCTAAGAAAATCAAACCACTCACATATCCATTTGTCAACACCGCTGACAATGACGACCGCAGTGGCCACTGTAGCCGCGGTTGTGGCCGCTCCATCCATCTGCACCCACAGCCAGCCGAGATGGCTTGCAAGGCGCCCGCCGCAGCCTCGAGGGCACATGCCATGCCCACGGGGCGGCAAACACACGGTCTGCAGCGCTAGTCGCGATAGCACAGCGTCCGCAAGGCAGCCGCGGCACAGCGCCCGCCAGACCGCCGAAGCACTAGTGTTCAGATCACCAGCACCGTTACTCTATGGGCCATCACCAGACCCATTCCAATCCATTGCGTCAACTTGCACCGGTGCCGGCTATGACTCATTCTTATTCTCTTTTCTGAAGTTGATCTTATCCCCTCGTTTTTGCCGGAGTGAGGATACGGACTCGAGTTTCTGCTCTCTTCCATGGTTGGATGACTCGGGTAGCAACCTGCGGGGTATTGTTGGGAGGGTGCGAGTACCCAGGGCACCCGCGAACGGCTTCTCTCAGCACCCTCACTTGCCACACTCTGCGAGTCAACTCACTGCGTGTCTCTCTCACTATCTCTTACGTTTGGGACGTTCAGTTTCATTCGATCTACGATTGCTAATTTCATATTCACGACGGTACATACGTAAGACGAACGGTACCTCAACGTACGAATCCATGGATGCTTTTAAAAGTAGCTTCATCTCTTTTGCCTTCAAATATCTTCGGAAACGACTCCTTCGCTCATTAAAGTTGTTTTGTCAAAGTGGTAAAAAAAAATCCTTATTAGGTAAGTATATCGTATTTCGGTACAAACGTGGGTGTGTTTTCTTTATCCCGGTTCTGAGATGTTGTCTTATCCTCTAAACTCAGAATTAAAACAAGGATTTAAAACATATTTTGCACTTTACTTTCCATTTTTCCATTATTACACACATCGAATAATAATAACATAATAATCCGCCCGATTCTTTGTCAGTGTCAGTGGCGAGTATCTGTCTGTGTTACCAGTAGTAGCCTTTCTAAAATATACCCAGATCAGACAGATGCTCGTCACCACAGATTACAAATAAGTAGAACTTAACTAGAACTTTAACAGTATTTTATATTAATTATGTCTGTAATCTTACACTAAAGACCTCTGACATAGCTGAACGGTTAAAACAACCGGGGCCTATAGTTTAACGTGTCATCCGAGCCACGGTAGCGCTCAGTTCTAAAGGCCACCCGCGGTCTAATTTTATATTTAATCATGCCTGTTATCTAACAAACTTAAGCAAAATATCATTAATCAATAATACAGAACATGGCAACATAGACCAAAAGTCAGAGACAGGGCTTGTAAATTAAACATAGGAGCTATTCACTATTCCGTTATTTCCCCGGGGGTGGCGGACGGACGCTCGACGGTTTCAATCAGCGGACGTAAGAACACTCACAATTTCAACTTTCAATGTTTGTCGGTTAATGGAAGACCTTTTCTGTTTTTCTTCGGTTACGTTTTATTGATACTTCGTGATTGGGTCTCTCTTTGAATTATTAGCGATGTAGGTATTACGTGATTTATTTTAGTACATTTTTTGTTGAAACTATATTGCTTTATAGGTAAAATAGCTAGCTGGAACATTTTTTTTGAAGTGGAAACTTCTTTAGTGTCGTTGTGCACTTATTGGGATGGGTGAAAAATGTCAAACTCGCGTCAGGACACGTGACCTGATCGAAAATTCGTAAGACGGCGCTTGCGCAAGTGTGAGTGTGAACCTAAGTACTTTATTACACAAAATATTTAACTGATTTCATAAAAGAAGTTTCTCAATTCGTCTGTATGTTTTTTTTTTTATAAGTAGGCATGTTACACGATTACTTCGCTAATTATGAACCGAACTTGATGATTCTTTTTAGTTTGGCAATTCATAGAGGTAGATTTGGTAGATCATGCTTACCTAAATGGTTTGGTAGAGCATTGAAGTTTTATGAAAACAGCTGAGTCGTTTTTGAAAATTTAACAATAATAAAAAAACTACTACATCGTTGATCCACGCAAACTATTCGAATTCTGTACATAGTTGAATGGCTAAGTATGCCATTTTTGGCGAAAAATAATTATTTAGAACTTGTTCTAAACAAATATTTCGCAACTACCTACTAATACATACGTATTCGATAGTATGGCAGATTTATTATTGAAATGCCATAGACACTAAATGATGATGAAGATAAGTTTACAATCAAATCTAATACTGATTGTTTCATTAGTAATAATCGTACCAATAATAATCTTAGCGTATCTATATAGTACGTGCTATACATTCACCAACTACATGGAAAGAAGATCTGATTAAAATAGCACCTCAAGAACACACTAGATTCAAGCGTTTTCTCATTTAAAAAAGGCGGTTTTAACCAACCTAGATCGCTAAAAAACTAAGTTTTCATAATTTTAGTTCGAGAAGGGCAAATAGGTATCAGGTATCAGTTATTGGTATAGCGTAGAGATGGACGGTCATGAGTCATGTCTGACCGCTAGACAGTAATAATCCCTAACTTTATGTCACTAAACAATAAAACTGGATGTCGTTATTTTTTTACAACACCAGACTTTTTACAGTTAATGTCGAAGTGCGTTGAAAAATTTAAATTTTCAATTTAGACATCTCCTTTTGAAGGATGTAAAGGATAATTAGATCATTTATTTCAAGTTATTTTGTAGGTTTTAGTACACCTACGATTTCGATCCTACATGAATAGGTAAAATAAATTTTACAAGAAATAAAAAAATGAGTCGTAAAAATAATAGAAGTTTATGCAACTGTCATATAATGAAGGGTATTAAAACACGAGTGTGAGTTTATGAAACGAGCGCAGCGAGTTTCATAATAGTAACGAGTGTTTTAATACCCGTGTTATATGCAGTTGCATACTCTACTTTCTCTTCACTAATAAAAAATAAAATAAAAATAAAAAAACATATTGCGAAACATTAAATTCACGCGTACGTGTATTGTCACAGTGAACTTGGCGCCATTAAAATCTAACCAATGAGAGCGCAGCTGCGCGCGCAGGGCCAATCAGGAGCGAGCGCGCGATGTTAAAAAGAGATTTTACGATATCGATGTGGATATTATAACATCATGTGAAATTGCTTAAATTGAGTGTTTTGTTGTCTGCGCTATAACAGTAGTCATTATAAGTCAAGTATTGGAAACATAAGTAGAATGTTACAACATTAGTGTAGATAAAGGGTTTTAAATGCCATGTATTAGACATCTATAAAATACTTACTAATTTTATTGAACCTGTAGACCGCTACTGAATATTATTGCAAATTGAAATAGATCAAAACACTCACCGTCTTACCACACAAATTTTACGCACGCGTTAGACAATGTTTAACAGTACAATACAATTTGCTCAGATAAACAGTGTTTAAAGCGTGTTTAAATCTTTTGTGGTAAGGTGGTTAAAGTTTGGTTGGCGTGAAAGTAATATTTTGTTAGGCTTCATAACGTTTAGCGGGATGTAAATTACTTTCCTATCTAATTTTTTCTATACCTACAGCAGCAACTCAATTTTCCCAAAAAGGAAGCCAAAAACTAAATCCAGTTTTAATAAAAACCAGTATTTAATTTCAGCAAATTCAATCCTTTATGAAGCATCCTCACTTGGCTTCTATTCTGTACTATTTTATGGTAAAAGCTCTTTGGCCGGATAACCGCGCAAAAAGGTAGTATTTTCCATGTTACTTGCTACATTTCAGTGGTGCTGAGAATCCTCGCGCAAAATGCATTATGCTGGGGAGCGATTGCGAGCTATTTTTAAGGCTTTTCCAGTCTCAGGTGCATTTGGGAACTGCTCCTGTAGTGGAGCTTTTGTAGTTTATATTGGATAGGGGCATGGGGGTTCGTAGCTGGCCCAATTGGACATGTAAACAAAATACGTTTTGTTAGTAAATTGATTGTATATATGTGTTAGCATTATGGTGACATTTTAAACTTATTTTCGATTACAATTAGGCTTGGTTGCATCATGTTACTTTAGCAATAACAAACATGTTAAAGTAATGGTTAGGGAAAATAATGTGTTGCACCATTTGACAATTTGTAAGATGACGTCATAACTTTAACTGTAACCGTAACCGCCCACGATTCACTGGTTAGTGTTATTGTTAACGTTAATTGTCTGTCAGAATCGTATAATCCTGATAACTTTAACTATTCCAAGGAATACGCTGGTGGCAACACATTTCGCAGTCACTGTTTAAGTCAGCGTTATTGTAATTGTTAAATTTGACAATAATCTTAACTTTAACTACCAATATGGTGCAACCAAGCCTTAGTAATACTATTTAAATTCATTTTTGGGACGTCGCCGATAGCACACGTCTATACAGATACATGTACCTATATTAATAAAGTTTTTTTACATGATTTATTTACAAAGAGTTACTCTATAATAATCTGACAGTAAATCAGTATTTCACGTTAATATCAAAATTGTTGCATCTTAGTATTTTCCCTAGCTCCATAACTAAAACTACAAACAACTACTACAACAAAAAACCACAAAGAAACCTTTGCTGGTAATAAAATCACAACAACACAAAAAATATGCAACCAAAGATAAACAGACGCGCGTGTTAGATCAGGGTCAAAAGAGAGGGTTACTTTATCTATTTTCTACCAAAATATTACTGTTAGGATGGAAATCTTACTTTAAACTAATGCAGCAACCCTGATTCTAATATAATAACAAAGAAACTCTTCAATCTGATCCTTTAAATGTTTGTGAGGGTAGTTACCTAACTTGAGGTTTCTAAATTAGTAAAGGAAACAAGTAAGTAAGTATACTTTATATATTTTTATACTTCATGGGTCCCTCGAGGGTACCACCATGTATTGCAATAAATATGCCACGTTCGCAAGGCCCTAGACGTTTTGAGAAGAAGTGGCAAGAAACTCAAGACGCCATCAGTATAATCTTTTGATCAGTCACCTTAATTTAGATATTACACAAAGTACTTAACTTTAGCAACATGGCGACGTCCACTCGACTTGGCTTCGAATATAAAAGTACCGACACTCAGCATAACTAGCTAAGCAAGACTCCAACGTTATTGTCCGAATACCGGGAGAACACCAAGAGAGATTCAAAGATACTAAGAGATATTAGGAGATATTAGGAGACGAAGCCGCGCCAACAGACTGTTTTATATCGATTTCACAAGCTTCCACCATGCCTTACCACCACTGCTCGATGTAAATATTACTAACAACCAATAGGGAACGAGCAAGATGGCGGGCACGGTGGTAGCTTCCATTTTACACAATTGTTAAACATAAAATCATCTTAAACTGTATTTCATACTTATTAGAATTATTAGAACAATTATTGATACGTTTCAAGTAATCTATAACATTATGAAATCACAGTATTAAATAAATTGTATATGTAAACAACAATGGCCGACATTCGGAAGTCATGATTTAGTTACCAATAAGTCTTATATTACTTAATACATCTTGTAATCGTTATTAAATTAAATATTATAATAACATTATTATTCTAACACGCGTAAACAATATCAGATACAAAACAAAGTAAAACTCGGCGACAACGTAAACAATTACTTACGAGATTAATAAACATAAAGGTATTCCTGGAACGCGCCATAAAACCGGAAGTGACTCGTATATGACGTCACAAAGGAAGTTACGTTCACGATATTGGACCCTCAGCACACAAGCAGTCATAATAGCCACTATAAAGATGTTCTTGACCGCTACTTTACCTAATAGAATGAATTGCGACCACGGGATGTGGTGATTTTATTGATTGGGTTGCCATTTCTGATAACGTTTGTGTTCATTGGTAATTTTTTGCTTAGACGAAATAAAATTATTTCTATTCTGCGAGACTTATGTGACAGTACAGAGCTACACTTGGCAAGCCCAATGTAACAAAACTGAAGTTTTTTTTTTTTTTAAATTAGTTTAGGCCTGTATTAAATACACAAATACGTAGTCATAAAAGTCTCTATAATAATGTTCTTTGCCGCTACCTTACCTTATAGTTATAAATTGTGACAACGGGATGTGGTGATATTATTGATTGGGTAGCCATTTTAAAAATTGTTTGTGTTTTTTTGGTGTTGCTTCTAATTTTTTTTTTTTTGCTTTACTAAATTATTTCATTTTTATTCAGTAATACTCGTATATGCCTGACTAGTTAGATATCTTTCCGTCTAAATCTACACTGCCTCATGATAGAAAAATTTCGGAAAAGATTTGATAAAAGTATATCTTTATGAACGTGTAATGAACGACAGAACGTATTGAACAGGACTTGCTGCTATGCATATCTACAGGTAAAAATTGCAATATCATTCCTATAGCTAACGCTCAAAAAGTGTTGGCAAAAAGGCATGCTAGGGGGTTTTTCTCTAAATGACTCTACACACAAAACCATACTATACTGTACTATACTATACTATAAACGCTTTACACATGACAACTCAAATATAATTGAAAAGAAAAATAACTAGGTAGGCATTTACTCAAATAAATTTACCACCGACTGTTCTATTTTTAGCCCCGTTGAAAACCGTTATGTAACTGAAATACTCTGACGCTAGGCCCCGTTTTAAATCGAACTTACAATATCTTTGTAACATGCTGGGTGAAGTTCAAAGATCGTATCTTTTACAGGATAATATTATCTTTAAAAAGTAAATGTAACAGAGCGACATTTTACGGCAAGGGTACACGCTTGTTGCGTATGAACGGCATTGTGCTTACGCAGCGCGAGGCCCGCTCTAATGGCTGACCCGAAATGCCGCGGACTAAGTCATATGTGGGACGTGAAAGATGTTACGTGATAATTTAAAAAAAAATGGGTTGCTATTTTATGTTTTAAAATCGGATAATCGGCCAAGTACGAGTCGGACTCGCGCACGGAGGGTTCCGTACTGTATGGGAGCGCCCCTTAATTATTTTTTTTTATAATTTATTATTGAATAGAATATATTATAACTAAATATTCTACGAAAATTTAAGGCATCTACCTGTTACCAATATTGATATAGAGCGAAAAACGGCTAAAAAATCAGTTTTGTTGTATGGGAATAATTATAAATTTTATTCTGTTTTTAGTATTTATTGTTATACACGTAGCGGCAACAGAAATACATCATAATATGTCAAAACTTCAGCTTTCTAGCTATATCGGTTCGTGAGATACAGCCTGGAGATAAACGGGCAGACGGACAGACAGACGGACAGCGGAGTCTTGGTAATAGGGTCCCGTTTTTCCCTTTTGGTACGGAACCCTAATAAAAACGGATAAATATCCATACAATGTGACTATGGAAACTAGCATGGTTTTTACACATTACATACACATAGTACATTTTAATTAGAATTTAATACGGCGTAGCGCTCGGGATGATAGTTGCATAAAATCCATTTAATTTTAATTGATTTGATGTCACAAAAGGCCAGTTTGAAACCGCTATCATTTAGCGTTTTCTTTGCGATTTTGACTAAATCACCGGTCTACCTTGTCCGTAGTTGAACTTATTATTCTAATTCAATAGTTTGTTTCATAATTATATTTATGACAATTGTACAGAAATATACAGATTAGATTTCAAGCGTAACTGCTAAAAACTTTTCTAAAAAATTAAAAACAATCACACTACTTATGATAAAATGTCTGCCATATTTCAAAAGAAGTGAACGAGAACCATCGTATCCCAACACTTACTCGTCCTAGGGTTGACCCAAAAAAATAATGATATTTTTTATTCTCTTTACCCTTTTATTCGCGCAGTGTGCTTACTTTATGTTTTATTAAGCTACGGCGGTAATGTGCCGGACTCATTGTGGCTAGTTTATTCCAGCCCTATAATTTTTACAGCTGTTGGAAATGTTTTTTTTTAAATTTTCAGATTTAACTGACTCCCAATTTGCGGGTGACGAAAGTGGTGCGGTTTTATTATTGTTTGTTTAACCTCTGATGATAAACAGTGGTGTTAACGCGTTAAACTTACGAGTGCGCGTGATGTTTTGTGTGTGTGAATTAGTAGGTACTTTATCCATGCATTTTATCGTCAATGTACTCTTTGTATGAACTAGCAATTTTTATTGCGATTTCGGAGTTAGTCCCATTGTCAAACTGGTTCATAATGATGATCACACACACACCTCTAAAAGTCCAATAGTTTGAAAAAGACACCTAACTCACTTACTAGACGCACAAAGATTGGCGTAGCGTCAATTAGGTAAAACAGACATGACCAGTCGCATCAGCGAGAGCATCATTTTCTTTCGTTACCAAATCTAACCAAACATACTTTGAAACATACACCATGTGGTAGTATTAGGTTTTAGGTATTTTAATGGTACCTATTTGTTTTTTTTAAAAAAGTTTTTTATTTGACTCTGATCGATTATTTGTTTTGTTTTAGTCTTCAATTTGATTTGAAGACTTTGATTTGACTACCTAGTCGGTTGAAGGACTACCCGACTTAAAATTGGAAGGGGAAAAAGCATGGCCGTAGAGGAGCGAAAGAAAGTCGGTAGTCTGTTCGGTGAAGCGGTGCGATGTGCACCTGCAGAGTTTACACCTGTTACTCTGCCCAAATTCATATAAGTTATATACCTATTATATATAAGTGAGATATGGTTTATAAGTGACGTTTAAAGGAAGTATTAATAATGTGCAAAGTGAAATAATAAACCAAGATTTTAAGGATATGGAGTTTTACTACAATAACAAAAAAATATAAATGTGCAATTGGAGTAAATTTCAGGAAAACGTAGAGTTTCAAAACTTAGTGGGTAAGTCTAAACGGGAAAAGGGGAGCTACGCCATCGAGTATAAATTAAATCTACCTATGTCACAACTAATCCATCTCATTTGACAATCTACGAGGGAGATCTATGTAAAGTAGACGAGGGCAAAGCTAAGGTTGTATTTCTATGTTAAAGCGCAGTAGGTAGGCAATTATTATGTTAATTGACATCTACCTGGTACACCGAGAAACGCAAACTTACATCAATAGCTGCTTTCATCAGTGAACAACTCCGAACTTGGCGGTTTGAATAATGCATAGATACAAAGTTTGTAACTACTCAATCGGATCTCGATTCCGAGCAATCGGGTCTTTGAATGTCCGTCATTTTAGATTATGGCACTTGATAAATATATACAGGTCAACTGTTCTATGAAGTACTAGTCCTTCTAGTACTTCATAGAATAGTTGACCTCGCATCTGACCGATTTCGTTCATAGTTAGGATTTAGACACTAAAAAAATAACCGTTTACCGCCAACGATAAAAAGAAATCAAAAATTTAAAATAACATGTTTATTTGTTGAATAAGTTGTTAAGTGCGTGTCGAGACACGCGCATGATAGGCTTCCCTAGATGTTGATGATGATTATGATGATGATAAAACAAATTTTAATGATGTCATTAGATGGTTGACGGCTACAGAAAAATAATTGGCTAAGAAATATGTTTGTGAGATCAATGACCAAGCTGTGTGCAAGTTTGAAAAAATCGATTTTCCTTTATAACTCAAAAGTTATCAAAAAAGTTGAATAACAAATAATGGTTCCTCGTTTTGCTACGGAACCTCAAAAATGAACTATCTTCTATGGGTTAGACAGATTCTACATAATTTGTGATTCAATAAATTAAAAATAGTTTTTTTTTTTAAATAAAGTACCTAATCCGAATTAAATATTTACTGCGTATTAAATAGGTACAATTACGAGTATTATACTCGTATATATACTCACGCGGTGTTATAGTCTAAGAAATGTCTAAAGCTGGCTTTACATCTCATGCACGTTAAACTTTTGTCGCACAAACTTTCCAACAACTTCACACTCGAGCTCCAAAATACAAGCATTCAGCTTAGTTTGGGGCTCACTGCAATATCTTTATCATCTAGTATACAAAATCTTGGTAGGTAACTAAGGTGTAAAATGTATTGTAAGATGTAATTATGTATTCTAAAGTTGTAACAACGTATTTAAGTATTTTATGAAATAAATCTTTGACGTATTTTTTAAATATGGAAACTAACGTAGTTTTCACACATTTTAATATTTTATAACACGGGAATGTACTCATGGTTATTTTTAATGGTCATAACATAGTACGACTATAGTTTCGACTGCCAGTGGGAGTGCATTGTGAGACGGCTCCGCGTGCTAGCACTAGACTTGAGAAAAATCGCCGAATGCGATCGAAACTATAGTCGTACTAAATTATGACCATTAAAAATAAACGTGAACTTTTACCTAAGCTTTTATTTTTAAAAAGAAAACTGCTTGAACTTTTTTTATTGCACTTCATTTTTGTAAACTAGCTGCTCATTTGAAGAGATAACAGGCAATCATCTAGAAATTAGCTTGCATAAGGTGTACTGTTTAAAGTTCGCTGTGTTTAGCTATTTTAATCAACTTCCAAATAAGAGGAGGTTCTGTGTTCGTCTGTATGTATTTTTTTTGTGTATGTTCATCGATAATTTCGTGTTAGGTTTTAAGTATTTTAATGGTATTTGTTTTTTAATAATAAGTATTTAATTTGACTCTGATATTAATCGATTATTTATTTTGATTTGGAGACTTTGATTTGACTACCTAGTCGGTTGAAGTACTACCCGACTTAAAATTGGAAGGGAAAAAAGCATGGCCGTAGAGGAGCGAAAGAAAGTCGGCAGTCTGTTCGGTGAAGCGGTGCGATGTGCACCTCCAGAGTTTACACTGTTACTATGCCCAAATTCATATAAGTTTTATATTAGTGTGATTTGGTTTATAAGTGACATTAAAAGGAAGTATTTATACTGTACGAAGTAAAACAATAAACCAATGATTTCAAAGATATGGAGTTTTACTACACCAGTTGTGAACCGAATCAAAAAAAATTTTTTAGTTCGAAAGGATTAACTTCCGAAGTGGTCCCATTTAAATTTTACAGAAATCAGCTGAGAGGTCTTTGATAAATCCTTACATAGTATAAAATGAAGTCGCTA
Organism: Hypomecis atomaria; assembly: GCA_964007245.1. Taxonomy (NCBI): domain Eukaryota; kingdom Metazoa; phylum Arthropoda; class Insecta; order Lepidoptera; family Geometridae; genus Hypomecis; species Hypomecis atomaria. Next base: position 18,249,314 of record OZ023293.1, read on the forward strand.
TTTTCGTTTGTTTGTTTGTTTGTCTGTATGCTTAAATCTTTAAAACTACGCAACGGATTTTGATGCGGTTTTTTTAATGGATAGAGTGATTCAAGAGGAAGGTTTATATGTATAATACACCTGTGCAAAGCCGGGGCGGGTCGTCTAGTCAACAATAATGTAAACAATTCGAGCGAAATATTCGAATTTTGTACCTACACGATGGAAGGCGGTTTTGCCATTTTTTGCGAAAAATAATCATAGACGTCCATTAGCTGCTCCGGAAAACATTGGTTTGCTATATCAAATAAAAAATGCCTCCCTTATCACCCAGGGCTACAAAAAAATAGTTTACGACCTATTCTCAGAATATATACAAAAAAAGGCTTGTAGAAAATGCATGTAGTTGGAATAACTATTCACTTTAGTAGAGGAAATCGAAGCAAGGTAAATTCTGAAGATAAAAGAAAAAAATTAATGCTGCTACAAGTTTAAATCCAAAAACTGTAAAAAAAAAAAAACAAAATAAGTATGAGTCGTATGACAATAACGTCGTTAAATTGACAGCGGAATTCGATTCCATTAAATTGTGTTAATTAATTTCTACGTATCACTCCGAACAGCAGTGAAAGTGAGTCGTCATTGATATGTAAGATGTAAGCAGTACATTAAGTACTGAGATTTGTTACCAATCTTGATTAAAGGTAAAGCTTTGCATTGAATTGTATCTTAATGTCTTACGGTACATTCCTATTCTGATTAAAATAAAATCTGGGCTTTATGAATATCTTACAGTATACTTCTTTTAATTATAAGGAAATTTGGGCATATACGGGCTTATTAGATTAGTTTTTATAATCTTACTGAAAATACCACAACTATTTTCAGCAAAACAAATAAGTGAGTCAGTAGACAGATTAAATATTAGTGACTATGAGAAAGACTATCTCCATATTGAGCATAGCAGTAGTCTAATGAGGCATTTCGAGTTGTTAATTATACAGGGTGATTTTATTTCCAGTGCACAAACTTTGCATACGGAAAGTATAATAAACAAACAATTAAACCTCTACTTTACGTTCACTCACTTTAGTATAAAAATATTGAAATAACTTCAAGAGAAAGTATACAGATAAACGGGGTAATCAATGTCACCCTACGTCTGAATACCAACGGCTGCGTCGCGAGACGTAGGTATTGTACCTACTAAGAACCGAGGGGGGCGAGTTGTACGCCGCGCCGACTATTTACCTACGGTGAGGGGCCATTGACCGGTAGCACTGACCTTGAGAGAGCTAGCTATACGTTTCAGGTAGTAGTTATTGTCTGAAGTGTAAGGTGCATGCAATTTAATTATTTTTGGGATAGTTTGACAAAAAATTGATAAAAAGTTGTTCTTTTTATGAGCGAAATATGTTGTTTTAATGATCTATTGCGCGATAAAATTTGTGCACTGAATAAAAGGTCTTGCTGTGTAGCAATGAATAGCAAATAGTGTCAAGTACTACAGAAATGATTACATGCGTCTGGTGAATCCATCGCGCAACCACGGACGATCATGTGATTGAATTGATTTGTTAATTTGATTTAATTATTGACTATTATTCTAATTCTAATTGTAATATAATTTAATTAACGTAATTGGTATTTATTCCGTGTTGATTGAAATAATAAATTGAAAAATTGAATTGAACAAACAAGCATTTCCATTCAACGAGCTATAGTGTTGCCAGCAAGCTGATTATAACATATCTGGTAATAGTAAATTAAACTGGGTGTTTTGCTAAGATAATAGAATACTTATTTCAGAGTGGCAGTGTGTACACATTCTCATTTCATCTAATGTTGATTTATTTCCAACAAAATGTATCGGACAGCTGAAGTTTTTTCACAATTTCGAGGTTGGTGCCCTAGTAAAAGTTGTTTGAATTCTCCCACTTTTTCAGCACCATTTTGTTTTAATGTATTCAGTAGTAAAGTAATTTCGCTAAAACTAAGATTCTGCCAAATATGTCCACAGGCTGCAATACGCCAAAATGCTGTGAATTAAATTTTCACGAAGGCTTCGACTCAATTTCGTTCAAGAGCTTTATATCGCGGAGTTGGTATCGGTTCAATTTGGTTAAGCGATCGGCGCAAGGCTTTTGAAATATTTTAAATGCTGGGCGGATCGCGCTTGACAGTAATGAGGAGAAAATTCTCCTCAGACCAATAAACACTAAGTAAATTAAAAAGTGTTGGTGTTATTTTATTTCCTGTAAGTAGTTTGTGCATTCGTGACTCGTACAGACTTTTTCGTTGTTGAAAAACAAATTCATCTGTTTTTGACACATTCTTCTACATTAAATATGCATGCTTTTATATTTATAATTCTTTCATTTATATCAATTCATCTATTGCCAATGTTATATTAAAATCTGTAGAAGATCTAAGCGTACAGGCGGCAGGAATTGACTTTTATTATCTATATCTGAAACTTTTTATTCAATAATATTTCAGGGTTTCACAACATTTCGCCTGTTGTTAAGTGGACACTTTGCATAAGGCGTTTGAAAAGCACTGAATCTTATCTATTTCTAACTCTACATATAATAAATTTTATGTAGTTTATTTTTCTGTAGTTTAGTTAATAGATAAGATTCGGTGCTTTTCAAACGCCTTATGCAAGGTGTCCACTTAACAACAGGCGAAATATTGTCAAACCCTGAAATATTTTTGAATAAAAAGTTTCAGATATCACTACATAGTAAAGTAACAAGTAGTAGTAGTACATGCTAAAACAAAGTCGCTTCCCGTTGTATGTCCCCATGTATGCTTATATCTTTAAAACTACGCAACGGATTTTGATGCGTATGCTTTTTTTAAATAGATAGAGAGACTCAAAAAGAAGTTGATATGTATAATACACCTGTGCGAAGCCGGGGCGGGTCGCTAGTAGATAATAAATGAATGAAACATACACTTACAACTCTTGGGAGACGTTAAAATTTTAAAAAGTAGTAATATAAAGAAGTGTTAGTAAAAAAGATTACTAACTTATGTATTGATTTATAATGTAGGTCATATGCGTATTTTTCATTTATTAGGTTTCTATAATACTTGGTAAAAGTTAGGTAAGGAATAGGAACAATAAATTATCGAACGAATCGATCAGTGATTATATATTTAGGTACTTACCAAACATAGGTAATACGCTAAAAAAATAATGTAAATTCATCGTCATATTCTATAAGAGCTTACAATGATCACATTTTAACCAAACACACCTATCAGACAGCTGCGGTATAAAGTCAAAAATCTTTTATAAAAGTTTTTTGCTCTTGGAAAAAATATTTACATACAAATTAATCTAATATTCATGACTGTTACGGCTTTGTACTCGCCGCCTCAAAATAAATCTCTTTTGTACGAGAGCTATGTCAAAACAATTATCCTGGCGTTTTCAAAGCACATCTTGTACGAGTAAAAGTCGTCTGCAGCGTACTTAGTTTCAGTAACGTACATTCGCACAAAACCATGAAAAAAATACGTCATTTATTTTTTAGGGTTCCGTACCCAAAGGGAAAAACGGGACCCTATTACTAAGACTTCGATGTCCGTCTGTCCGTCTGTCTGTCTGTCTGTCCGTCTGTCACCGGGCTGTATCTCATGAACAATGATATGCAGCAGAAATGTTCACAGATGATGTATTTCTGTTGCCGCTATAACAACAAATACTAAAAAAAAAAAAAATTAAGTGGGGCTCCCATACAACAAGCCTGATTTTTTAGACGTTTTTCGCTCTATATTAATAATGGTAACAGGTAGATGCTTGAAATTTTCACAGAATATTTAATTTTATATTCACATTAATAATATATCATAAAATTAAAATAAAATAAATATTTAGGGGTTCTCCCATACAGTACGGAACCCTCCGTGCGCGAATCCGACTCGTACTTGGCCGATTACTTAAAAATGCTGTTATGATATTCTGTATACATTGTGTATTTTAAAAATAAAATTTTATTTAAATTAACATTTTGTTTGTGTATTTGCTATAGGTTTTAAGGGTAAGCTTCAGAACCTTTGCACTAATTAGAAAAAATATGTCACTGAATGAAATATAATTTTTAGATAATTTATGTGTTATATATATATAGGTAAGCAATCATGTTATCATGTATTTTTGCAAACCAGGTCACAAATCGTGCCTCCTGCTTGTATAATATGCAAGCATTATACGCCCCAAAATTATATTTTTAATTAGCAGTTTAAGCACAGCAGTTTACAATATAAGAATCAAGTGAAAATTATGGATTTGACTATTTGGATTATCTCTAGATCGGTGGACTGTGGATATTTGGCAATTGCTTTTTGTGTGGCAGTTTGTTGTATTTAAATAACGGCACTTGCCTTATTGAAAAAAACACGAAAATTTGTATGTTTAAGTACTGACTACAGTTGTAGATATTGTGTTAAGAAAATTCTGGGATCTACCTGCTTACATTAAGAAACACACGTAATACGTACTTATATGAAGAGGAAAATTCATATGGAAAATCTTTCATAGGTTTCTTATTACGAAGATTAAATTACGTGCCAGAGATTTTGTGCTGAAATTAAATTTTAAATCATTTGCGAACGTGGCGTGTTTTTGGTTATTGAATAAATAATGTAATTAAAAATAAATAGGTACCTAAATAACTACCACTAAATACAAGACTTATATAATCTAAAACTGCATACACTATTAAATACATATACGAGTACATAAACATTAAAGGATCATCCAGGGACCCTTGAAGGTCTAAAGATAATCCAGATGCTCAAGCCCACTGCCACTCGGCAGCGTATAATAAATACAAGGAGACCTTACACACGGTCTCAGACCCTAAACTAAGCAGAGCTTGTAATATGGCTGCCAGAGACTGATATACTACATAACTATTGTACATTCTTATACAGGATTAACAGCTGTCTAATAATAAATAATCGAACCTACGACTCTATGGCTCAAGAATCAGGGTCACCAACAAACCAGGCCACACAGGCAGTCAAAAACATGTTATGATTATTTATTGACTGACTAGTATATTAGCGTTGTTTCGTATTGTCAAAGAATTATTTCTTTGGCTTCCTACGAAAATCTTGGTCTGTTGCCTCTTATAGTATACTGTACTATACAGGGTTATTTTTTTATTTTTATTTATAGGCCTACGCAAAAAGAGCAAGCCCACACTAGGGAGCGTGACAGTAGGCTAACTTAGCCGCTCTCGTAGCCGTGTTAACTTTTAGTTCGTAGCTTTTACTACCAACTGCAAATCACAAAAAAGGTTCATTATTCAGATTCAGATAGAGGTGACTCGTTCTCGCTCTTCATTAGTTAGGGAAGACAAATTTCACCCAAGTCTAGAATTAGACGCGTCAGATCTAATGTTATCATATTTAAAACCCTCAAAAACAACCAAGTTATGTTTCTATAAAGCTAACTATGAAAACATAAATAACGATCTGGCGAAAATCGATTGGGACATTGTTTTCAACGGCTTGGATTCCATGGATAAAGTTATACAGCAGTTTTATTCACATCTTCGACGAGTAATAGACGATCACGTCCCAGTAAAAGTTATTTCTAATTCAGGGGCTTTTCCAATATGGTATTCGCGATCACTTATTCATATCATTAAAGACAAGAAAAAAGCGCATTCAAGATGGAAAAAATATGGAAATCCTAGGGACTACGACGAGTTTTCTATACTACGTAGTAGACAAAAAATCATTCAGAAAAAATCTTTTGAATCTTATAAGGAGCATATACAATCACATCTTAAAAAGGATCCAAAACATTTATGGTCGTACTTAAAATCGTTAAGAGCTGGAAATTCGGGCTATCCGAGTACTCTAATGTGGGGTAATAAAACCTTAAACAATGAATCCGAAATATGTACAGGATTTAATGATTTCTTTGAAAGCGTTTTTCAGAAGCCCGCTTCATCATATGATAATTACTTGCTTTCCTACCCAGAGCCACAAGATACTGTACAAACATTTAGGATATCGGAAAGTGCCATAAAAAAATTATTAAGTACAATTGATGACAAGAAAGGACCCGGCACCGACGGCATTCCTCCGATCTTCATAAAAAAGTGTGCCGAAACTTTGTCAAAACCACTCTGTTTGGTATTTAGATTATCCGTCAGTGTTTTCGGTGTATTTCCTGAGATATGGAAAGAAGCGAGGATCGTGCCAATACACAAAGGTGGTTTAAGAGGCCGAGTAGAAAACTACCGGCCCATATCTATATTAAATACTTTCAGCAAGATATTCGAAAAGCTTATTTATAAAACCATATGCACAACAATATTTAAAGCTATTTCCAGTAATCAGCATGGTTTCATGAATAGGCGCTCTACTGTCACAAATCTGGCTGCCTTTACGAACTATATATACCACAGCATGGATGAAGGGTCACAGGTTGATGTTATATACACTGATTTTGAGAAAGCTTTCGACAAAGTGGATCACATCATCCTGCTCCACAAGCTTTATGAGCTAGGAATACGCGGAGATCTCCACAGATGGCTCAGCTCGTACGTCACCAAGAGAAAACAAGCTGTAGCAATAGGTAGTGCGCGTAGCGATTTCGTTTTTATCAGCTCTGGAGTTCCCCAAGGATCAATCCTAGGTCTATTGTTATATTTAGCGTACCTTTTTGACATAAACAACTATATAGTAGATTCCAAACATTAAATAGAACTTCTATATATTAAATAGAATCTCCGTAAATATAGCTAAATGCCTACAAATGACGTATACTAGAAAACTAAAACCTATTAATAATACCTATTACCTTAATAATTTTCCTATTAAAAAGAATAACTCCATTCGGGACCTAGGTATCATATTGGACTCGAAGATGACCATGATTGAGCACATCGACTCGATAGTAGACAAAGCTTATAGGCAGTTGGGCTTTATAAAGAGAGTATGTAACTCCTTCAAAAGTATAGACTGTATTAAAGTTTTATACTTTACATACGTGAGAAGTATTTTAGAATATGCGTGCAGTATTTGGTCACCATGTTATAAAGTTCATATCCACAAATTGGAATCGATTCAAAAAAAGTTTATGAAATTCTTAAGTTTTAAAGATTTTAAGTCTTTTGACACGTACGCGGAAGCTTGTAAATACTACGCCATAGGAACGTTGGAGCAGCGACGTCAACAGTATGATATCGTACTCCTGCACGACATAATGACAGGAAAAATTGATAGCAGTGAACTTTTGTCCAGCATCTCGTTAAGGGTACCGACTCGCCGCAGTAGATTTAAAGCTCCTCTGTTCCACGTTCCATCTGTACATACTAATTATGCCCGAAATTCTGTCCTTTGTCGTGCCGCTCTTACTTATAACATGTACTACTCAAGAATAGACCTATTCTGCTTAACGAAAGCCTCATTAAAAAAAGAGATAAAAAAACTACGGTGAGTAGTTTTAAAGTAATCACACGAGTAACACTGCAAACCTTGGCTCTCAAGAGATCTCGTGTATTGCAGTGTTACTCACACACACACACACACACACACACACACACACACACACACCCTCACACACACTTTAAATAACCTAAGTTTGCACTTTTATTTGGATTTGTTGGGATGTTGTTGGTAAAATTATAATTTATTTGTTTTCTAAATTATTGTAATCTGTTTTGGCCTTATTTGTGTTTTTATAATGTAATTTTTATGTGTAATTGTAACGCTGTTGATTACAAGAAATAAATAAAATAAAAAATATAAAAATTATTCCGTCCATTTTGCCGAGAGTCAGTAAACTTTTTGTATATGAAAAGTAACAACCAGTAAAGCCCCTCAGTTGGACCACCAACCACCACTTAGGCATGGAACCCTAAAACACAACGACACGAAAACCAAATCCAAAAAGCAAATAAAACACTTGATGATTTCGTCTCCCGTATCATGTCATGCCCGACCTAATTTAATTGGCAAAGTTGGAAAACTTTTTGGTTGTTAGCCCTAGTGTCAGAGATTTTAACGCCTCTGACCTAAGGCAATAACATTTTTAGAAAAAATGATCATTCGTAGAATATTTCTTTTTTGTATATATAGGCGACTGAAAAAAACTCTGCAGTTGACTTTTGAATGTATTTTTAATTTTATTATCTTACCAACGTTTTTTTTCAACGTACGATTTTTTTTAAATCTTAGTGTCATAAAGAGAGCTCAATCTTCTCGAGATTATGGATTTCACTAACAGTATTATGTTTAAACCGCTCAAGTGTCTGAAATTTAAATTGGACACTAGGGTGGCACGTGTTACCCCGTCCTGGGACAAATTGAATTCTCTCAAAGCACTGACGACCGTCGACTCCTGCAATTCTCTGATAAATAATGTAAGTCTGCTGAAGACGTTTCGTTTGACACGTTTTTTATGAATATTGTGCAGTCTTGAAAGTGTACGAGTATTTTATAATATCTTTGTAGTTGAGCTAATGACGTGATTTTTTCAATGTCTTAATTTATGTGAGGGAGAAATAACTAAAACTAACAAACAGTATAACGTGAGCAAAGTAGGTATCCCGACGCAAACATTTTTATGTAAAATATTGCAAAGACGAGTTTGCTCTATCAAAAGATCTGCTAACTCTATAAGCCCTTAGTTAACAAACTCTACACCTTAGAGCGCGTACACATAACGTCCAATTTTACAGGATCCTTTATAACTGATCCGTCGCTACTGATGGTAATATTCACACAGCATTTACAGAACCGATTTTTTAGGATCCGACGCTAATAACATATACGTTTAAACGGACCTGTAAAACGAATTGCAGGATCGGTATTTTTACTGGATCAGGAATACTGTATTCTGTGTAAACTCCCTCATACAACTACATACGCTTAAACGGACCTGTAAAACGGACGTTCTATGTGAACGAGTCCTTAGTAAAAAAAAGGGCTTGGCCGAACAAGCACGCAATGCTGCCAGCATGCTGGGTAGGCTGCCAACTGGCAGTGGGCTTTCGCATTTGGATTATTTTTAGACCTTCAAGGGTCTGTGGATGATCCAATTGCTTGTTATGTAGTACTAGTTGATGTTGTTTTAAATTATATAAATTCAGTGGCAGTTGATAAAGGAACTTACCCTAAAAAAAAATTATAAAAACTATTTGTATAACAGAGAAATAATTAACAGTGTAAGTGATCATAATTTTCACTTAAAAAAATCAAACTTATCAATAACCGCGAGTAAGTAAAAGTAAAAGTAAAAAAGCCTTTATTTCCAACTACATGCAGTAATACATTATTTTTAACATTATTTTGACATTGCTATTATTATGTACATTATTTCAAAATTATTATCATCACATTATTTTAATATTATTATTTTATGTCAATTTATATTATAACCAATAGTAATGTCCATTATCCTATAACTAATTATTTGTCAATTTGATGTTTCTGTCAAGTTCAATGTAGATGTCGCCATATTGGCGTAGGCCTCCCCCAGCTTCGACCATTGCTTTCTATCTCTTGCTGTCCTCGTCCATGTTTTCCCAAGTATTTGAGTAAATTCATCTTCCCATCGTCTGTTCGGTCTTCCTCTTTTCCTCTTCTGTTCTCTTGGTATCCATTCCGTCACCTTCCTAGTCCATCTATTATGTTCCATTCTGCATATATGTCCTGCCCAATTCCATTTTAGTGTTCTGATAGTTCTAATTATGTCTCTCACTTTGGTTTTGTTTCGAATTGTAATTGTAAATAACCGCGAGTAGTACCACTAAATAATAAAAAGTCTACTCGTCTGACTTTCAGTACCGTTCTCGTACACAGTCTGAATTTACGAGTAGTTTGCTTTACTAAGCGATGGACTACGCCGTACAAAAGACCCGCTAGGCCAGTTAATGGAGCTATCAGATCAATCCTTCACCTGAACAGGCATTTTAGTGTCTTTAAAATAGGCAAGAGCTAGTCTCTAAGCCGTTTATAGGGTAATAAACGTAGGTTGTCCTTACTTTTTTAATATTATAAATGCGAAAGTAACTCTGTCTGTCTGTCGCGCTTTCACGCTAAAACTACTGAACCGATTTGAATGAAATTTGGCACACAGATAGTTTAGAGCTTGAGAAAGGACATAGGCTACTTTTTGATTCGAAAAATTAGTTTTAAAGGGTTGAAAAGGGGGGATGAAAACGCATTTGCTAGAATCTTAGAAGAAAAAACTTATTTCCTACAATGACAAATGGTAATTTGCATCTTGACTTTTCAAATTACATTCTGCCCAATGCCCATTCAAGGCTGCTCAAGTTGCAAATGTCAAAGTCAATCTATCTTTTCCTGTAAAATTTAGAGCAGGTTACATGTATTTTTTCAGTTTAATTACGTAGTTTTCATTCTAATAGGTATGCCTAGAAAACGCAAATCGAAATATTTTGATGTTTGTCGCTTAGGTTAGGTTTCGCAGCCGACATAAACATAAGCCGAAATCAAAATATAACGCGGGCGAAGCCGCGGGTAAAAGCTAGTAGGGTAATAAACGTAGGTTGTCTATTAACAAAGTAGATTAAACATCATTGAATGTCTTTTATTGTATTTGACATAAACGTTAAAATGGTCTCACATCAATAATTTTGGTGTTTACTGGTTATGATAAAAACGAAAAAATTGGTAAATATTTCTAGCTTCCGTCGATTTATAGGCTTTTAATTATCACATAATTATATTCTCTAAGTAGGGCCGCGGAAATAACATGCCCGCATTTAGAAGTAATTTGTGATTGTAAGTGAAAGGTAACCTATTCGATTTTACCATAAGTAACGTCCCGACTAGAGGCCTTCAAAATTATTGAATCATTTAGTTAAAAACATTTTTTGCAACATATGAAATGTACATGAAGTTCTTAATCGTTTATTTCAAGTAACAATAGGTACATGTCAAAACAAAAAATAAAAATAACATACAAAAATTACAAATTCAAATATACCTTAACAAATTAAATAACCCGCTCGTCATCGTTCCCGGTGCAAAGGTGTCCATAATGCTAGCAGCATAAAAGAAACATAAAAGAATGGATCTTGACTTGATCTCAAACTAATACAAACGTTTCATCATAATTTATATCCCTACCAAAGTTAAACAGCGCCTAAAACCTACCCATATTAATAAGCGTGGTACATAGAATATTGACAAGAAATTCGTTTTCTATATTAAACAAGCTGTACCTACCTACCGCAAGACAACTGACATTAATACCAAAAAGCAATTGGGATTCGAGTCACAATTTCCCCGTAGCAATCCAAAGATCCGGAAACAGGGAGATCCAAAACCCGGACGTGTGCAAGCTCTATATAAATACACGGATATATCGTGTTTGAACGGACAGCGTAGATACCATCTATCGAATTTAAATTGTACACTCTCTAGTAGATTGATTGGTATTGTAGCAGCTGTGGCATTTGAAACAACATTGCTTTGTTTAACCTTTTTGAAAATATTTAGGTTTCAAGAGTATTTATTTTACGAATATTTTTTTTTATCAATCTACTATTAGAGCAAAACGAAGTTATTGTGCCAGATATTTTCGACAAATAAGCGTAAAAACGTTTAAATTTATTTTGTTTAATATTTATGTAAAGGTAACTCAATTAGAAAAAAATTACCAATGGGGTGTTTCAGCATAGATCTTCGGACTCCTTTAAATAAAAACTGACTTACCACATAAGATTTAAACACGCTTTTATCACTATTTAACCGTGTAATTTGTTCTGTTAAACATTGTCTAAAACGTGTGTAAAACTTTTGTGGTGAGACGGAGAGTGTCTACAGAATGTTATAAAAATTGATGAACTAAGTAGTTGTAATAGCTAAAAAATCAAAGTTAAAAGTTCCGTTTAATGCTTTTAATTTGGTTAAGAAAATAAGAGAGAATATAAGGTTTCTGGGATAGGTTAATTTTAGCCAAATAAAGTGATGAAAGAACAGAGACTTATTCGCTACAGGAATAAAATTGCGATACTCTAAGAAGAATTTCCACAAGTTAGAGTTGAATAACAATGCACCAAACGCTCAAGTCAAGAAAATATTTTAATACAAGGACAATATTTTGTTCCATTTGAAGCTGAAACTCGGAAAATTTCAACAGTCTAGACAGCTAACGTGCGATGTAAATTCAAGAAAAACTACGTTTTCGTGGAGGCTACCGTGTACTACCTATATCATCGTGGGATTCCCATTAAAATGTTATTTACAGTCGTGGACGTAATCAGGATGAACATCTTTCCGAAAAGGGGGAGTCAGTTGCTGTTTTGCTGTTCGAAGAATTTGTAAGGGACAAAATCCTTGCTAATATTATAAATCCGAATGTGTGATTGTTGGTTAATTGTTTTGTTCCTCTTTTACGCAGCAACGGAGCAATAGATTGACTTGATTTTTGGCATGAGATAGTTTGAAAGACAGCAAGGGACATAGGCTACTTTATATCCCGGATAAATAAAAATGTATTATGGGGTAGCACAAAAATTAAAATATTACGAGGATGAAGCGACAAGCAAAAGATAGCCATTTAATAAATTCTAGTCGTATAATTGCTTAACAGCTGTTTCTTTATAGTATCTGCAATGAATGAACTGTTATTTATATATTCAACATTTTAATCTTTCACAGGTGGCCAAGGCATATAGCATACAGAACTAACAGCTGACGTCACCGTAAAGTTTTCAAACAACGCAGCGGCAAGCGCAGATTAAGAATCAAATTAATGTTCATCTATACCTAACTTAATAATAACTAAATTAAGTCTGCTAAATTTGAGCGTAATTCACTGGTACTTTTGAAAAAGTATTTGAGATGCCTATTATTTGAGTAATGTCTATGTTGCATTCAAAATAAAAAAGGTGCCTATAATAACTAGCAGTAGTCATTTTAAGGTTTATTTATTGATGATTAGATAAAGTCTATTCTTTTGAGATTATAATCTTCTATTACGTGCATTTTCTATTGCTCTAAATTATGTATTGTAGTATACTTTTGAAAGCTTGACCCAACTGTCGCCCTTAGTACGTCCATCTTCTTAGCCCCTATCCCGCGAGCCAGCGAGCCATGTTCGGATAATTTTACTAAGGAAATAGTTTTGCCTTGAAGATTTTTCGTTTGAAAATAAGGAGCCGATGCAGACTAGTATATTTTACCGCGAAGTTTTCAGACGGGGATTTAAAACATTTTTATGAATCCTCATACTTTATGCTAAGCTTATGTTAATGTAACGCGTTGGAAATGGAATGCTTTTGTTTGTTATGTTTACTTTCTTTAAGTTTTTATAGCTATTATGGAGATAAAGCTATTTGAATGATCCATCAAAACTGATTAGAATTATTAATTGGGCTATAGAGATAAACGAAAAAATAGAAATCATCCTTATCAGAAGCCGTAGGAAGATTGATAAGTAGTACTTGTACATCGTAGGTACTTTTTATGTAGGCACTGATCATATTTTCTCGTGCCAAGTTAAAGCCTAAATTAATAATTAAGTTTTGCAAAAAAATGTCACCACCTATTTCAACCGTGTACTGAATTTGAATAGTTCGCACGAATCGATGTGTCATGCATGTAGTCATTTTTATTATTATGGATTTCTCAAAAACTGCTCAGCCGATTTCTACAAAATTTTAATGGGACCAAAGTAGGTAGAACCTTTTGAAATAAAAAAGATTTTTTAAATCGCTTCACACATGGCGAAAATATCGACGAACATGTACACAAAAAAAAAACAGAGACGAACATAGTACCTCCTCCTTTTTGAAAGTCATCATCATCAGCCTGTATCGACCCACTGCTGAGTATAGGCCTCCTCTCCCTTGTGCCAGTTTGCCCTGTCTTGGGCTGCTGGCTTTTGAATGTCAGTAAAAGTTATTTGCACTCAGCGCGATCTAGTTTCTTCTGTCCACTTTGAGTACACGTCTAATTCAGCGCATGTCGGTACGTAGTCCCATGCAAATATTTGTTGATACCATCAATACCCAATCAAAAGATTAGAAAACATTTTGCTGGCTGCAGATGTCTAATAGAATCTTGATGCCGTTGGTTCAAATCCCATTCCCAATTTGTTCCAAAGTACTATTATATTCTCAACTTAGCTCTTCATTGTTTTTACCAAAATAAACCGGTTTATTTCTCACAAAATAGTGCCCTTACTCCAATATACCCGCCCCTGTCAGGTTTATTGATTGATCTGGAACATTCCACACCGACACCTGTTGCAGAACTGTTACAAACATTCTACTGGTGCCAACGAAGAAAGTTAATTGAAAACGTGTACCTTTTATGTGTTTTTGTTGGATTGTAAGAGTACTTATTTACTTAGGACGGGTCGCTGTCATCCTTTCTGTTTTTCTAGGACTAACTATCTCGTACTTCAATTTTTATCAAGATTAATTCATAACATGAATAATAAGAGTGTGGATGAATTGTGTGAAATACTCGTATGACAGGCGAGAGAAAGGAATTGATGATGAGCTGACGTATGATAGAGTGAAGTGTCGAAAGGAAATGTGCTGTGCCGAACCTACTTAATGGGATAAGGGTTAGAAGATGATGATCAATTCATAACATGACTATTTTATTGGGTTAATTCAAAAGGTACATTAATTTTTAACATTTTTTTACTAATTGCCTACTCAAGAGATATTAGAGATAAAAACTATTTTATAATAAAATAAGTATAATAAAAATTAGATTTTTATATAATGGTCACAATTACATGAAAATTGCAGGCCTGGAAGTCTTAGCTGAATTCACATCAGTGTTTTGACTCCAATTGACGCTCTGTAATTCAAGGAAAAAACAAATACTAATAAAATAATACAGGATTTCAATGTCCCTACAGATAATTTTTAGAAATTCCATTTAGCTCAATAACCTCAATCTTGAACTACATAACGCACCTATTGCAGTAGAAACACAAATTTTGGATGCTAATATTACTCGTAGATAAAATACCAAACGTTGAGCTAATCAGTGACCAAAATGGAATCAAAAAATCTTTCACAAACAAACTCTATTTCACTTTATGGCACCTTACAGTAACAAACAGCTTTGCCGCCGAATTGCCCAAATCTAATTCCCAATCAGACCAAATGAGACTTAATTTTACCCAAAAAAATTAAAATATGGCCATTTACCATAATTTGTCTAACTCCTATTTATATCTTTATCTTTACTTGTAATAATTAAACATTACATGTGTTACCTTTATGAACGTTAAATAAGATTGCTTTTATGTATTGTGAACTATGATACAAAACGTACGAAACCGAAAACGAATATATTATCTGTAATTTTTTTTCCAAGGTATCATTAAGCTCAATTTATGGGTAAAAATTCCAAACCATGAACTATTTACTGCTATTTTTTTTTTAACTTTCGCGATTTGAACACATTATTATTATGATCGTCGGGATGGTGAGGTATTTATTTATCTCGTAATTTTGAAACGAGATTAGTCGCGTAGTACATAAGAATAATATTTACTGCTAATCAGTAACCAAAATCGAATCAATAAATCTTTCACAAGCAAACCCTATTTCACTTTATCGCACCTTACAGTAACAGCCTTACCGCCCAATTACCCAACTCCGATTCCCAATCAGACCAAATCGGTTCCAATTTTGCGAACTCAATTAAAACTATGGCCATTTGTAACGTCCAATGAACAAGGCTGTGGGTACTTACGTCAAAATTTTAATGTCTTCAATAGCGTGAATGTCTGGAAGTACTCAAATTGTTCGTAAAATTAAATCGTATCTATGGGACTAGCACAGACACTACACAGTCTGTGTCGTAGAAGTACCAATTTCCGAAGACATAAAGTATGAAACGAATGTAGACGAGACCCACTATTTCTCGCTTTGTTTCACTGGCAATCTATCCACATAAGTTAAAACAGGATAGCACGATTCCTCACGATTCCTTCGACTTCAATAAAATTAGACAAAAAGAAAAAAACGAGCGACCGAAATGAGGTCACTGAGCGCATGCGCGGTTTATGCGAGCGACCAAAATAAGGTCACTGGGCGATTGAAGGGATAACCCTTCAATCGCCCAGTGACCTTATTTTGGTCGCTCGCATAAACCGCGCATGCGCTCAGTGACCTCATTTCGGATAGTGTATGTACTTATGGATATCCTAATTCGGTTTCACAATAGGGTAGTTGACTGGTATTAAATTAGTTAAAAGTATTAGGTTTGGTGAATTGTGCAATTTAATGTGATTCGTAACCCGAAAAAAATAATTGAAATTGACTTCTCAAGTTCAGAGATATAAGCTTGTAAAGATTTTGGTAGGGAAAATGAGGGGATGTCTTGTTCCTTTTTTCCCACAAAGCGTAACATTGTATGACACTTGCAGACAGTGACGTCATAACCTGCTTAGTGCACTCTCTGTCTAGCACGAAAATAAATATGCTTGTAACTTCTTTATTTTAAGGTTTATTTCATTTTTGTTTTCGATAATCGGCTCGGACTTCACAAATACTGTCAACTAGTCTTCTCGTATTTCATGATTTTGATATAGAAACGTACTTAGGAGGTAACCCGTGGTAGTCTAGTGGTAATAATACCCGCCTTGCAATCGGAGCTTGTGGTTTCAAATCCCGATCCCATACCACTGAGTTTTTTTTGGAACTTACGTGTTGGTGCGAAGTGTTGTTTTGCACTTTGCAAAACTATGGAGTTTCTTTGAATCAAACTGAGAAATCGTCAAAATAAATCAGGGAAGTTCACCATGCATTTTTTAGAGAGAAAATTAACTTTTTGTAAGGAACAGCTAATTGTTTTACGGTTTCGCCCTTGGTTGCCCTTTGTAAATCAACATCTTGTTTATTCATCATCAACATAATTGTCTCAACATGTACAAATGTATCTACATGTCGAGAGTCGATACACTCAAGTGATGAAAATTATTTTCGTGAATTCGGGTTTGCAAATAAAATCAATTGTCAGAATACAATGAGTCAAAGCGTTAAGTAGTATAATTTCATCAAACAATGTGCCTGTCGTCTAGAGGTACACCCGGTAAGATAAATTTCGCCCTAACATGTCTGATGAAACAAGATTTTTTAGGGTTCTGTACCCAAAGGGTAAAAACGGAACCCTAGTACTAAGACTCCGATGTCCGTCTATCCGTCTGTCTGTTTGTCACCAGGCTGTATTTCATTAACCATGATAGCTAAAAAGCTGAATTATTCACAGATGATGCATTTTTGTTAAAACAGAATAAAATTCATATTTAAAAGGGCTCCCATACAACAAACGTGATTTTTTAGGAGTTATTTGCTCGCTAGCTAACGGTAAGAAGTATAGGGCTAAGGGGGCTACAACACGGTGCGGAACCCTCCGTGCGCGAGTCCGACTCGCACTTGGCTGATTTTCTTACACCGAACAAAACTCAGTTCTACTTCGTTTCTAAGAAAACTTGACTAGCAAAACGCTTATCGAATCGAATGCAATCGATATTCTTAGTGGCAGTAAGCGGTATGCATTTAGGCAGAGCACAGACTGCGGTCTGCACTGAACTGAATACTGCGGTCCCGATTCATATTTCGAATTTACGATACTCGATTGTTTGAGTATCGGAAAACATTCCGATTGAATTCTGTGGCGACGCTTTTGGATATCACATTTTTGTATCCAGTGTTTTGATACAGTCTACATCACAGAAAGATACTTTGACAAAAACCTCTCTGTTTGCTTTATTTACTCGGTTGCTGTTTTATTCACTCCAAACTGTGAAAATAGCAGTATCACATTTCTGTAGAACGAAGTAAAGTACCTATATAGCATATTTAACATAATTTGTTTTATGAGTATTGGAAAACGTTCCGATTAAATTTTGTACTGTAGGCAGTTTTGATACAGTTTACTCTACAAATACGCAAACCGCTTTCTTTTTTCCGTATAGTTGTTTTTTATACCTACATTAAACTAAAATAGCAGTGTTACGCTTTTGTAGAATTTTATTGGAAATAGTTATTTTAAGTATAAATAAATAAACTAGTCTGTCTGTGTAGCTAGGTACGTACTCTATGCAGTATAGGTAAAACCTATGTAACTTGTGAGGAATTTTAAAACTGACAAAACCTTTTTTTTCAACATCTAGAAGTAATTCGCTACACAAATTTCGTACTTAAATATGCTGATGAATAATACCTAGTAGGAAATATTTCAAAACATTACACAAAAAGGCCCCATCACAATCCGAGCACAAAACTATGAAAAACACGACAGCCCTAAACGACGCTATATTTCAAGATCAGGCGCCGGTAAAAGGCAAAAAAGCATAAAAAGCAAAATAGTTCACATACAATAAATTGCCGAAACAAAAACGTATTCGGCATTTAAATCACGACGCGCGGTGCCTCGTCACAAGTCACTGGCCGTTGTCATTTATCAATAAAATGGAGATGTGGCCCAATAAATTATCACTCGCTCGCAATATGTACGCCGAATGCAAACATCAGCCAGCCAAATTACAAGTGGAAAAATAACGATATGTACACGACAGAGAATAATTGCGCTCGCTCCGTCGACGTATAGTTAATTTTGCTTGTTTTGCTTATTTCGGTTGTAGTCCCCGAGCCAGGTTCTAATTTTGTAAAACCCGGGCAATAACTGTTAAAATGCTTCAGAGTTTTACGAAGTCTCGTAACCGTCAGTTGTGGTTCCATGGTTGGGTCTTCAGAAGCTTCTCACTCATGTAGTGGACATCAGCTGACAATATATATGCAGAAATGTAGCCAACCGATGAATTATTTAATTCACAAAAGCATATATAAACATTCATTCGCCAATTTTTCTTGAAAAAAAAAAACACTGAATCCTTGCTAATATTATAAATTCACAAGTGTGTTTGTTGTTTTGTTACTCTTTCACGTAGGAACAGAGCAACGAATAGACTTGGTTTTTGTCATGGATATGGTTCAAAGGTATAAAAGTGAAAAAAGCTACTAAAGGATAGCACAAAGTTAAAATATCAAACGAGCAAAGCTGCGGGCAATAGATAATATATATTAAAAATATGTTATAAAATAATGTTTCTATGTTTGTGTGACCAGTATATTTTTGTTTTCAACAAATAATAATAAATAAACATATCTTTATTGTACACCAAAAATTACAGTAATATACAATAGAAACTACAAAAATGACGACTAAAGGTACTTTTTTTTTTTCAAATGAATGGAAGGCTGTCTGATATTAGCTTACCCACAAAATTACAATCGACGACCACAGGGCTTCATGCGACTTTCTGAAGCATTCAGCAAATAATTGCCCGAGAGAATTTCAAAAATCGGTTGCTGGCTCTGGGGCTATTATTTGTGTTTGAGCCACCACGAGGCGTTGCCGGGTGTTCGCGCGTCGTGTTCACGCCCCATTCCAAACTCAAATTGAAAAGTTCCCGAATACGTAATGGTTACGTGCA
This sequence comes from Hypomecis atomaria, assembly GCA_964007245.1. Lineage (NCBI taxonomy): Eukaryota > Metazoa > Arthropoda > Insecta > Lepidoptera > Geometridae > Hypomecis > Hypomecis atomaria. Next base: position 18,268,770 of record OZ023293.1, read on the forward strand.
CTTTTTGTCGGATGGCTCAAACTTTTTGAGCTCATTTACCGAAGTTCGGGGACACAAAAAGGTCTAATTTTGTCATTCTCTTTTTATGGTAAAAATATTTTACTTATTTCCCCTTCGAGGCGGCCGATTAATTAATGGTTTTAATTTCGAAAGTTTTTATAAAAGGTAGAGTTTTCGTGTTGTTTGAGACTTAGACTATTTTGCAATGAAGATGCTTAACGTCCGTCTGCTTGCTGGAACGCCTACGGAGAACATTTTGCTTGTGAAAGTTAATCAAAGTAAGCTTAGTCAAAAGAATATTTAAGGAAGGAAGCATTTTCAAAGTTTATTGGGTCGCCGGTTAATAGAATCAATTTTATGTTAAACTTTACAGTCAATTTATGGTTTCTCTTTTGTTTTAATGAGATGCAATTTGCGGGAGAAACTTTAAATTACGAATGCAATAAAATTTGAAACTTTTCAGACAATCTATCGGGTTTTCTGGCTGTAAATTTTGACAGTTCCCCAGTCCCTCAAGTTTGAATTAAATTCTTCAAAGTATTACTGGGTCTTAAATTAACGAATTAAATTTTAATCCCATTTTGCGAATTTGGTGAATGTCGTACAGAGTTAGTAATAAAACTTTTTTTTTTGCATTCTACTCATAAAACGAGGTCGTTGGTTTTCTAAAAGTTGCCTGAAAGAGATTACTAGTAACGGCTAAAGATTATAAGGCTGCTAATTGTGACATTATTGTTAAGTTTTAATTTTAGTTTTGTTAGAAATGTAATCTATGTATAACTAAAATAACACATTTATTTATTTTTTATGCTTATTATGAGCATGGCACAGCATTAATTAATCGCAGAACTTAAAAGTCAATTTAATTACTCCACTGATAAACAAACGCACACCTAATCAATTTATTTAAAAAAAAATCATTTACCTAAGTGTTCCAACTGCTCAGAAATAATTTCACAAACAGAGACAAAGACAACTACTTACCCTCATTTTGCTCTGAGAGCTAATTAAAAATCACAATCACTACAAAGTTTGATTATCTAATTATGAACTGAATATAATGAACTCATTTCAATTATTTACACATCTGTGGCGCCAAACATGAGTTAAACATTCAGCAATTAATTTCTGAAATCCTATTTCAATTGGGTTACACAACTAAAGGCTCATTTTCATTGGTCGTTATACATCAGGCGGGGAGTCCCTGGATACGGGCTATCGACTTATCTAGAAAGTAGGCTATCTATATTTTGGTCGATATACGGTATGCGGGTGTTCCCCGCACGTGTCCTAACAACCAATGAAATTCATCGGTGGCAAGCAAGCAAGCGTGGCGCGCGGACTCGGTACCTCTGCTCAGTACCATTCTTTCAAAAACAAATACGCGGTGAAGAATATCCACGAATCCGCAAGCAGCTCCTATCGACTAATCAAAACGGCTATCGCATGCTGGCCCTATGGCACGCTTAAGCAGAAATCTTCCGTACCTCACAAGCAGGCAATGAAAACGAATACAGCATGCGGTCTCAATGCAATTGTGGTTGTAATAAATAAATACTAGGGGACATCTTACACATGGTCTCTGACCCCAATCTAAGCAAAGCTTGTGATATGGCTGCCAGAGACTGATATACATACACTACATAGGTACATACTGATATACATATACTACATAGGTATAAATATTTTAAATACATACTTATATAGATTACCAAAATAACAACCAGACACAGAGCAAACACCTATGTTCATCACATAAATAGTTGCCCTGGGTGGGAGTCGTACCCACGCCTCTTTGATTCAGAAGTCAGGGTTAACTAACAACTGAGCTACCGAGGCAGTCAAATAAAGAGTTTTGTCTGTCTGTCTGTCACTATGGCATGCGTAAACAGAAATCTCTTGTGCCCCGAATGCGAGCTCTAACGTCGTATGAAAATGAGCCTTAAACATTCAATGGGTAGAAAATTGAGATTATAATCATACATACTAGAATTTCATAATGCCACTACGTAAATTAATACGGTTCTGTGAGCAATACTGTCGAAACATTGTGATAAAGCGTTATTAATAATTTGATTAATTGCTTGAATTCATTGTAAATGCCAAACAAATAATTATTTGGCATCATTGTTTGAAATGAATTCTGATAGACTCTAGAGACAAAAGACATAAGACCCTTTTCACCTAGGTACTTACTGTATGAATATTTTTTGATAGAATTATTTTAAACATAATTATTTTTCGCAAAAAATGGCAAAACCGCCTTTCGTCGTGTACAAAAGTGGGACTACTGTGGGAGTATACCCTTTCGAACTAAAAAATAAATTTTTGATTCGGTTCACAATTGGCGAAATTATCGATGTTCATCCTTCCTTACATAGTCCTTACATAGTATAAAATAAAGTCGCTATTTTCGTTTGTTTGTTTGTCTGTATGCTTAAATCTTTTAAACTACGCAACGGATTTTGATGCGTTTTTTTAAATGGATAGAGTGATTCAAGAGGAAGGTTTATATGTATAAAAATTCCAGAAATTCCCACGGGAACGGGCACAACGCGGGTGAAACCGCGGGGCGCTGCTAGTATAAAACAAAGTCGCTATTTTCGTTTGTTTGTTTGTCTGTATGCTTAAATCTTTAAAACTACGCAACGGATTTTGATGCGGTTTTTTTTAATGGATAGAGTGATTCAAGAGGAAGGTTTATATGTATAATACACCTGTGCGAAGCCGGGGCGGGTCGTCTAGTCGTGTATAAAATTTGGATATTTCGCTCGAATTGCTTATATTATTGTTGGTTTTTTCAAAAACGGATCAGCCGATTTCTGTAAAATTTAAATGGGACCACCTAGGGAGTATACCCTTTCGAACAAAAATATAATGTTTTGATTCGGTTCACAATTGGCGAAATTATCGATGAACATACACAAAAAAAAAAATACGTAGACACGAACATAGAACCTCCTCTTTTTTGGATGTCGGTTAAAAAGTATCACAACCGACTCAAACATTGTATGCCATTTTTAGATCATTGTCGACATTTCAAAAACTAACCAACCAATATTGATAAAATTGAATAATAATTTCGGGGCATACCTTTGGCAATAAAATAAAATAAATAAATAAAATATTAGGGGACTTCTTACTCACGGTCTCTGACCCCAAACTAAGCAAAGCTTGTGATATGGCCGCCAGAGACTGATATACATACACTACATATACATATTTTTAAATACATACTTATATAGATAACACCCAGACACAGAGCAAACACCTATGTTCGTCACATAAATATTTGCCCTGGGTGGGGATCGAACCCACGCCTCTTTGACCAAGTTGTTAGGGTCACTAACCACTGAGCCATCGAGGCAGTCAAAAAATATTTATCAATATCGGACTAGTCTGTAAAAGCTACGACTTGGCGGGAGCACTACCGTGCTCCAGATGCGTGTTCATACGAGTATAATATAGTGTAAATAATTTTTGTACAAAATTATTTTGCCTATTTTCTTGTAGTTTATTGAATCAGGTGTTACTTTGCCGAAATTCATCTTCAAATTCTTGTTATGAATAAATATTTAGTGTATTTCCGCTCTGTCGTAGTCATATAAGTTAAGGGTACCATTCAAAATCCAAATTAAATCACAAACAAAATTAGTAATTAATCATCAACCTGTATCATGGTTCGACTATGGATAGGTTAAGGCCCATATCACAGCGAAACCGCGATTTTGATCAATTTCGGCGTTCTTTTTCTGAGAAACTTACAACAAACAACTGCTTTAACTTACTGAAAAATTGAAATCAAATATTATTATTGTCGGTAGCATTTTCTAATTTTAGATTTTGTTTTCTTTTTTCATATTAATATCAAAATTTCAAAGCCAGTCTTTCGAAAAATGGGTGGTTTTAGAGTCCATTTATTGAAGTATAGTGCAGAGCATATAAATTAAAAAAAATATTTTATTATGTGTTATATTCTTAATTGAACGTTAGCATTTTCAAAATTTCGATAAATGTTTGTGTTTTTACAAAAAATAATATCTAATTCAGCAGCACAAAACTGCTAAAAACGCCCTGATACAGCTGCGAATATCTCTTTTTCACATTGTTATTTTGATGCATATTTTATACCAAAATAGAGTTTAATTTATATATAACTAGAAAGTTGTAATTTTTTTTAAAATCATATCTCAAAAAACTTAAAATAAAGCCATCTATAACCGCCGAAAATACTACAAAACGCGATGTATTGACCGTACGGATTCAGTACCGCGCGAGCGCTCGTCGAGGTCGGATCTATGTCCGATTTTTGAATCCCAGACAATAGTGCGTTAACGTTATAGTGCGCTCAACAAATATTGATCTCGTGAGTATAAATTTAATGATTAATATAATATTGAACAGTTTTGTGTGGTGACATATTTTATGATGTTTATAATCTGAAATCGTGAACGGTACCTATTTTATATTCATTACATTTTGATCGCGCTGGATGCAAGCCGCTTCCAGCCGGTCTTATTGGAGATCCATAGGAAAGGCTTTTATCCAGCAGTGGACGTCCTTTGGCTGATGTATAGATGGATGGATGGATGATATTTAAATCTTAGATGAAAGCCGTATTATTTTTAATTAATTAATAACTGTTATATAGAAATTTGTGTATTTTCAGTAGGTATTTATTAATATGTTTAATGTGAGTACGACATGCAAATATTTTTGTAAAACTTGATTGATATTGAACAATTTGGATTTTATTGAATACAGTCTATTTCTTTATTTTTTTAAAATTTTGGTTGTAATATTGATTGCGACTGTTTATATCTTAGCGGCAATGTTTATATAATCTGAAATTGTGAATGATACACTTATTCATTACACTTTGAACTTAGCCAAAAGTGCGGAGACATAACCTAGCATGTAACTATTACTTTGATATTTTGTATGACAATAATATTTTGATTTCATTGTGACTGTATCTGTTAAAAACATAATAGATTCTAATCTAAAAGTGAGAGAATTAAAGTTCAATACAATAGTGGCACGTGCTCCAAGCAAATAACGAAAACAAAAGAATCTTGCTATTTATGACTTCAGGTGTCTATCTTAGAAGACATGCCAAATATCCGGGTGTATTTCCAAGAACAAGACCTGTGGTGTAGGCAGTTAAATGATTTTTTTTTATATTTCTAGCATGGGTCGAAAAGATCCTGTGTACAGATGTGTGAAAAAAGAAGATTTCCTGCATCACTGAAATAAGCACATGAAGCAAGGCAAAGCTACGTTTAACATCATATATCATAATATGTACATATTTATGAATTTGAATGTTTAGTAATAATATGAATCTTTATGCCTTATTTTAAAGATATTATATATACCAATATTATAAAGTGGAAAGATTTGATTGTTTGTTTGCATTGAATAGGCTCCGAAACTACTAAACCGATTTGAAAAATTCTTTCACTGTTGGGAAGCAACACAATCCCCGGGTGTCATAGGCTATATTCTATTTAAAAAAATAGGGAGGCTGCTAGTACTTAGTAATTATAGTTATGTTTCAGAAAAAAACTCAAAGCCGATATGGCTTCATGTTCATCTCCAGTAGATAAGGAAGACGTCGATATCGATGGAGATGTATGTAATAATATACTTAGGTATCGATATAGATAAATTAAGATTTCAATGTAAGTAAAAGTAAAACATGTACCTAAGTGTAGAAGTATGGTTGCATAGTTATAATCCGTGACTTATAAAGATATAAATAGATGTGAGTGATTCGAATTTCATCGAATGTAAATCAAATTATTCGAATGTAAGGGAAAATAAATGTGTGATTCATTAAATTACATAATATTATTTAATTTTTAATCAATGTTCCTAAAATATAAGATCCTTACATTGTTTAGTATCAACATTCCTAAAAACAATGCAATTCAAAAAGAGCGCCGCAGGTGTTTTGACGATTCGCAATAAAAATAGGGCAAGATTTATGACCTCAGGTATCCTTCTTAGAAGTTACCACATCTTGAAGATTTAGTACCTACAAAACAAATTACCTCTTTGTATACTGACTCAATAAATAAATAATATTGATTATAATTCCTGATTAGAATTAACCAAATACTGTGATTAGTAATGAACCAAACAAATAGAATAAATTTTCAATTTATCAGTAAGTCGCTGCGGTGATAATTCGGGAAAAATGATAATTTAGATAGAAAATATGTTAAAGTGTAAATTAACAGTTACATTAAACAAAGATACAAAAATAGTTACACCAAGCCACAGTTCAATATCTGTATCTAATAATTAAATAATAGTAAAAGTATCAAGATTGTTCAGTGACTGCAGCTGCACAGCGCCGTGGCCATAAAACTCCGGCCAAGTCGCCGCCGTGCGTAAAACCCGATTTTGAGATAGACAATTTCGCTATAGCCCTCTTAAGGTTAGGTTAGGTTAGATCAGAAAAAAAAAAAAAAATTGTTAGGTTAGGCTAGGCTTAGGTATGTTTACAAAATATTAATGAACCTGAAACAAAATTATAATCTGTTAAAAATAATAACAAATAATTAAACCTGTAACAAAATAGTGATTAGTGATCTCTCTAAAAAATGTAGTAAACCTGAAAATAACATTTAATTAATATGTTAAAAATTACAAATATAATTTATTTTTTATAAAAAATGGTATAAAATATTTGAAAAAATACTTAGTCAATAAATAGCACCCCTATTCTTACTGTACTCTATTCGACACGTGTTTCGCCTCTAAACGAGGCATCTTCAGTACGTGTTGACTCTTCGAGCTCACTCGCAAGAATTCTCAAGAAGAATTTATTTTCTTGTAGATCGCAATCACCCAATCCGCACGGGTTATTCAGAACTGATGTACTAAATGAAAGAAGGTGATTCTGTTCATCAGCATAAACATTGTTTACCTTGAAGCTAACCCGGAATTCGAGAAAGAGAAATAATCTGCTTCAAAAATTTTGTCGATTTTGAGTTGCAGGTTACCTGAACGGCTGATTTTTTTCCCGAATTCCTGTTTGGCCCCATTGTAAAAGTATTTCAGAATAATGGTTTGAATTACCTATTATTGGCTTAGTATAGGGTGTTAACCCAGTAAAAGTTACAAATAATTATAAATTGGCTACTAAGTAGTTTATTTTATTTTTTATTGGAATTTGTAGTAACTATATTATCTATTATTTTTTTTACGTTTAAGCCACCGTCCTTGTTGTCTATACGTTTCCTTACATCTTAAGGAGGTTGTCCGGATGAAATCACTTTTCCGATAAGACCGCCTTTTGTGCCTTTTCTGTCTTTGTTTCTTTTGTTATGGTTTCCTATGTGTTGGTGTCAATAAAGTGTTGTTGCATTGAACGAAATACGTTGATTGAAACAATTAAAACAACCGGGACCTACAATTTAATGTGTCATCCGAGCCACGCTAGCGCCCAGTAGTAAATCCCACTCACGGTCACCCATCCGAAGACTGACTGAGCTGAACCGTTGCTTGACTTCGATGATCGCTAACGAACACTAGTCAAACTACTAGGTCAAACTACCATCGACTTGGGTTTATTTTGTAGCGCTACAGTGAACAGTGAACTAGTTGGTTGTAAATAAAACCAAACAAGATTCAGAGCTGCGCCATCAGTTCCGTGTTTTAGAAACATATAAATCGCACAGGTACCTTTGTTTATCTGCGCCCATTTCTACCAGCGAGTGAGATTTACTGCTTTCACAGCGACATTTAGTTGTTTACGTTTGTTGTTGACCTGAAACCGTGAATTGTATATTTTACAAATATTTAAATCATTTTTAGGGTTCCGTACCCAAAGGGAAAAACGGGACCCTATTACTAAGACTTCGATGTCCGTCTGTCCATCTGTCCGTCTGCCTGTCTGTCACCGGGCTGTATCTTATGAACCATGATAGCTAGGCAACTGAAATTTTAACAGATGATGTATTTCTGTTGCCGCTATAACAACAAATACTAAAAAGAGAATTAAATAAAAATTTAAGGGGGGCTCCCATAAAACAAACCTGAATTTTGAGACTTTTTTCGCTCTATATTAATAATGGTAACAGGTAGATGCTTGAAATTTTCTCAGGATATTTAGTTTTATATTCACTTTTATAATAAATAATAAAAGTAAAAAATAAATATTTAGGGGGGCTCCAATACAGTACGGAACCCTCCGTGCGCGAGTCCGACTCGTACTTGGTCGATTTTGGATTCAGGCATGTTTTGTTAACTTTTGGCGTGACCCTAATTTACCTAAATCAGCTTGAGATACAATTGTCATGCTTATTAATCTAATGTAATTTATTTAAATTTCACAACTATACTAATCACATGGGTTTAGATAGTGAAATTTACTTATAGCTATTACGATTGAGATACAAATAAGTTTGTCAACTTAATAGGTATAACAATGATTCATTAAAATCTAAGTTAGTCAACTACTTATTAAAGTTAAAGTACAAATAGTAGTTTAGTAGTTGTATGTTATTTTTTAGTTGGTTTTGGGTAGTGAGGCTAAAGCTTTAATTGGGGAAATTGGGCGCAGGCTAAGGGAGAAGACAAATGACTCCCGCTCCGGCTCGTACTTGGCGCAAAGGATGGCCATCGCCATCCAGCGAGGTAATGTGGCCAGCATTTTGGGGTCGCCGGGTATGGTCGGAGATGGGTTGTGTGTTTAGTTTTTAAGGTTGACTTTTGTGCTATATTTTCTATATATATAAAGAAATAAATAAATAAGTTATTGAATTGTTGGAATGTTTTAAAAAAAATAAAATAAAGTTAAATTTAATAAAGTTGTGTTGAAAAAATAAATTATAAATAGTAAAAGCACACAAAGAAAAATAAAGAAAGAGGATGTTTTCTTCAGCGAAAACTTAAGTCATTATCACAAAGATATTTTGAAGCAGTACAATTTCTACCGGACTTATCAAAAATCCGTAGGTAAGACCTATGTCAGGTATGTATTACGGATAATACGACGGTAATAACATTACAAACAATGTTTGACCGACGAAACGGAGGTGGTACTCATAGCACTCAATTCGACGCGTATATATGTATATTTTTTTATGTATAACCACGCATAACTTTTAACGTAGTGGTCCGATTTCAATAATTCTTTTTTTAATGGAAAGAGTATACTTCGAAATTGTTTGTAAACGGTTGAAGTTGGTCATGCTATTTTTTGCAAAAAATAATTATACATAGTATTTTAAAGGTGCAGTGGAGTTCAACAGATCAAAAGCAGTTAAATCAAATGTTGAAATGATATAGTTCGCTCCAATCGATGTTTGCCATTTTTGTTGATTTTTACCCAACCAACGTTTTTTTTTAACATTTTTTACCAAATTTTTACCATTTTGATAAAATTTATTTTAAGCCAATTTTGAGGTAGGTATATGTGGTCGTTTGAAATTTAGCGCCAAATATTTAAATTAATTCAGATTTGACTCGTGGCGCTAGTGATGAGTGACTTTGCTATGTCGTTTCTGTCGACGTGCATTCTTATAGCAATTTGGAGTGCTAGCTCAATATAATAAATTAAACCTTGACAACTTTGCAGTTGTAAATAACTTATATTTCTATAAAACGTTAATAGCTAATTTATTTTAGCTAAAACTTATGTGTGAAAATAATAATTACATGAGCTGATGACAAGACAAGGGCTTCATCATCGCCAAAATATTGCGTAAGTAGAAACGTGAGCTGATTGTGAAAAAAATTAAAAAAAAAGAGATGTCAGATTATTGTCATTGTTAAACTTAAAAAACAATCTCTAATTTTGGTTGTAATCGTTCCATTTTTAGTATTTAATCAATAAATTGTGAATTAATGGTTTCTATTTGTATTATTTAGGTTCCTGTCTCTCATAGCAGCGGTGGGATGGGATATCCATCATGACCTTTGAAGGGCTGTGTGAAACTTGCGAACACGTGAAGAAACTGAGGAAAATCTGAGAAAGCCTTGAAGATTTAAACTAAATACTAATGCAGAGACCCGTTTCGCAAGGAAACAAACCAGGTGATGTTTTTTTTGTATGATATATTGGCAACGCAGAGTGACGAGATCGCAATATTTTACTTCTAACCTCAACTTTGTTCTTCTTTGGTTTGTGATATAGAAACGGTAGATAACTAAATATTACATGCCATTGTGACTGCCTGTAAGTACTTTCAAAGGACTACACTCTCCTGTTGCATCGAGGAAGTGTTTTTGATGTAGGTAAAGTATGAGAATTGCAATAGTCTGTTGCAGAGTTTTCTGCCGAGTGCTGGTCTTCAGCTGAGATGGAGGATGATCCATACGGTTTACTTCCGTAGTCATTACATTATGACAATTGTGATATTTATCTCTTTGTTTTCCTTCAAAAGCATTATCTCTTCTTCATTATCTGATCAATTTGTATAACACTCACAAACAGACGTAAGTCACAATTAAACCTTGAAGACCTAGTTTCATATTCGGCTAATTTAGAGTTATAATTAACTAGCTACTTTGTCCGGCTTCACCCAGCTATGAATGAATTATAGGTATAAACCTTTTGAAAGAAATGTTTTATACAATAGCGGAAAACTGCATTGCAATCTGTTGTATAGTTTAGGTCATTTAAGAGAAAACAAAGGCACACAGAGATAGAGACTGCTTTATAATGCGTAGTGATATTGTTATAGAGCTAATGCAAGTTGTTTTTCTGGCAGAGAATGAAAAATGCAGTTCTAAGCTGAAGCTGATCCAGTGTGGCTAAGAAAGATGCTGCAGTACTACAAGCAATGTAAGAATGCTTCGAGGCATATGCCTCATGCTAACGGCTACACACTGTCTTCAATTCCCCGTGCAACATGATCATCTACGCATTCCTCATGAACAGAGAGCTGATATCTGACAGTGGATTTTATATGTTATGAATGAGTAATAGGTAAATAATTTATTTTGTTCATGTTTATTTTTGATTGTTGCAATAATGCCAGAATAAGTGTTGGAGGTACTAAAGTATTTATTAGTGATAGCTGGCTATCTTCCAAAATTATTTTTAATCTAGAATAATATTACAATTTTACTGTTATGTTGGTTGTTGCAATGGAAGAACTGATAATTAATTATGTTGAAATAAAATACCTTCGCTAAAATATGGCCAACCTATCATGGCTGAACTATCTGTCTTTACTGCTATAATATTATCTATGTAATTTTACATTCATGTATAGATTGTGTCAATTTAGTGGAAACATCCTAGTCCAGGGTTTCTCAAACTATGGGTCATGACCCACTGTCGAGTCTTCGGCGAATATATGAATCGGCCCTGCCTGTAGAACTAACCCTGCAGTACCAGACTGCCGTGTTATTTAGTTTTCAGTAAATAGAGCTCAGCTGTGTTGTGTAATGCTATAGAGGAAAATATTCAAAGACGTCTAATATCAGTCTACTATTATCATTATCATAAATTGAGATCTTAATGCTGAGACATTTAAAAAAAAAATAGACCTTATGATAAATAATTGAATATAAACAATGTAATTGTAACAGTGTAATTGTAAGATCAAATACTAATCACTACATCTTTGATGCTCATAAAGAAATATAAAATGGAAACCAAAGTGTTCTGTTTAGCCAACTTCACATAAAGTAGCATGGTTTTCACCTTAGATCTTTAGAAAAACTCATTTTATCAAAGCTGTCTTGATATTTTAAAGGTGTGATAGTGTAAACTGTACTGAACATCATTTCCTTATTAGGCTTAGAGACAAAATTAGATTTTTGACGCAAATAAGTTACATGATAACAAATAAATCCACTGGCTGTGAACTAATTTCACATATGTAATTTTCAGCCAGTGGCTTTTCTCAAGCTATAACAATGTAAGAATGTGTAAATTGAATTCATAAGTCCTTATAGAATTTTACTATGGAAACTAACAGGTTTTTTTTTACACATTTTAATTCTTTGTACAACGGGTGTCTACTCATGTATTAAATTAAAAAGAAAATTTAAAATTTACGAAATAAAATTGGTTAAATATAATTCATAGAACCAATTGATAAAATATTTGATATTATGTATTGTAAAAAAAAAAAAAAAGAACTTGGTAAATTCGTAATTTCGTCAAAATATTAGTAATTAGTGCCTGAAATTAGTAATTCATTCCTGGCATAGCCTTGCTTTTCAGAAATAGAACAATGTGGAACGGTTTACAGGGCTGATCGCCAAAGTAGAACTAAAGTTATTGTATAAGTGTGGACCTGAAATAAGTTCACTTTCAGAGTTTTGTTTTTCTGTTTACCTAATTGAAGTTATTTTTATTGACATTACTTACATTTGCTTCTTTACATTCAAATCGCTCTTTCTTATAACTTCGCACAATTTTAAGCAATATTTATTGAACAACAACAACAAAGATTTTTTTTTTATGTCATCACTTACTGAATTTTATAAATTTTGACTTAATTACGAAGTTCATTTGTTGGCAATCTGTCACCTTCCTGTAAAGGCGACATATTAATTTTGTTTTTGTAATTGTTTTTATTATTATTATTTTGATGCGTTGTAGTTCTGTAGATACGCCGTTCTAAAATAATTGCTTTTGAATGTACTTAATAACCATTTCTTGACTGTCATTTGTGTCGGGTTATTTTTAATCTACAGATAAGTATAAAAGTACCTATAGAAAGTCATTGGAAGTTTTGAATAAGAATGATTTAAGTATTGGCCTTATAACATAACTAAACAATAGAAATAAAAATTTGAAAATAAAAATTTGCAGAAGCTTTCATTGATAATGATTTTAAAATGACTTCATAGCGCATCAGGGATGGTCGAGCAGTTTTACATTCTGATTGTTTTAGTGCCTTGGTTGGATTAATATGAAATATTTGATGTCGCTTATTTTTTTTTTTATTTGTAACCAAGTCAGTTATACTAAATTAAAATGCAGAAATAGTCTGTTTAGTACAGATATTCGATTCTTAGATAAGATGATGTTTCATTTCAGTAATGCAAATAATGTGAATGTAACTTTACTTTTCCTGTAAGTTAATGCGTCAAGTGTTATTTTTGCCTATTGATATTGCCACTCTTTTGATGTTATGGTATATGGAATCTAGTAAGTAAAAATTCTAGGTAAACCTTGATTTTTATGTGAACAGTATAAACAGTGGAAACTCCATTATCCGGATTTTTGAATATCTGAATGCTCAACGACACTAGTTAGTCCGGTTAATCGAGTCTCCACGTAGATTGTTTTTGAAACTGATGTCTTTTTTTTGCAACCATGGTTGAGCTAAGCATATAGATCATTTATTGATTATTATTTATTGATCATTTATTGTTATAATCTTTATTATTTCGAGAACAACCGGCTGAATAAGATAGACATGCCATATCTGTTGTCTTTCCGGTAAGATTTAACGTATTTTCGCAATGCTTGCACTGATATATGTATGGTTTTTACGTGATTCTACTATTTCCATATCCTTGTCCTCTTTCCTTCTTCCTTTCTACTGATTCGCCAAAGTGAGATATCGGAATGGTTGAGCTTTGGCCTTCCTGGGCAATATGTCATGTGATTGTGATGAGCCTGGGGTCAGTAGGTGATACCTTTTCCTTCATCCTCTTTACTGATTTGATGAGCGAGACACCGGAATGGTGTAAGCTTGGAGTGGTGGTTGACTTGATCGGTGGTACCTTTCCCTTCATCCTCTCTACTGATTTGATGAGCGAGACACCGGAATGGTGTAAGCTTGGAGTGATGTTTGACTTGGTTGGTGGTACCTTTTTCTTCATCCTCTCTACAGATTTGATGAGCGAGAAACTGGAATGGTGTAAGCTTGAAGTGGTGGTTCACTTCCTTTATTCTTTCTGATTTAAAAATATATCTATCCGCGTTGATGCAAGCCGTGTTTTACCTTTACTTTTTTTTACTTAAACTTACGTCAAGACAACGGAACTGGCAGTGTTACTTCTGTTTGTTGTATCGTACATTGTTTGACTTTCTATTGCATCTCCATGCATCTTAAATTCCTAATTTAATTATTCTCTTCATAACAAAACAAACCTATTAATCTATTGTTTGCACTGTGAAGTTAACATTGCACTATCTACTTTTATTACACTCAATCAAAATGTTTCACAGTGAAAATAATAACTGTGATTTTAAAATGTTTATAATAATTTTACGTCATGGCACCCACTAAGCATGAAACTTGCAATAAGTTGTAGTAAGTTTGTAAATGTCACATTTGTAAATTTTAGACATGTTGCAGGAACATGTCAGTTACATAAATCTTATTGTTATGTTGAAACTTATTATAAGTTATTTTATTATGTTACTGTTATATTTCGCATGAAACTTTATATTTCAACTTTGCAGGGATATAGCCTCCCAAAAATACCTAAATTTGAGTAATTAACATTGTTGCAACATTGCGATTGGAACGTTACAAATAAAACTTTGGAGCAATATAATTTTACTAACTTCACTATCTGGTATTGCCTGTACTTTTGCGACAACTAAATAAATGCAAGCCACATGCAAGTTTCATTTGTAACCTTTTAGCAAGATAGATGAGACAAGTTACTGTTATCTTTCAAATTTAAAGTTGTAGAAATGTTAAACGTTATACTTGCCGAAAGTTAACTTTACAACTTTCAGATATATTTCATGTGTAATGTTACTGCAACTTCACGTTTTAAAGTTATGCAAAGTTTTGGAATTCAGCTCTGGGCAAGTTACATGGTTTATCTACAGCGTGGCCGTTAGGGCTTCGTTTCAAGCTCGCTTTAGCTTGCATGAACTTTGCGGCCTTGTGTTTGTGAGTTACAAGCTCGTTGATGTTACTTTCAGTAATGTTATTGCAACTTTTGCTTGCTTAGCGGGTAGTGATTATTTACTGACAATGTTATTAGTATTACCCCATTTGTGAATAGAAGTAATCTTATTAATCAATATAATTAGGGCGCAATCTTATTAATTAATAACCTTTAGGGCTGTTATATTGTGATTTTGACACATTTCCTGATGTTTATGTTTTTCTTAAATTATTCAATTAAGCTAAACCGTAATAATTTTGTTGCATACACTTTAAAAAAAGAAAAAAAAGTATTAATTGGTTAAGACAGTACTGCTACATTATTTCCTACATTGTTTATTGAACAACAAATTTAGATTCAAATGACCATGTGGTCGTAAAATATTAAAATAAAAATAAATGTTATTCAGAATCTCTTCCAAAATTTATTGTCTTTTAAATTAAAGTGTCTCGCACAATGCAATTTTGGCGTAACGTTTAATTTACGAATAAATTCCGTAGGTGCCGAACATGACGTAAATATTATAAATTATAAAGAGGATAAAAATATCTAAGATATTGTTAATTTATTAATTAATTAAACATTATGAAAAACAAATAGAACAATCGTGGAAAATTCCATTATTTATAACCATAATATTGTAGTAGTAATATTGTAACTTTCCAGTACTGTCTATGTTTGTAACATTGTAAGGTGTAATAATTTTACGCCCTTTCTTTGTTTATTTAGACTTAATTTATTTGTTTTATAATTGTTACGAGTAGTTAAGGTGTTGATGATCCTTGTCGATGCATTTGACATGTTATTTTCACGTATTCTGTAAAGTCATAATCGCAGGGTCGCGATTGAGCAGAATGGCCGTGTGGTCGTTTGAAATTTAGCGCCAAATATTTAAATTAATTCAGATTTGACTCGTGGCGCTAGTGATGAGTGACTTTGCTATGTCGTTTCTGTCGACGTGCATTCTTATAGCAATTTGGAGTGCTAGCTCAATATAATAAATTAAACCTTGACAACTTTGCAGTTGTAAATAACTTATATTTCTATAAAACGTTAATAGCTAATTTATTTTAGCTAAAACTTATGTGTGAAAATAATAATTACATGAGCTGATGACAAGACAAGGGCTTCATCATCGCCAAAATATTGCGTAAGTAGAAACGTGAGCTGATTGTGAAAAAAATTAAAAAAAAAGAGATGTCAGATTATTGTCATTGTTAAACTTAAAAAAAAATCTCTAATTTTGGTTGTAATCGTTCCATTTTTAGTATTTAATCAATAAATTGTGAATTAATGGTTTCTATTTGTATTATTTAGGTTCCTGTCTCTCATATATACCTTTCAGTTAAAAAATTGTTTAAATCATACCATTCTGTAAAAAGTTATGCGTATACATATTTTAAAAAAATCGTTATAGACTTGATAATCTCCTTCGTTTCATCGCTTAAGAACAAATAAAATCGGCCAATTACGAGTTGGACTCGCGCTTGAAGTTTTCAATACCGTATGTGAGCCCCTCGGCAAAAAAATCACGTTTGTTGTATGGAAGCCACCCTTGAATATTTATATTGTCCTATTTTTAGTATTTGTTGTTATAGCGGCAACAGAAATGCATCATCACTCACTGAAGCTCTCAGCCTTAACAGTTTTAAAAGTAGGTTGAAGCGCTACCTTATCGAGCAAGCGTTCTACGACTTTGAAGAGTTCAAAGATCATAAATATTAGAACTAAGTACAAATTGTACAATTCTATTATATTGACATTATTAGTGATCATTTCATTTTGTTTATATATTTTTTGACTTGTAAACTATGTTTATTAATAAAATGACTTTGACTTTGACTTCATCTATGAAAATTTCAACGTTCTGGCTATCACCAGAGAGACCGTCATGATATACAGCCTGGTGACAGACAGACAGACAGGCGGACGGACAGCGGAGTCTTAGTTATAGGGTCCCGTTTTACCCTTTGGGTACAGAACCCTAAAAAGTTATGCGTGTTCATATTTAAAAAAATATCGTCGTCAACTTGAAAACCCCCTTCGTTTCATCGCTACGAACAAAAAATACAGTACAGTTTTACTATCACAGTAAATTCAGCAAACCAACCTCTCGATCCATTGGCTTTCTACATAAAGGCAAGTAATGTTTGGTGTTTGTTTGAAATGTCGTACATTCCAGAGCCGTAATATTTGGAAGCAACTAAGACAGTGCACGGGAATCTAATATTCTATTATTAACGGAGCAGTTGACATTGCTGTAGATTGCTATTTGCTCAAGATATGACTGTCAACCTTAGTCAACACACGATCTTGATTATGATGTTTGCAGGTTATGGAGACAGGTGAAACTCTGATGTCGACACTTGATGAACTCTTGATACGTATGAGTCATTTATATTACGTGGATAACAAATACTGAGCTTATTTGGATGATGAAGCTTTAACGCAATGTCAGCGAAACGAAATGAAAGAAAAAACATGCTCTTACAAGATTAATTAAATAAAATGTAATACCCCAGGTATTGAATTTGTGTCACAAGGAATATCTAAAAAATAATTGTACATAGTTGTGTTTAGTTGTGACGTAGTTGTGCCATCAGGAATACGAATTTCGGATGTCCAACTAGTTGTGCGAAAGCAGTTGGTCCACGAGGAAGCAATTTTATTGTATTGTATTAAGATTCTAAACGAAGGATATAATAATTTAGAAACGGCTGAACCGATTTTGGTGAAACATATCTTAGAACACTCCCGATTACTTCTCCTTTAAAAGGAAAAAAACAAAACCAAAATCGGTGCATCCGTTCGGGAGTAAGTCCGCGCTTTACCACTAACTCGCCTATTGGTAAGCGACGTTGGGTCGAAGATGTAGCACGTAGACCTAGACGAATAGAATACCTTTTCATCACTACTTACTTTCACAGTAGACGTCTCTCAGTTCAAGTCAAGTTCAAAAATTCTACTTTTTACCGACTTCCAAAAAGGAGGAGGTACTATATGTATTTTTTTAGGGTTCCGTACCCAAAGGGTAAAAACGGGACCCTATTACTAAGACTCCGCTTTCCGTCTGTCCGTCTGTCTGTCTGTCACCAGGCTGTATCTCATAAACCTAGAAAGCTGAAACTTTCACAGATGGTGTATTTCTGTTGCCGCTATAACAACAAATACTAAAAATAGAATAAAATTAATATTTAAGGGGGGCTCCCATACAATAAACCTGAGTTTTTAACCGTTCGTTAAAAGGTGGATGCTTGAAATATTCACAGAATGTTTAGTTGTATGTATAATTCAATAATAAATAAAAATAAAATAAATATTCAAGGGGGGCTCCCATTCAGTACGGAACCCTGCGAGCGCGAGTCCTACTTGTACCTACTTGGCCGATTATTGTTTTTTTGTGTATGTTCATCGATATATTATTTTCGACAATTGTGAACCGATTTTTTTTACTATCCGAGATAGTCTCGTTTAAATTTTATCGAAATCAGTAAGCCTTTTTTGATAAATCAACAAAAATGTAAATGGATGTCACATTGATTCCATTCCAAAACCATTTAAACATAAAACTGATTGGCTATCTGCACAAAAACTAGCACATTTCAGGACGACTTTTTCGTGTTCTGATGTCCAAAAATAGCAAACGAAGTTATAGCGAGCAAATGAATCGAAATAAGATTTGGGAAAGGGAATCGCCTGTGGAAGCTACCTTTTTCCCAATACAGCCCGCCCGATCCCTTTGAATCTTCATTTAACTAACATTCGCTATCGAGCACTTGAAAAAATCGGTCAAGAACGAGTCATTTTGTAAAGCAATGGTTCTCGATATAAACGGGTTCATAGAGAAATACAATAAAGAGTTATATCATTATTAAATGATGCAACTCTTTAATGTACACACAAATTTAAAAAAGAACAATGATGCAAAAGTAAAATTCTTGTAGTAGGCAGGTATAAAAAAAGTCATAATTCAAATAAAATGAGGAATGTAAGTAAGCTCTATTAAATGTCATACCTTGCGTGCGCAAACAAAATGTTTAATAATAATCGGCCAAGTAGGAGTCAGACTCGTGCATGAAGGGTTCCGTACTGTGTGGGAACCCCCTTAAATACTTATTTTTTTTTATTTTTTTTTTACTAAAGTAAGCATGCAGCCAAACATTCTGTGAATATTTCAAGCATCTACCGGCTACTATTATTGATATCGAGCGAAAAACGGCAAAAGAATTTAGATTTGTTGTATGAGAGCCTCCTTTAAATATTATTTTTATTCTATTTGTAGTATTTGTTGTTATGCGGCAACAGAAATACATCATCTATGAAAATTTCAGCTTTCTAGCTAGAGCGGTTCATGAGATACAGCCTGGAGACAGACAGACAGACGGACAGCGGAGTCTTAGTAGTAGGGTTCCGTTTTTACCCTTTGGTTACAGAACCCTAAAAAACGGTCAAGATGGATGGTTAAGATTCACATATCAGCCCAGCATTGAAACGAAGTTCACCGGGTCAGCTGATATCATTATTATAAAAACAGACATAATATCAATTACAATTAAAAATGTTGGTAATCTCGTATTAAGTGGCATAGTCAATAGTCAATAGCCAAAAACATTTATTTCCGTAGGAACACATACAGGGAACACTTGGACACGTCGATGTATACAGTAAAATAATTAAATACAATTGGTAAACAGAATTAATAAATAAAATCAGCGGCTGTAGAGGGGCCTTGTGTACGCAAACAAATTGTTTGAAATTTAAAACTAACTAGGTAACTAAGCCAAAGCTAATAAAGCCCAAATTTTCTTTTAATTTTTAGTATTATACTTAAATCAGTGAACGCATCATCTACGCACACTGAGCAAATGTACCTAAATCAAATGCAAATCTAAAATACGAAAAGCAACGTTTAATGCGTAGGTATGTTTTGTACACCTACCGCCTTACCACAAAAGTTTTACGCACAGCTTAGACAATGTTTAATAGTAGGTACGAATTGCACGACTAAGCAGTGTTTTAAGCGTGTTTAAACCTTCTGTAGTAAGGCGGTTAGAGTGTACTTAGATTTTATCTGACAACCTGTTACGTCAATGTATTCAAACATAATATTCTGAAAAATATTATAAGAAAAGTAAGTAAGAATTTTCAGACCCAATTAGAGACACGGAAAATAAATCAGTAGATTTAGCATAAAGGTTCCGTTTTCCGCCACCGCGAAACCCAACAAAACTCCCATTGATTGGGAACGAAATCTGAAACGGTTTTCAGATTGAATTTTCCAATTACTCGCGCCGCTCGAACGGAACAACACTTTCGCGTGGAGGCAAACATCTTTTACCCATTTCTCTTCTACTCCGCTGTTTACGTCAGCAAACACATTGGCTGCAGCGCCACCAGCGTATCTTGGCCTCACATCCTCCCCTCAAACTTCCCTCTCCCAGGACGTTTTAGAGGTCAAATTTTAATGGTGTCATTGCCATCACTGGGTTTATGGCGAATCTAATATTCCATTATAACAGAAAGGGGCTACAAGGACCATAATGGAGTGTACCTTAGTCTCGAGAACCGGTATCACGGCTCTGAAGAATGCCTGTTGTAAGCATGCGATTATGACACTTACGAGCATTGGTTAAGAATTGTGAATGACGTGGGACATTGTTTTTTTAAGTATACGGCTTTTTAAGAATGTGTTGAATAATGCATGAGGTGGTGTGAATAAAATTGGGTATGAGGCGATTCATATTATGAGCAGTTGAAATATCATAAAAGCTTTATGTGTGTCATAATAGAATGTACCTATATACATATGCTTATTTAGTGATGTTTTTATGAGTACTCAACACGCAATATTTAAATACTCTGCACTTTATTCATGTTTATTTCATTGTAAGATTCTTTTTCGTACAGTCATATTTATTGATAAAATTATTTTACAAGTCAAGATTATATAAATAATTATATGAGTTATGTACAATTTGTAAATAAAATAACAGTAGGTATAAATAAAATAAAATTATTTAGTAACAAAGTCAATTATGTAACAATAATTATTCACAAATCCAACAAATATTTTTTTACGGGCAAAAGTGTCTAAATTAACTATAACAAAGTGCAATACTACTTTATTAGCTAAAACTACATACACTACTACTACATAATAAGCAATCGGATCATCAACAGACCCTTGAAGGTCTAAAGATAATCCAAATGCTAAAGCCCACTGCCAGTTGGCAACATACCAAGCATGCTGGCTGCATTACCACTCTGATTGGCAATGCTTATACGTTGAGCCAAATTAACACCAGCATTTTGGTCACGCGTCGCGTCCACCAGACGCTCAGAAATACTTTTGAAAACAAGATGAGCTCCCAGCCCCCACGGACCCAATGTCTCAACTCCATACGGCTCAAATATGTAAGTGCTACCGAGATTAATACCAATTTAACATTATAAATAAACAATATAATAATCAATTAAGATTCAGTCCAAATGTGACGAACTTGTTTATAAAAAAAATAAAAATAAAATACAAAATATCATGACAGATATGATTATTTATCAATTTTATAAAATTCTTCAACTTCATAATTTAATTTTTGTGTTTATGCTTGACGACAGGAGAGTGACAGCCATGTTGACGTCATCAGGCAAATTATTATAGACTGTCGGAAATTATTAAAAGCGTCTGATCAAAAGCACTTTTTGGTGATATTTATTGGAAAAATCTTAAGTTAAAAAATTAAATTACAATGTAGCGAATATGAAAAGTCGTTTTATGTGTTTATTTTTCTTCTGTTTTTGTTGTTATAGCGAAAAAATATTCTTCAAAACTTATCTTTTAAGTAGTTGGAATCATTTAATATTAATCCATCATTTTTTTCAATGATAGAACGAATATTTACTTTCCTACTAGGTAAATTATTTATTTGTCATGATGTATGTAGGTACTTGATTTTTTTTATCTATACATTAAAATAAAATTGAATTAACTTTATAAAACAATAAAAATGCATCTAATAATAACCTGAAACAACGGTATCCCCCGTATTAGCCTTAAAAATCAGTGCGGGTGAATCGTATCGCTAAACATTTGTAATAGCCTTTTTTATTAAATATTGAGAATTTAAGTATCTTACTATAACCGGTAAAAATACATAACGTTAAAAAAGTCATAACAAATAAAAATAAACACAGTTAAAGGTTTAGAAACTATGTATCATGTTGTATATTTATGTAAAGTAAAATATGCAATAGTGTTGTATGTATTTTAGTGACTTCGTCACTAAATGCTTAAACTAATCAAGCTTTTTGCATCGCGAATTTAGTGTTGTAACAGTAAATTTTCGATGCGAAAAGCCATCAAAAACAAGGCGGCGCTGTAGCGAGGGATAACCTATTGACAAAAAAATATCGACGTCATTGTTTATCGATGTATAATATTTTACTAATACCATAACTATAAATATCTTTGAGTTTGATAAAAATTCTTATAAATCAATTTAACAACCTTATTTGTGATAGACGAATAAACGTTTTAATGTTTGCTTTTTATTGACAATCTATTTATGAGCTATGCTTAATTAGCACAAATGGTTTTATTTCAAACTTGTTTTTAACGTTGTTTTGGATTTTTATATTATGATTCTAATGTGGTTTCTTTTTCTCATAATAATATTTCGAGGCAATTATAAGTGACGTCAAATGTAATTTGTGATTTTGTAATAGGTACTTATGTCCCCTAAAATTTAATTAATTTTAGTTATTTTTTTATCCATTTTTTTATCTTCATTTTGTAGGTATTTATTTTTTTATATGTATTTATTTGTTAAAAACTCACTTCAACTCAAGAATTCATGTGAGCACCGCTTTTAACTAGCAGTTAATATTATATCGAGTTAACATACTACAGTTTTGTTAACATATTTTTATCGACAAATCGACCCCATCCCTACTTGAAGTACAGTTCATAAGTGGTGCGGTCGGGACCCCGAGTAGTAAATTGTTGACGTAGCAGTCATAAAGTTCGTCATAGTGCTCTGTACTCGTAAAATATGCTGCCAATACATATTTTTGAATTTCCCGATATAGCGAGACAAAATTTTCCACTTTTCCATAAATATCAAACTAACACGTAACTTTCAGGTCATTTAAACATGTAACCAGCAGCTACATAGGTACTCTGAGAATGATTACTTTCATTATTCTAATACCGATTTTAAAAACGATTCAATTACACTCTTGCTTTTTTCACACGGAGTTATTCCAACAAATATCGTAACATAGAATTTTAAAATACATTTTTGTACAATTAATATGCCGTAAATAAAAAGCCGTGGCGGTCTAGTGGTAGTGACACTCGCCTTACAATTGTGAGGTCGTGGGTTCAAATCCCGGTCCCGTACCAATGAGTTCTTTAGAATTTATGTACGGAATGCCACATCACTGGCTTTTAGGTGAAGGAAAACATCGTGAGGCAACCTGCATACGTCCGTAGAAGAAATTCGATGGCGTATGTGAATCCACCAACCCGCACTGGGCCAACGTGGTGGATATGGCCCAATCACCCTTTGTGGGTAAGCCTACGTCCTGCAGTGGACTATTTAAAAGACTAGTACAGTAAAGTACAAATAATATGCTTAGGTTTACATTAATACTATCAAAAGTATAGATATAATCCGCTACATGAAGATAAGTGTTGTTAACAACCCCTTAAATACTAAATTAAAAAAAAAAAGGATTGGATAAATAACCACAAAGTATTAAATTATTAAGGTTTAAAAAAATATTGATAAAAGCTGAAAATACATTCTCGTCTTTTTGTTGCATAAGTATTGTTCCGGCAACAGAGAGTTGCCACTGTGTCAGGCTCACTGATTCCCCTCTCAAACTTCAAACTCCTGCGAATTGGGGAATTTATGCTACTGGCACCATTGCTCGTAAAATATGCTGCTATGTACCGAATTACGGTACCGACATGAGAGTATTTAACTTGCTAATCTCGTGCAAGCAGTTCGAACTGTAAGTGATGTATGAGTTTAGACGAATTTTGCCTTAATTTTACCCTCCGCTAGAGGGCGCTAGTTGGTCTTACGATTATTACGCGGTGACTTGAGATTATGCTATGGTACTTGAAATTTACTTTATGGCATAGCTGGGTAGATATTTATAGCTGGTATGAACTATATTTTCACCAGATTAAAAATTAAAATCATAATTTTATTACTATGGACCGGGATCTATTGATTACCAGATAAAGTTTCTAGATAACTCGTAAATAGATTAACTTACAAGTTTTTTTTCATACTCAAACCTATCTTATATTTTTATAGACCCATCTTATATTATTATTGCGTTTTGGTAAAAAAATATAGATTAAAAAACTATTAGTATTATTACATCTGAAAGCAATCGTTATCATTACATTTATAAAATACTATCTTTTTGTTATAGAAATCTCGCTAAAACGTTGTGAAATGTATGGTTTACTAGATATTACACGTTTACCAAGTTTCCATTAAAAGTGCCTATTAGAAGTGGGTCAATAAATTATATGAACGTACAAAGCTTTACAATTATTTATTTTATTCATTGATGACAATGAAACAAATTAAAACATATTTTTCGTCAAAAGTAAAACTACCGACTTCAATAATTGCTTATTACTTACAAAATTTAAATTGTTTGAATCGCTTTATACTATTACTATTTTATTTTAACTATTTTTGATTTCTCAACAACCTCTCAACCGAATACGATAAAATTCAAATGGGGCTTCTAAAATATAACGCGATTACTCCACTAATTATGAATTTTGATGATTTTTTGAAGTGAAACTCTAAAAGCGACTTTCAACAAGGTTGCGTGTTTAACGCTACCATGGATGGGGTATGAAAGCACTGTTGCGTCAAAGTTTCACTTCTTCGGCGCGGAGGGACTCCAATTGCACTTTTTTTGTTTGCTAGATCTACGAAACAAAAAAAAACATCACAATTGATTCATAATTAGTAGAGTAATCGCTTATGTACCTAACATAAGAAAACGAAACTCGAAAGCACAGACACGAACGCGATAAATACATTACTTTGAAAAGAAAATGCCAATGTCACCAACAGTTTGTGCTAAATAATTAGGACATTCTGCTATGAAGGAAGCTAAGGAAAGAGTTAGGATGCCTGGATACCATTAATCATGAGTTAACTTGAATAGAACTTATGCGTCATGGCGCGAGCAAACATCGTACACATTTTATTTTTAAATTTATGTAAATGACATACTAATTTATTTCTTTAGGACTTTACTAGCTTTTAGCTTCGCGCGTGATATTTGGATTTGTGTGTTATCCCATGGGAACCTTTTATTTTTTCGGGATAATAAGTACCATATGTCTTCTTTCCAACCTTTGAATATTTCCATATTATCCATGCCAAAAATTAAGTCTACACCTGCGTTGCTGTATTGTTGCGTGAAACAGTTAAAAAACTAAAACTAAGAAACACAATTTCGGATTTACCATATTATAAGTAAGATAAGTTTTTTCATGTAAACAATTAAACAATCTCTGATTATATTTGAATTTATCCAGTGTTTAGTTTAGATTGACGATTCAATTGATAATTTTGTGTAGAATAGCAGTATTTTTTTGGTGATTTTATAAGTGCCTTTGTAAAAGTAAATCATAATGATATAAGTACCTAAGTACAAGAATGTTCTTAATTATGTATGATCATTTTGAACGGCTAAATTCTATTCAGTCTACCGGATCATTGTTCTACCGGACTATTGTTTATTTATCTTTTTCTAGTTTAAGCTTGTTTTGTATATATGCTATGTGAATATAAAGTTATTTTGTATTGTATTGTATTGTATTGTATTGTATTGACTACTTCCAACATAGCAAGTGTTAACATTTTCATCGTGTTAAAAATACAAAAACTTATTTAAAAGCTAGCGCAAGTCATCACAAGTGTGATCCCATTTTCCGCGCATCCAAAATAAAGCTTCCAAAACGTTTTTACAAAATAGGAACAGTTAAAGCTTGAAATAAACGCATGCAAAATCGAGTGTATGTAACAATGCGAGCCGATGACAGGCGGCTATATCGAACATTCCGCAATCAGATGCCGCTGAAAATGCAGCGACTACTATAGCATTGACAACGACCTGTTAGATCACGTTCGAATTGATGCTAGATTACAACTGTAGACGGAATAGACGATTGTAGTAGCAGTTGATTACAAATTTTACGTTAGTAAGTAAGTTCGTATAGGCCGGGCGGCTAGCCCTGGTGTCAGTTTTTAGGCCGCCTGAAGGCCTCTGACATGGCTAAACGGTTAAAACAACCGGGGCCTATAATTTAACGTGTCATCCGAGCCACGGTAGCGCTCAGTTGGAAAATGCCGCGGTCACTCATCCAAATACTGAACGTGCGGAACGTTGCTTAATTTCGGTGATCGCTGACAAACACCTAGCCAAACTACGCTACGAGCGCTACTCTACGCCACGAATGCTACTTTGGTATTACTAAGCGCTATACATATATGATATTGTACGTTAAAATAGAGCTACACTAAGGTTGTACTAACGAATGGTTTTCGCGAATCACGCTCGATGCATACTGCTTCCTACCGGTCTTATTGGAGATCTTTAGTGGAGCCCTATGTCCAGCAGTGGCCTTGCTATGGCGGATGTATGGATGAAACAAATGGTATAGCCTTTTAATAGCCTTTTTTGTTTCTACTCAGATCCATGCACGGAATTTGAGATTGTATTTTTAATACAAAAAAAAAACAGTACAAAATAGCTACACATTGATTTATTTCTTCCTTATTTAGATGAAAGATAAAAAAATCTATGCGTATCTATTTAAATGTTTCTCCCAAAATTGCAAGGTGGTTCCAAAATATCACGCGAATATTATATTTGTTGTGTTTACACATAAAGGTACATTTGAACAGTACACGTCATGTCAACAAGACGCATTGAAAACAGACGTCGATAGAGTCGACACGACAGTATCAACAATGCTAAATGAGGGTCGCCCCCACGCCGCCAGTGATTGGAAAACGTACTGTCGACCGATGAACGATAGGCAAGCTTGTTTTGTTTGTGGCAAGTTCGCAGTCGGGAAGTGGGTTTGCTCCAGCGGCAGCGGGTCGATGGTAATGTAGGTATGTGTAACTTTGTTATATTTTTTTACCGTCTTTAGTAATTTTATAACGAATGGGTTATTTCTTATGATTTTGTACCAATTTTTGACTGTATCAGCCTTTTTTAATAGTCCACTGCAGGACGTAGGCCTACACTCGAAGGGAGATTGGGCAATATACACCACGCTGGCCCAGTGCGGGGTGGTGGATTCACATACGCCATCGAATTTCTTCTACGGACGTATATAGGTTGCCTCACGATGTTTTTCTTCACCGAAAAGCCAGCGGCCTTAAATTCCGTACATAAATTCCGATGAACTTATTGGTACGGGATCGGGATTTGAACCCACGACCTCACTATTGTAAGGCCGGTGTCACTACCACTAGACCACCACGGCAATTTTGACTACATTTTTTAAAATAGTTCAAATAGCATCAAAATATTACGTTAGGTTCCTTCAATTAACAATTCACTTCAGTATCATCCTTAGAAAAGTCCAACAGTAGACTTCTTACAGCTGATGTATTGATTATGATAATGACTATTGTTTGAAATCAACACTCATTTGAAAACTGTACCAAGTACTGTAGTCAAAAATTGGCCATGTCGTTCATATTGTCTACTGTAATAAGTAAAGTAAATTCGTATAGGCCAAGTGGCTAGCCTTGGTGTCTGAGTTTTAGGCCGCCTGAAGGCCTCTGACTTAGCTAAACGGTTAAAACAACCGGGACCTACAATTTAACGTTTCATCCGAGCCACGGTAGCGCTCAGTTGGAAAATCCCACCCGCGGTCACCCATCCAAAAACTGACCGTGCGGAACACAATAATTGTGTTCCGCACGGTCAGTTTAAAATTATTTGAATGTTGTATCTCTATTTATTCAGAATACAACTATTTATCTAAAATACGACTGCCTCGGTGGCTAAGTGGTTAATGCCCCTAACTTCTGGGTCAAAGTGGCGTGGGTTCAATCCCTACCCAGGGTAAATATTTATGTGATGAACATAAGTGTTTGCTCTGTGTCTGGGTGTTATTTAGTTACTATCTAAATAAGTATATATTTAAAAATAAGTATATGTAGTTTATCAGTCTCTGGCATCCATATCACAAGCTTTGCTTATATTGGGGTCAGAGGCCGTGTGTAAGATGTCCCGTAATACTATTTATATTTATCATAAAAGGATTATACTCATACTCTGACACAAGGCCTAGCCTCCCGGTTTATACGAACTTACTTTTAATAATCGGCCAAGTACGAGTCGGACTCGCGCACGGAGGGTTCCGTACTGTATGGGAGCCCCCCTTAAATATTGATTTTATTTTAATTTTATTATTTATTATTGAAGTGAATATAAAACTTAATATTCTGTGAAAATTTCAAGCATCTACCAGTTACCATTTTTAATACAGAGCGAAAAACGTCTAAAAATGCAGGTTTGTTGGACCCCCCCTTAAATATTTATTTTATTTTGTTTTTAGTATTTGTTGTTATAGCGGCAACAGAAATACATCATCTGTGATTTCAGCTGCCTAGCTATCATGGTTCATGAGATACAGCCCGGTGACAGACGGACAGACGGACATCGAAGTCTTAGTAATAGGGTCCCGTTTTTCCCCTTTGGGTACGGAACCCTAAAAAGTATCCTACATTTTGCTTGGCTTGTAAACCCGCATCAATATCCAACTGTCCTCTCTATTCATTCGTCACCATTTCACACTTACGTTAAATCGAATTTCAATCAACTGAACGTCAGAAGTCCGAATGAACATCTACAAGCCCGCATCTATTGCTCGCCTCTACCTCCTCTCTCGTCAATTGCCCTCCTAAATCAAGACCCTATTCAAATATTTGGTTGCCTAATCCGTAGGCTGAATGAACAGCTTTTTCAAATATTTAGTTCCTTGCCAGTAGTGTCCTAAATCAAGAGATGCTGCCAAATGTTTTCGTTTGTCGGACTTGAGTGACACTAAAATTAGTTTGGCGGAACTAATGGTTACATGTTTTTGTGTAGACAATTTTCTTAGATATTACACCGCTAAAACGTTTATTTTGAATCGTGACTCGTGAAACATTAGGTAAAGTCTAGTTAATATTTTCCTTCCTTCCTTCCTTCCTTTCAGCCATAGGACGTCCACTGCTGAACATAGGCCTCCCCTAAAGATCTCCAATAAGACCGGGTGGTAGCGGCTTGCATCCAGCGCGAACCTGCGGTCTTAATGAGGTCGTCCGTCCACCTTGTGGGTGGACGTCCTACGCTGCGCTTGCCGGTACGTGGTCTCCACTCGAGTTAATATTTTCATTAGTAATAAATTAGTTAAGTTATTCTTTGGATGCGTAACAGTTAAAAAAATCTCTATATTCAGATATTTTTGATATGATATACCTAACTGACCTGGCAAACGTTGTTTTGCCATAAGAAAATTTTTAAGAGGGTGGTTACTCTTAGGTATCAATTAAAAATTTAAAAAAAGCCTACGAGCCTTCAGCCTTACCAAATGTATACAAAAATATATAAAACCGACTTTTATATATTTTCTGTGAATACCTGAAGGATTGTAGGCATTTTCTTAAACTAAATTCTAAAAAAATGCCTACAAAAAACGAACAAACAAACTGATAATAAAGAGTAACCACCTTCTTAAGTTTTTTTCTTATGCCGTTTCCGAGAAGTTCAATTACAAAAATTGTGACTTTACATTCTTAAATATTAGTTTTGTTAATATTTCGTAAAAATACCACGGTTTTTACCTACAATTTATCAACAATGTAATTAAATTCTATTCAAAGAGACCACAAAAAAGTTAACTGCCACAAATAAATAAACAGTAAGTAAACTATAAGCACAGTGATTAACCTACACTCGCTGTCTTTGTCTCCTCCTTTAATATCTTTAAGTGGACTTAAGCAATTTTGCAAAAAGCCAAAAAAAGGGAAAATCCTCGGTAATTTGCGGAATCCACTTGCCTATAAATGAAATGAAAATTTTTGATGAGGAGAATGTAGAGTAGGTTTACGTCTCGCCTTTTAGAGGTGATGAAAACAACAAACTTTCGAAAGACAAAGAGGTTATAATAAGGTGAAAGATGTTATTCAATATCGAATTCATACTTTCATTTTTGTATTTATTTTCTATGCCGTTTTTCTACATAATCCATATTTTTTTTTAATAGGCAAAATTGCCTTTATTAACTACAATAAGATACAACACTACTTTATATGCTAAAACTACCTACATTACTACATAGAAAGCAATGGGATCATCCACAGACTCTTGAAGGTCTAAAGATAATCCAAATGCTCAAGCCCACTGCCAAATGGCAGCGTGCCCAGCATGCTGGCAGCATTGCCACCATCCATAACTAATCCTAAAATAGTAGTTTATGCAACTGTCATATAATGAAGGGTATTAAAACACGAGTGTGAGTTTATGAAACGAGCGCAGCGAGTTCCATAAACGAGTAATAATAGTAACATAATAGTATATAATAACATAATAGTATATATATAAAATAATAGTAACGAGTGTTTTAATACCCGTGTTATATGCAGTTGCATACACTACTTTATGTTCACTAATAAAAAAAAAACATATTGCGAAACATTAAATTCACGCGTACGTGTATTGTCACAGTGACCTTGGCGCCATTAAAATCTAACCAATGAGAGCGCAGCTGCGCGCGCAGGGCCAATCAGGAGCGAGCGCGCGATGTTATAATGAGATTTTACGATATCGATGTGGATATCATAACATCATGTGAAATTGCTTAAATTGAGTGTTTTGTTGTCTGCGCTATAACAGTAGTCATTATAAGTCAAGTATTGGAAACATAAGTAGAATGTTACAACATTAGTGTAGATAAAGATTTTTTTATGTTAAAAATCTAGATGACAGAAACAAAAATATAATTATTTATGGCAGACAAAACAATCATGTAAAATTAAAATCGTTCATAAAATCTGACCGCCGCATTTTATCATTATAATACTAAAAAATATACCTGTCTATAACAATTCTTTTTCATATCCTCTTGAGACCCACGGTATCACCGGTGATATCACGCTTTTTGCGAAAACAAAATATTTCTCCTTTTTCAAGATATTTGAATTTCAACTAGGGATCAAATTAGACACTTGATGATGTTATTTTTTATTTAAATAAGGAAAAAAATCAATTTGTAGATATTTACTATTTTTCTTTTATTAAAAAAAATCAAAAAGTCTGGGTCTCAGAAGGACACACATATACACCAACCCCGCATAAACTACCATGATACATAGAAATCGTCTTGTGATAATTATTTTTCGCTAAAAATGGTAAAACCGCCTTCCTTAGTGTTCAATATTCGAAATTTTTTTTCGAATTGTTTACATTATTGTTGATTTTCTCAAAAGAGCACAGACGATTTCAATAAAATTTAAATTAGACTACTACGGGAGTATACTCTTTCGAACTAAAAAACAATTTTTTGATTCGGTTCATAATTGGCGAAATTATCGATGAACATACACAAAAAAGAATACATTCAGACGAACATAGAACCTCCTTCTTTTTAGAAGTCGGTTAAAAAAACATACCGACGAACACAGAACCTCCTCTTTTATGGAATTCGGTTCAAAAAGTACGTAATCATGTTAATAGCTCAGGTGTGTACTCTCCCGTTCAGAGCCCAAATTTTGTCGTAATTTTGGTAGAAATTTTGGAAGCTCGGTGATGGATGCACGAGACATCGCCGCGAAGAGCGATGTGTTTCGGTCCAGAGATCAGACCTTTCTACTTCCTGGAGCAGGGTTTATGACAAGGTGAGAATGATTAATGATTACAAGCTCTTAGGGAAAGTGCATTTAAGGCGTTTATACCCGCCAAATTCCGTCTCGCTCGCGCAGATTCACATTATTGAAGATAAAAAAATCACTCAACGCACAAAAAAAAGTGTTGCATTTTTGTCTTGCTAGATTATTTATGGTTCGTTTTCAGCTCGTTTCATTGATGAAGTTGATCGATAAAGAAATAAATTATTATAAAATATAACTTTAAAAATACAAGCTTTCGAGATCCTAGATATCATGTAGCAGCAGAGAGCTAGCCAAGATAAGTAAAACGAGCCCAAACACGACGGGTCTATATTGTTTCGTACAGGAGTTCCTATGACCGCCTTCCGACTCCCTCTTTAGATCAGCTCCATGCTACCATATTATTGCATTATCGCGCAATATACATAATTATGCCTGCCAAATTTCAGCTCAATTGGAAACTTGGAAAGTTGGTCAAATTAAACTTGCTAGATTCCATCCGATTTTACATACGCACGTAAGTACATTGCAAATTAATTAAATTTTGTAAAATGATAGCTTTTTGTCTGTTTTGTCAAATTATACGTACGATATCAAAACAAACTTCAACAACGGCGAGTAATGCAAAAAACTCTACCGTGCTAGAAATAGAACAAAAGTTTTATTTAAATACACGAGCTATGCATAATATTAACTAGATTGCTCAAAATATAAGCCAAAAATCTCAATTTGACTGTACAGTTTTCAAAAATATAACCAAAACATAAATCAATGTTAAAAAACCTCACGCTAACTGAGCACAAAGTTAATTAACCCTTAATCCTTTCAAAAGAAAAGCCATTAAAAGCTTCCCGCAGGAGTCATGTAATCAGTCATTAATATTAATGTACAACATACGTGCCAACTTTCATTAAAGAGAAAATATGTAAATTGGACGAAAAAGCAAACTTTGAATGAAAACGTTGTCCCCACTATGCCGAGCCTTAGTTCTCAAAATTGGACAGCCGTTTGTGATGCAAAACTGGGCACAATATATTCCTGTCTGATATTGTGGTGCACAGTGAACAGTAGCTGTTTGGAGTTCCGTGACAAATGTCTGAATGGATACTTTTAAATTTTAATAGTTTTTCAATGATATGCGTAATTTTTAACCGAATTCCAAAAAGGAGGAGTATCTATGTTCATCACTATGAATTTTTTTTTGTGTATTTACATCGATGAAATGATTTTAATTTTATAGTGCATCCCACACTAGGTTTATCTCAAAAAGTTACTTTTTATGATAAACATTTCAAAAATTCGTCGCGGATGCAGGATTCGAACCTTGCGTCTTCGGATCACTAGCCCGACGCTCTGACCACTGAGCTAACCCGCTATACTGACCCCGCGGCGAATTTTGTGAAGTGTTTATCATTTTAACCAACTTATAGCGTTGGCGGCGCCACCTGTGATACCCGTATTAGACAGGTTATCACTCAAATGAAGTTATAAGAACTTCTGAATATTGACGAGAGATGACGCACTGCTAAATCCAAGAATGCAAGGTTCGAATCCTGCATCCGCGACGAATTTTTGAAATGTTAATCATAAAAAGTACATCGATGATTTCGCCAATTGTGAACCGAATCGAAAAATTATTTTTTAGTTCGAAAGGGGTGGTGCTCCCGAGGTGGTCCCATTTATATTTTAAAGCCTTGCTGAGTCGTTTTTGAAAAATCAACATTAATGTAAACAATTCGAGCGGCTATTAGGCAACAGCACTTATCTAACAACTTAATTTAATTTGGATATAAAATTATAGTTTAAGTAATTGAATGCCCCAGAGAAGTCATTGATTTCATGTTCTTTAATGATTATATATATTTTTTTTAAGATGAAGGCTCAATGTAGCAGAGCAATTCAAAAAGAACCAATTTTTTACTACTCTTAAAAACTTCATTTAGCTATAACCCGGTTCATTAAAGAAAGGAATCTAAAATGGCGGCGCTTATCATGTTCTCTCGCTCGCACACTAGTGCCGTCTATACTCACACTCGCGCGTACCGCAAGCAGAAAAAATATTAGTCTTGATTTGCTTCCACGCTGTCTTGACGCGCTCAATGATCCTTATTAGGAATAATTCCTTGTTATAGTTTTCTGTTATTTTTCCGTTGTTACCTGTGTGTTACTGTTGTTGAGTTTTGTTTTATTGTCAAGTTTCGCTGTTTGGACGTGTGGACTGTGCGGAGACAGTAATCATGTCTCCTCGAAAGCGAGGAAAGATTATACACAGTGATACACGCCAAAATGTGTATAATGTCATCAAATATTTTGAAAAAGAAAAAAATCTGGAGCGTCTTCTTCATCCCGAAAAAAAGTAGGCACTGTTTCCGATGAAAACAACAATAACGTTCTAATGATAATAGATGGCCCCACGTGTCTTTCAAATTTTCAACTTTCACGCGGGCGAAGCCGCTGGTAGAAGCTAGTTTGAAATTAATACGACCCGGTCTTGTTTTTATTATTTATAAATTGAAAAAAAAAACTGACTTGTAATTTTTTTATGCTAACTGTACTATCTGTCAACGCAAGTACAAGCCGCCATTTTAGATTCCTTTCTTTAATGAACCGGGTTATAGTAATTTTATTTTCATATCATACACACCTACGAAACTGTACTACTATAACCACTTCTCGACTTGCACTTGACATATTTTTAAAGCTCTTTTTCCCAATTACGGCGTAGCCAGTTCAAAAGGTGGATTTGCATATTTATTCGACGTAGGATCCAAGGGATTTTTTTAAAGTTTCAACGATGGTCAATAATGAAAGTGATCAAGGTTTTATTTCGGACAATTAAAACGGAATTGGACAGTAAAAAGGTTGTTAAACCTTGTTGGACAAAATACGAGTAGGTTTTTTACACTCGACACAGATCTTGATTCTGATAGCAGAATTCTGGAGGATTTTTAGAGAGAGGCGGTTTTTAGATTTTTCCTCATAGTGTCTAGGTTTTTAAATTATTTTCTACCTGCTTATAAGTGGTCAGTCTACTTTATGAGAACAATGTTATTCGATAGTTTAAAAGCAATAAAAGTTAATAAAAAATATCCAAGCCATACAGCCATTGGATGTCAATCGCTTCCTTAGTACAGCTTGTTATATTATACGCTTGTATACAACATCCTTGATTATAAAGTTCTCGAATAGATACCACGCAAAGTGTAGGTAAATAGCATAAAACGTCCATACAAAAGACGATTTGACCTCAAAAATGAGCTGAACGAAATCTTTCAAACAGTCTTATTAAGCCACGAGTACTCTAGTGAATGTACACCACACTCTAGCAAGCATAGCGTAGTGTCCACGCAAAAGACAGACCATTTGACCGCAAAGAAGCCCTGGACGAAGTCTTTCAAGCAGTCTTTTTAGCAGAGTTATTATTTCTATTTATGTAGTATATTGTATAACTATGTATTAGTGAATTTCTATTTATTTATTTCATTTTTATTTATAGTATTTCAAGTATTCGTGTGTACTATTTTTGTATGTATGTTTATTTGCCTATTATAACTTTGTCATTGTCCTTTCATTCTTTTTAAAGCACACCCCGTCGTTTTTTTATCTTCAAATACTTTTCTCCATCCTAAGGTTGCCTGGAAGAAATCGATTTTAGTGATAAGGCCGCCTGTTGTTGCCACTAGATTTTTTAAGTTGTTCTTTCTTTGTTTATATTATATGGTGTGAACAATAAAGAATTTATCTATCTATCTATCTTTTTAGAAAGTTTTATACTCTACAGTGAGTATCCTAAAAGCTGGTGTAACGATGATGATGACGCCAATAATTTACGAGCAAAGTATAGCCCGAAGCTTTTACGAACTGAATTTATCAATTCGAACAACATAAGCACATGTCTATTTACAAAGCGCGGTAAATACGAGTCATGTTCAAGCAATTGTTTGATTTTAATTTAACTTCGGCGGCGCTTCGTTTGAGAAGGAAGATCGTATCGCCAGTGATGTTGCATTGTTGTTGTCTTGTGGAAGGTTTTTGATACACAGGGTGTTGTTAAAGCGTACTCTCCGTCGTTATTAACAACTTTTACAATGAAAGACGCCCTGAAATCACCTAAATACCTTTTGAGTATTTACACTTAAAATTATTTTACTCGCAATAATAGTATTGTTACAATCATGCTTGTAACAATACGATTAGTCTTCTGAATTCATTACAAATGAAAAAAGATTTCTGCTGAGGTAGGTGTTCGTCTATCTGTGCATGCACTTGTAAAATATCTGATACGAGCTGAATACTGTTTTGGGGTCTCTATGTTTTGGTACGGAACAGTTTTAAATATATTGAAAAATGGTTTATACATTAACTAGCGACCCGCTCCAGCTTCGCACGGGTGTATTATACATATAAACCTTCCTCTTGAATTACTCCATCTATTAAAAAAACGCATCAAAATCCATTGCGTAGTTTTAAAGATATAAGCATATATAGGAACAGACAGACAGGGAAGCGACTTTGTTTTGTACTATGTAGTGATTAGATCAAATCCAATCAAAAATCACCGACGACAAAAAAATCGCTGAAAAATATGACCTGTACAGAAAAAATATCTGGACAAACGAAAGCAAAATCGTCGACTTGAAGCAAAGAAGCTTCAATCATTATATTGAATATCAAAAAATGATACGACATCAATTATTGAATTATTTCAATAGGAAGCAGAAATTATTTCTGAGTATAAAAACATGAGTAAAAACTCAACATCCTCTAGATTGTTTAACGGCGTTACATTTGAGTAACGTCTCGGGTATCGTAAATACGGCCGCATACGACGTTATCTTTTAACGTAACGTCCGTTGGGAGGACGTATTACGCAAATAAGTTTCTTTTAACGGCTTATAAGGAAATTCAAAGGCAATATCGGGTAAATAGAAAGAAACAGAAATATGGTTTGTAAATTATAAAAATCGAATTATGAATCGCAAAATATCGAATTTGGTTTTTGTTTTACATAATTAGAAAAAACTTTAATTTTCGTTTCCTCTTCACCTACTTTAAATTAAGAGATATACTGGGAAGAAAGAAAAATACGGCAATACGTGTTTACAATTTTTTTGAGGAAATGCAACGTATAGTTTTTAGAAAATCTCATGTTGTACTTTTTTTTCTTTTAAAATTTCACGAGTGAGAAAGAATTTGACGTACAAAGTATTTAAAATATATTAAAACCTTGTGAGAACGCTTATTCAAAGCTACGCAATGAACTTAATTTAGTAAAATTGTTCATTAAAAACTCTGGCTGATGCGATTCTGAAGATAATTAATTTAAGTAGTTACTTAAAAGTAAAGTATAAAGCAAAATAAAAGGCTATCAAAGTAAATGCTGCGTAATCTTCTTGAAATAAAAATAAATTGCCAATATCTCACCAAATCTCTCTCTCGAAAAATCCTTTAATCTCGTAATAGAGTTTTTCATCACTATTAAAAGAGGGCTTTTAATTAATTGCTTTTTAGAAACAACCACACGACCGTAAACGGTCCAAATACGAGTTCATTTATTTTAAAGCCGCGTATTCACGGACGTACAAAAATGCTTGGCAACCATTTTTATTTTATTTCTAGTTAAATGTAAGTGTTCACTGAGTTATTCACAAAATTATGTTGTAAGCTGCGTAGTAGGGTAAACTAGAGCCAGCAACTTTACCGGCCAATTGCATATTTTCATCATAATGATTTTATTTGTCGTGGTCATTAAACTAATCAATTGACTCTCGATTGTTAGAGTAACATGAATAAATTTTCACTATGGAAACTAACGTGGTTTTCGCACATTTTAATTAAGTAAATCAC
This sequence comes from Hypomecis atomaria, assembly GCA_964007245.1. Lineage (NCBI taxonomy): Eukaryota > Metazoa > Arthropoda > Insecta > Lepidoptera > Geometridae > Hypomecis > Hypomecis atomaria. The sequence continues at coordinate 18,306,389 of OZ023293.1, forward strand.
AGATGTTACTCACGTTTGATTTTAGTGGGAAACTGCTACTATACTCGTAGTTTCGATCGCATTTTAAAAAAAAAAAAAACATTTTCGATTTTTGAATTGGATTTCTTTCAGCTAATACAATGAAACGACTATCTTTTTTTTCAAACACTTGTTTTTACGTCTATTAACTTTGCCGCATGTCATATCGTCTATCAAGTAATTGACTTCAAACCAAAATTGCAAACAACAATCGTCAAACAAAATCTATCGCAATGAATTTAAGTCTTTACATTTTTCACAATCGGCCAGTAAATCTCCCAGAATTAAGCCAGTCGGAGCGAACCCTGCAATTTATTTTAACTAAAGCAAGCCAGCAACTTTGCCAGCCATTTGCATATTTTCATCATATTTGCCGTGGTCACTGAACAAATCAAGCAAGTCAGATTTTATAGCAATAACAATTGATATTTTGACGTGATGTCATCTTACAAATCGATGAACGCCGGCTGCTTGCACGAAAAAATGTCACGTTCCGCCTGAGGCAAGCGTGTAAGTGAGAACACATAAGAAGCGATAGAGAGAAACGAGCGGCATAAGCGTTAGGCTTGTGATGCATATGACGTTACCAGTAAATTTATCGACCGTAAACCGACTTTACAGATTTTTTTTTTCTAAAATACCAACTTTTTTTTAACTTTGCCGCTTACTTTACCACCTTTTAATTTACATCAAACTGCTGGCAAGTTTGCACAGCAACAATCGTCAAACAAAATCTATCGCAGTGAATATAATTCTTTACATTTCACAATCGGCCAGTAAATCTCCCAGAATTAAGCCCGTCGGAGCGAACCCTGCAATTTATTTTAACTAAAGCAAGCCAGCAACTTTGCCGTCCATTTGCATATTTTCATCATATTTGCCGTGGTCACTAAACGAATTAACGTTACTTAATGATTTTATTATATTTGCGGAGGACGTCCCGTCGGTTGCTTTTACATAATAACTACGCTGTGTACCGGATATTGTTTGCAATTTTCTAGCTGGTACTTTTTGTGAGTAAAGTTAGTATAGTGTTAGATATTTTTTTAAGTAAATAGCAGAGAGAATGGTGCTAAGACAAGCCTTTGCAAGTTTCAAAGATGTTTTCCATTGAAATTAAAACTTTAATTATAATTATTTTTTGCAAAATATAGCATGACAGACTTCAGCCGTCTACAAAATTCGCGATAATTTCGCACGGATCGATGTAGCATTTTTCACATTATTGTTGATTTATCAAAAATGGCTTAGCTGATGTCGGTAAAATCGAAATGGGACCAATTTCAAGGTCTAATCTTTCCAATATAAAAAAGAAATCGGACCAATACGTAAAAAAAATATACGCGTCGAATTGAGAACCTCCTCCGTTTCGTCGGTGAAAAAACACAGGTTACCCCTAGCATTATTTTTACACTGGCAAGATTGTGGCAAAACTTATTAAATACCTAAGTAAACGTTTTCAATTGTCACATGCTTAGGTGATTAAAAAATAAAAAAGTAAAGGTGGAAAATAATTATTTCTATATTATACTCGTACATAAGTAGGTACACAATATGTTCATTCATCCATTCATTTATATTATTATTAACCGTAGGATTTTCACAGCTGAAGCTTACCTACCTTTTAAATTTCTAATAAGAATGATTGGAAATGGCTTGAAACCAACGCGTCGTAAACTTTTAACTTGAGGTACTGAGATATGTCAGACGACGTCTCGTGGTATGAAGCAATTTACTGAATGCTGGCCAATCAAATTAGATTCGGCGATTGACAACTATCTTAAAGTTGGACTCTTAGTTACGTTCATAAATCCAAATTATAAAAATAATCTCCAATGCCTCTAGTTCTAGTCCGAATCTCTAGCTACAATTGAAAACAGTCCTAACTCCCAACTGTAAAATGAAGTCCGAAACTTCATCAAGAAATTCAATTCCCTACAAAAATTCAGGGCTGCTCCCAAAAACTTTGTACATTACAAAGTAACTTCTGAAGCACGTAATTCACTAAAAAGAGGCTCAAAAGAGGTGTCGTTTGTTACAAAATAACATTTAGCAAAGTGTCCAACACAAAAGGTGTACGTGTCGAGGAACTTGCTGGAAGGATGTCAAGAGAGGCCTACATTTTATATTTATGACAATAAAACTGTTCTAAAAGATTTTAGAGAGAAAATGGGTCACATTACTTCAACTTTAGTGCCTACTGCCCTATTAATTTTGCTTGATAATTATAGATGCACTTTTACAAAATGTATAAAGAACTAACTGGTAGTGTCTCAGAGATTTAAATGGAAAAAATCGGCGTATATACCTAAATGGTTTACACTTTTTGCTCCAAGTTATTAAAAAAATTACATGTTAAATAAATAAATTAGGCCCAATTTTAAAAGCACCATCATAAATTTAATAGAAACGTAAAATAGTGTTCTCTCTATCAAATGCATATAGTAAAAAAGAGACAGGAATATTTTTAAATTGCCACAAAAATTACGATGGCGCCTTTAAAATTGGGCCTACAGTAATTTTTTTGAAAAAATTGTATTTTGGTAAAGTATTATCGGCATTAAACTATTGTACAATATCTAAAACCAAACAACATTAAATAAATCGGAATTCTTAAAATCAACAAATAATAGACTAGAGGAAACAACTAGTTACAAAATTTCACATAATATCATAACTTTTATAAACTAATGCTCAGAGAGCTTAATATTGTCTTATCGTTCTTACAAAGTGGCCTAAGACTAACATAAAATGAAAATAAATTTCCAATAGACTCGAGCATTTTAGAGTTATTTCTCCAATGAAGTAGACATCTGGCTTTTACGACATGTCAGAGACCATAAAATACATTGCAGTGCTGTAACCGGCGATGTAAGAGGCCGTTTTCGTGATGTATCTTAGAAGCATTTGGTAAATACATGCTTAGTAACTTAAAGTATGACATTTCTAATATATCTACTCATGGAGTAAGTGCAATAATTGGTCAAAAGTTTAACTTCTGGCGTAGCACCTTTTGTTAGGCCTAACTTAAATTAACTCGGTAGGTATTTCGCTCTCAAATTGGGAAAATTTGCTGTCGAGCTATTTGGTGACCGATTTTGATAATATTTGGCATGAACCAAATCGGTCTGAGGCGAATCGAGATATAGAATTGTAAAGGTTCAGTTAAAGAGATGTGTCTGTTGCTCGGAAAACTTATAGTAAATAGAGCCTTTGGTCTGGAAAGTTATAGTAGGACGAAACTTTAGGACAACATATTTGAGCCTTTGCTTTATGAAGATACATCATTGAATTTGTTCCCCATAATTACGTTCATAAATTTCTCTGACGTACGAAATTCAAATTTCACTCGCCGAAACAAAAGAACACTCAAGATTGAAGATCGTTTTCACAAAATGATGTCCAAATAAAACGATACCTACTCTTTTATTCGTCCAAAATTCAAAGCAAACAATAAAAGGAAACAAATAAATATCACTAAACGGCAAAATTAACGCTCCTTCTGAACTTAGAGCGGAAAAACTTAGGACTTCGGAAGTTTTATTTCACAATAAAAACAAACTTGCTTCGGCCGTCAGAATGGAGGCTCCAGTAAATTTTGATGGGTTCCTGGTTACGGATTAAGTGTTGACGGGCGTAATCAAAAAAGGGTGCTACCACAATCTCTACAGTGAACTCTACAGGTTTCACTTTTAAAAGGTTCAAAGATCTTTATTGTCATATCACAAGAAACTTAATATCGTCTCACACACCTAAGTGATGCTTAATCCGGTCAGTCTTCGGATGGGTGAACGCGAGTGGCATTGTACAACTGAGCGCTACCGTAGCTCGTACCGTAGCTATTGTGGAGTAATATCTTCCAAATGCAGTGGTTTTGATACATTTTTTGCTTGATAGCTAATTTTAGCGGTTGTTTGTTTTATTTCAGTAATAAAAGCTATTGACGACGGGTCTTTTTTTTAGTTTTGCCTACTCTTTTTGAATTATCACAGCTACACGTATAGTCCAAATATTAAGCTCATAGCTACTACTTAAAAATGGTTTTATAACTTTTATCTGTTTTACTTGTAAAAAATGTAACAAAAACTGGATATCAAAAATGGGGCTACAATTTGATTGAGATTTTTATACACAAATTTTAAAAGTGGTAGGCCCCCAAAGTAGGAGTTTAGGTAACAGAGAAACATTATTTTGTTTTTTAGAAGCAGATTTATGTTTTGTTGAAAGGTTGCTGAACTTCAAGTTATGGTACTATATCTATATTGTAGGTATTTGTCAAGTAGTCAAGGTTAATATCGAAACTGACTTGGAATTCTACACCATTGCCGAAAACTTTCGGTTTTTAAGTCCTTTAACCCTAGGGTTAAAAACTAGGTATAAAACTAGTTTTTTAACCTAGTTTTTATGTACTTATGTAGGTATGCTTAATTTCTTTTACCTTAAGCTATATTTTGTTTCGCTTTTTCATCTTTTGTTGAACGAATTAATTTTACCACATACCTTTACTGAGGTATGCAAGCGTAGCATAGGACATCCAATCCACCCACAAGGTAGACGGATGACCTCAATAATTAATGTCTTATTAGAGATCTAGAGTAGGACATATTGTAGTACTAACTACAATATGTAATCGTAGTTGGTAATCAGTAGTTAGATTTCATTGCCCAACTCTGAATTACCTAGTCCTCTCTATATCTCTAATAAGACATTCAAAAATGAAATTTCATTAAATGGGCCATAAATCGTAAACGGTAAGTTTTACAAAAAAGTTTAATGGCAACAAAAGATGCGAAATTTTATTTTCTACAATAATGATCTAAGTGTTTTTTGCCCTTAAGTACATAGTTTCCGAGATATCGGCCAAAAACATTTTTTCAAGATGACGTGTCAGGAACGCATTCTCTGAACGGCCGAACTATCACTAATAATTGTCGTTGCAATCAAGATGGCTCGATAATTTTTTCAACTAATTTCAACCTTACTCCAATGTGACAAGGTTGGAACTATTATTATGTTTCACATCGAGTGACAACTAGTGCTCAGTAGTGATCACTATCTACATATCCTACAAGTTCTGCTACTTCATACTCACACATACTACCTACATGTCAAGTGGTGGTTAAGTTATATGTAACCATAACTACATGTAGTTAGCTATTTTTAGACGTAGTCAGTAACCTGATTACAAAGTAGTAGTTAACTGCACCCAACTCTGCTAGGTATATCAAGTAGTGGACGTGCTACCACGGTAATGATATGTCCTACGGTTGAAATGATAACGACAATTACGACCGCTGACACAGTAATGATGATGTTACCTACATATATATTTCTATAATTTCTACAGCTTTGTATTTCAGACCATTTACACAGTTCAAAAGTGACTGCACGCCACATCCGATTACTTACACGTATCTGTATCCACAATGGGACCGAGCTGCCTTCGTCCGTGGGTAGGAACCCTTTTAATTTTTTGTCCCCCACACGTGGTCCTGGGTGGTGCTAACCAGGCAGCAACCATACTGGTGGTAGGCTATAGCCGCGGCGAGAGACCACCCACCAGACTAAGCCGCGCCGCCAAACGACTCTCTTGAGCTCGTGTTCCGGCGCGAAGTCTGGTGACGCCAATCTGAAAGTCGGGTCGGAACAGTAGCGTCCTCTGGTGGATCGATTACGGTGCACGCATCGATTGCCGCATCGGCCGACTAGTCGTGGAGGGCAGCGGGATCCGAGGCACGGTTTGTCGCTGGCCGACCGCAGATAGTAGGGGGCCCAAGTAGTGAGCTAGCCACTCATGAAAGGCTGCCCCGCCATCTGTCGAAAAATCCCAGGGATGCGCCATCGTGCCGGTTGGCGACCGGACGAGAGGGCCCGATGGACATCCTTGGGGGGGCTCGGGCGTCCCCGCGGTCTCCAGGCTAGTCTACCATAGATGTGTGTGGTTTGTGCGTTGTACCACTGGATCTGCAGAGTGACGTCTCGTTCCACTACCGACTTTCTACCTACTTTACTCCGCAAATAACCATGAGAAACAGTAGAAGCAAAAGAACGTGTACACAGCGGCAGCACTCCCTCTCACTTAAAGTGCACCTGTGCAATATTCGGGGCCTGCACTCCAATCTCACACCTGTCCATCATCATCTTGAGACAGATCGACCCCACCTATTGTTTCTCACGGAGACGCAGATTGCTGGTCCATCCGACGTGTCGTATCTTTCCTACCCAGGGTATTCACTGGAGCACCGTTTCAAACCACGTGCGGGTGTATGCGTGTACGCCCGGGATGACATTTGCTTTCTGCGCCTTCGTAGGTTTGATGACCCTTCTTTCTCAGTGCTCTGGGCTTTGGCGGACACTGGCCTAGAGAAAATTATCTACGCTTGTGTATACCGATCACATAGCGGGGACCAGGAGACAACCAGACTCACTGAATACCTCAGTGAGGCGGCGGATGCTGCTCAACTCAGCTACCCTTCAGCCCAATTAGTGATCCTGGGGGACTTTAATGGCCACCACAAGGAGTGGCTACACCCATACCTAGACACTAACCATGCTGGGCTTGAGACGCGCAAGCTTGCCTTGACACTAGATCTTACCCAGCTGGTTCAAGGCGCCACACGGGTACCTGACGTTGACTCGCACACAGCCTACTGCTTGGACCTTCTGCTAACCACCGATCCAGACCGTTATTCAGTGGCGATTTCCTCACCGTTAGGTTCATCTGACCACTGTCTGGTGAAATCTGTATCCGTCTACTCCCCATCAGACCCCAGCCCCAAAGGGTCACGGCGAGTGTGGCGGTACAAGTTAGCGGATTGGGATGAGATGCGGTGTTTCTTTGCATCTTACCCTTGGCAGTCTGTTTGCTTCTCTTCCGATGATCCTTCTACGTGCGCGGATGCCGTGACAGATGTGCTTCGTACCGCCATGGAATACTTCATCCCATTTTCGGACGTGCCTCTGTCTAGCAAAGCTCGGCCCTGGTTTGGACCTGAATGTGGACGCGCCGAAGCGCAAAAGCATCAGGCATACCTGGCTTGGGCCGATGCTCGAAACCGTAAGTCGAGGGACATTCGTCTGAGGAAGAAGGCATACAATAGGGCTGCTAAGTCCTGTAAAAAGGTTATGCGGAGGGCTCGCTTTGATCACATTAGTCGAATAGGGAACAAGCTTGCTTCTTACCCTGCGGGTAGTAAGGCATTCTGGTCCCTAGCTAAATCGGTTGAAGCGAACTTCTGCCGCCCCTCACTGCCTCCGTTGCTGAAACCCAATGGTTCGCTGGCCCATACCGCGGTTGAGAAAGCAAATTTATTTGCATCTCAATTTGCTGAGTCTTCGCGTCTGGACCCCGGTAGTGCGAGACCTCCAACTTTGCCAAATTGTGGCTCTGTAATGAGTGATATACATATCCGGCAAAAGGAGGTTCTCAAGGTTCTCCGCAGTCTTGATGTGAACAAGGCCAGTGGCCCTGATGGTATTCCGGCCATTGTATTGAGGACTTGTGCGCCTGAGTTGTCGCCTGTGCTGACTCGCCTCTTTCGCCTATCTCTGAAGACAGGTCAAGTGCCCAAATCTTGGAAGCTTGCTAACGTGCAGCCTGTACCCAAAAAAGGTAGCCGTGCCGACCCTGCCAATTACAGACCGATTTCGATCACGTCCATACTTTGCAAGAGTATGGAACGTGTCCTTAACAACAGGCTCCTGGCGTACCTGGAAGCGAATGACCTACTCAGTGACCATCAGTACGGCTTTCGCCGAAACCGGTCTACTGGGGACCTTCTGGCGTACGCCACACACATCTGGAGTGAGGTCATCGAAAAGCACGGGGAGGCGCTGGCTGTCTCCTTGGACATCTCCAAAGCTTTTGACAGGGTCTGGCATGAGAGCCTAATTGGCAAGCTTCCATCTTTTGGCCTGCCTGCTGATTTCTGCGCATGGATATCAGATTTCTTGAGGAATCGGTCGATACGAGTGGTCGTAGATGGCTGCTCGTCAGATCATATGGCTATCAATGCCGGGGTTCCTCAGGGGTCAGTGCTCTCTGCGACCCTCTTCCTACTGCATATCAACGATCTGCTAAAGCCCGGAATCTTTGGGTACGCAGACGACAGTACAGTCGTGGAGAGCTACACATCCGATGCGAGAACCAGCGGGCCACAGATCGAGTCTCACAGAGAGGCTATGGTCGAGCGGCTCAACTTGAGTCTGGAGGCGGTTTCTGACTGGGGTGATGCTAACCTGGTCAAGTTTAATGCCACGAAGACTCAAGCCTGTCTGTTTTCGGCTAAAAAGAGACCCTTCCAATTGTCTCCCGCTTTCCGTGGTGTCTCCGTTCCGGTAACTGACAGCTTGGAACTATTAGGCGTTTCACTCTCATCGACTCTTAACTTTGGCTCTTACATAGAGTCAAAGGCCCAATTAGCTTCCAAAAAACTTGGTGTTCTCTCTAAGGTGAGACGGTATTTCACACCTGAGCAACTGCTTAGTCTGTATAAAGCTCAAGTCAGATCGTGCATGGAATACTGCTCTCACCTTTGGGATGGCTCCGCCAAATATCAACTGGAGGCTCTGGAGTCGATTGAGAGGCGAGCCAAGAGGCTGATCGACAACGACACTCTGACTATGTCGCAGCTGCAAAGTCTCGAGCATCGACGTAAGGTAGCGTGTTTATCGGCCTTTTACCGGATCCACTTCGGAGAGTGCGCCCAGGAGTTGCACAATCTGGTCCCACCTGCCCCTTTCTTCTATCGTACGGCTAGACAGACGCGACCAAAGCGCCACCCTTTTATGGTGGACATTCCGCGCATTAGAACCAAGCGTTTCGAATCCTCATTCCTCATACGAACAGCCAGAATGTGGAACGCTTTGCCTGGGTCTGTCTTCCCGCTAAAGTACAATGTGGGCGTCTTCAAATCCCGAGTAAATAGGTATCTTCTAGGTAAGCGTGCTACAACCTAGACCGCATATCTGCTTAACAACAGGCAGTATGTGGTCAAACGCAAACCTATTCAGAATAAAAAAAAAAAAAAAAAAAAAAAAAATGTTTGCGGTCTCGGCAACTTTTACAGCAAAAATTTCTAGAATGCTCAATGCACTAGGTATCGGCTTAGTGCCAAGCCGGCACTGCAGTGTAGTATTTTACGGCGACGACAGATGGCAGCACGTGAGGGGCGTACCAAGCTGGCAACGTCGCATTGACTCGTCTGTTTTAGAATTAGAGAATTGTGAGGGTAGGTGTCTAATATTTCTGTGTTTCTAGCGTGAGATGGGACAAGCTGATGTCTCTTTCGTCGATACCTTTTAGTTTTGAAAAATTGTAAAACATACCGAAAAAATCTCATAATCTATGTATTTAAATAGAAGTGTAGTGTATAGCTACTAAAAAAGTTGTGTAATCAATTGACTACTTACTTACTTTACTTCTAAATACAAGTACGAGATTAATGTACCTACCTACTCCAGACGACATTTCATAATTATCATCATCATTTTCAGCCTGTAATCACCCACTGCTGAGCATAGGCCTCTCTTCTTGTAAGCATTTCACCTCGATTTTGTGCTAATCCCATCCAGATTGGACGACATTTACTATATAGTAATATTTATCAGATTAAAGTTTTATTAGGCTTATTAAAATAACTGCACTTTTTTTGCTGCACATTATAATTTTACTACATATAAGATAGAACGAGTTGTAGGTAGTAGAAAATATAAAGGTACATACTTGCTGTCAACAAAGACACATTTTGAAAATGTTATTGCTGAAATTACAATTTGAGTTTTTGTGGTTGATTGGTTGAACACTATTCTTTAGTTATAGTGGAATTCGGCATTAAAAATTCAACTGTTATGTTAAAGAATAGTGTTCAACATTTAAAAAAATACTTTAAACGCATCTGCCGTTAAATATTCAAACAAAAGCTTTAAATTATTTTTTAAACATCTTTCAAGAAAAACAGCACTATCTAAACTAAAAAGACTTGGCAGATTTAGGTTAAGGATACAGAAGAAAACTTATTAAGACAAAGGAAAATCTCGCAAAGTACGCTGTACATTAAGCTCCACAAATAGAAGGTTAAATTTAGAAAAATGGTCGGACGTATAAGAACTTAATAGCGAAAGAAGACAAAATGCATCCCCCACTTCACTTGTTCATTGTTTCTCATGTGTCATATTGTTGTAAAGTGATGTACAGTATTTTGCAGTACACATTTTTTAATCGGGAAATAGTGCCTTTATTAACAACAACAAAATACAATAGTTACTACATGCTAAAACTACCTACACTACTACTACCTATACTCGTACATAACAAGCATTGGATCATCCACAGACCCTTGAAGGTCTAAAGATAATATTAATATGAATTGTATTGTATACATTATATTTGCTGTATAATCGTATGACGAAAGGTTGGCAAACAAATATGGGTTAGTGACGAAAGAATCAGAATTGTACTATGTTGTTTTGTAGAGTTCATTCTTTTGGGCGATTTAAAGATCTGGAACGTGTTTCCTTTATTAGCTCGCAACTCATAGGAAGGAACGTCATGTTTTTTTATGATGGATTTATGTTTGTACACATTCTAACTTTGAGGAAACTTGCATATTATGTTCTTAGAAGAAATTCAATGGCGTATGTGATTCTACCAACCCGCACTGAGCTACCGTGGTGGATATGGCCCAATCACAATCACCCTTTGTCGGCAGGCCTACCTCCTGCAGTGGACTATTAACAAGGCTGGTACAGTACAGTTCAGTATATTTAACTTAAATACTTATTTACTCGAGATTTAAAGTTAACTACGTTGCACCTTAGCGAGAAGACAGACTAAGGCAAAGTGTTTATAGAAACAAACATAAAAGTAGTAAGCATACAAAATATTTTGGGTACACATCTCGAAGAATTCACACACATTCGTCTTTATCCAGTGGGGACATGTCACTGCATTTTACACTTATAATATGCTAGTTTCGTCCGCGTGATATTTGGGTTTTTAAGCAATACCATGAGAAATCTTTATTTTTTGTTAGAGGATAAATAAGCAATTAGACTCAGAAGACACCTATAGTAACACTCTGACATTTAAAGGCTTCAGATTATGACTCTCAGGAAACAGGAAAGCCTTCAATATTTTCTATTCCCTAGCTGCACGGCAAAAAGCTAATTGAAAAACCCATATTTCCAAATTAGAGATGAGTACTTATAAAGATATTTCTATTATCTGAGAACTTTATTAAAGTCACGCTCATAAATAATTCAGTAAGTAAAGAGTAAGTGCGTGTCATTTATTTTACCTCTCACGGAGCTTTGTATTTTCAAAGTGATAACGATTTATAAGATTTCCCAAGGTGATAAGGTGAGGATTCTGATAAATGAAGCTTATTCATATTTTGCGGGTGATATGAATTAGTGATACATATTTATGAGATTAAATATGTGCCTTTTAAAGTAGGAAGGGGTAATTATCTGTGTATTTTTGAATGACTTATCATATTTTTTTTATAAAATCTTAAACCACGTTTACGATGACTAGTTAAGTATTAATTATGGTTGTAGTATTATGCATTGTATTAAGTGTTAACTTTACTAGGTACATCTTGAAGTTTAATAAACTTCAGTTTATTTATTTACTAGAAAATTTACAATAAATAAATATTAGGGACTTCTTACACACGATCTCTGACACCAAACTAAGCAAAGCTTGTGATATGGCTGCCAGAGACTGATATACTACATGTACATATTTTTAAATACATACTGACATAGATAGTAACTAAATGAAATACACTTAAACAATTATGTTTAATACCATAGTTGTGAGATAAAGCTGAGTGAATTCATGGTAAGGCAAGACGTATACAGTGGTGCAGTGAACCCCAAACTAAGCACGTGGCTTGTGTCTTGGGGCTCGAGTGCGATGTAACAGAAATAGTAGGTATATGACCATTGTGTTTTAAAATTCGGTAAAAGGAAATTCAAGGTAACCAATAACTACTATTGATCTTGGTAAAGTAGTATGAGCGTCCGTACGTGCGTGTGTGTGAGTGTGTGTGTGTGTCTCTCCATTCCATTGTCTTCACAATAAGTACATTGTATACTGAATTCCCAAGCTTGAAACTTGACTTCGAGAAGCTTATATTCCATTAGTCATTTGTTTCAACAGCTTAAAAACATGTTTGCTAACTGCTACATACTTTAACCGCTGAGTTTGCGTTTACAGATTTAAACATTATGATTGTTATTGGTAGTTAATTATGTGTGTCTAAGTGTATGTCCTACTTCTTATTATCAGTAGGTAAGTATTGGGGCTCGTATTTTTTAAGATTATAAATTCAATCAAAATTTAAATTTCATCTTTCTAAATGTAACTTTATATTCAAAGCCGGCTCTAAATGGCTATTTTAATAAATTACGATCATCAAGACAACTTCACAAAAGTCAACAGCCGTAAACACGGAATCGTCTCAACACAAAAATATTAAGCAAATGGTGCCGAGTTAAGCCATTATTGCATTAATTACACTTAAGTCACCGGCGAAATTGGCAGAAATCGCTACCCAATTTGGCTTTTATATTCTTAATCGGCACCACTTACTGGAACTCGACGAAAGAGGACATTTCCTTTTTTCCTTTTGTTACATTTGAAGCAGGGTTTGTAAAAAGTCGATGCCTCGAGGCGCTAGACCTCTGATTGTTGATGTACGATTTTATTTTCTGAACGTTTTGTACGGTGATCTTCTGTTTGAAAATTCATAGTCATAGTCATTTATTTACTGCGTAGGTATATGGGTTAGTTTACAGATGATGCAAAATAACAAAAGTCTTTCGACAAGCAAGAACCCAAGTAAAGGTACAAAAATTTAGATCACTAAAATACCCGTCATGAATACAATTTTTCAGGACAAGTAGAACAACAACATTCGATACACTACACAATCAAAAAACTTGGAATCATCAAAAAATCCTTGCTTGGAATACATTACAAAAATTGCTTCATTGCTAAGCAAGTAGTGGCAAGAGAAGGATGAAGAAAGTGTTGATTGTGTGAGATGTGTAATGAGAGAGAAAAGAGTAGATGTTGAGATGATGACAAAGTGAAACGGTGAAAGAAAATGCACTGTTCTTTGCCTACCCTGTGTGTTTTCTATGACATCGTAGGTCATGAAAAAATAGATTTATTTTGTTGTGGTTTTCTTTTTAGTTTAATATTTTACAGTAAGGAAATAAAATTTCCAACAGGTCCAACGGAATATTTTTTGTAAGTTTTAGGAAGTAAGCTATTCTGATATTAATTTTGAAAGTGCCTGAAGATGACTCACTTGATTTTTTTGTCAACATCCGAAGGCATAACTAAAAATATAACAGTTAAAAAACGTAATTTGACATAAAACGTCCCCAATTTTTTTATTACAATCTAGAGTGTAAAATTGCAATAAGAAAAATGCTTAAATATCCAAAACTGGTTCATTTCTCCCGCACAACTTCCGAAAACTACTAATAAAACACGAGACAGAATTATACGACTAAAATACTTATATTGCAAACAGTTATATTGAACTTGTGTCTCGAAGTTCAATTACTTTTGTTCCCCAAACTTCCTGTTATATTGACTATAGAAATCGCTACGTTTGCGCTCGTAAAATGCTCCCGTATATTTTCTCACATTGCTTAAATTTTTCACGTTCACACCACGTTAAGAAATTGTGAGAATTTGTCATGTTTGATTGTTTGTTTTTTTTTTTTTTAATACATTTCTCGTTTAGTTAGTGAAACTTTAAACTTTCAAACTCAGTTTTCGGGAAGCGCAGAGTAAAATGTCTAACAACTGACGTCACTAGCAACAAAGAAAAGCAGTTTTATATTGCCTATAGCCTTTTTGGAAATAAGTAGGTACGTTGAGGAAGCCTGTGACTATAATAACATCTTGGTGATGATTTCCAGGCGGTTTTCGGCCACGGCGACGATATCTTCTTAGGTTACTTGATGGGTCCTCACATGACTGAAGTAACCAATGTTAGCGGTGAAAGTTCGAGAACAGGTGCTACATGTGAGGATACCATCAACGTAATTGTAATGTATGTTTGCAGGCGTTCTGTTTTTAAGTTGTTCCCTTTTCGCATCTAGATCACGCCTTCGTTGGTCTTCAAATGCTTAAATCTTTTTGTGAATCGACTGTCTCCATTCAGAACGATTGCTGGCTTATCATCTTACGGCTGATACAACATTGAAGATACCTATCACAAAGCTCAGATGTAATTATTTACTTTATAATCGTAGTCACACGGTAGACTTGCCATAGATAGATCCTCAATACCTAGCTTAAAGCAACTTGTACCTAGCGCAATTATGTGGTCTTGATCCTCTATCGTCTATCCATTCATCCATCAAGTTGTCCGAACATTACCACAGTAAGTGGAATGTATTCTCGGAGTAGAACTAATAGTAGCACTTACAGGAACGACCCCATTGTGACAGCTCTCTTTCATATAAATATCGAGACTAATCTAGTCTTATTTTTAACATTTAGAACTCCGTGCGCTTGCCCGTTTTTAGGGTTCCGTAGTTCCTCCGGGTTCCTCCTTCTTGGAAGTCGGTAAAAAAAAACATTCAGCCGAATTGAGAACCTCCTTTTTTGAAGTAAGTTAAAACATTTGTTTTTTGACTGCCTCGGTGGCTCAGTGGTTAGTGACCCTAACTTCTGGGTCGAAGAGGCGTGGGTTCGATCCCCACCCAGGGCAAGTATTTATGTGATGAACATAGGTGTTTGCTCTGTGTCTGGACGTTATTTAATTACTATCTATATAAGTATGTATTTAAAAATATGTATAAGTAGTATATCAGTCTCTGGCAGCCATATCATAAGCTTTGCTTAGTTTGGGTTCAGAGACCGTGTGTAAGATGTCCCCAAATATTTATTTATTTATTTCAACAAGGCGCAACTGAATAATTAGTCATACCCATCCAAATTTCTTAGTTAGATAATCTAACCAAAAATTATAATTTTGTCTTCCATAGCAACATACGTACATAGAGATTAAGCGAGTCATTTTACATCCACACCTGGCGTCAAATGAAGCCAGTCCCAGAAGTGGACAGTTTCTGAAGTAGTTAGCTCTAATGCGAGCTTTCCTTGTGTTCGTCGCAAGGGAGCTCGTCTGAGTTAGGTGGTTTTTAAATCATACTCGTATGCTGTGTTCCCTTCATTATTTTGTCTTAATGATACCACAGAGGAAATAATAGTACGCGTAATGGGATGGTGAAGATATTTTAAAATAGCAATTTTATAATTTGCATAGCCCGAGTCCATTTTTCTGATCTTGCCATCTAATATTTTCAAGGTAAGAGTGTATGGGTGCAGTCTTCTACGTCTATATATTATTCGTCTGACATCTTAATTTTTTAATATTTTATTTTTAATTTTATGTCATGTACTAAATTTTAATTAATTTATTGTAATATTATGCCTAATAATTCTGTTGAGTACATAATGAATAATTATTGTTATTTTGACAATTCGTAAGGTGTTGCTCATAGTAGGTATATTTTTGTATTTCAATGTATGTAATTATCCTTACTGAAAATAAATGACTATCTATCTATCTATTTATATTCCAGTTTTGACTTCAAAATCGCTTTCCATCAGTGGTGTTGTTGTATAAAAATGTATAAACACTCTTGGGTATGTATACAAAAGCACAATAGACTTGTATACCAGATGTCTTATGACAGAAATGAGAAGCTAAACAGGCAGGATAAAACTGAAAAAAATCAATTGAGATGGGCCAGGATCGTCTTACAGTAGTCTTACAACCTGAGGGCATCCAAAGCCATAAAAAGCCTCTGACTGAAAAAATCTTTAGTTTTTGCAAAGGTTGGTAAAGAGTGGCTACTGAACGTGAATCATAGAAAAAAGTTCGATTAACCATTCGGCAGTAGAATAGCATGGATTAAAAAAAAATCGAATTATATTTACTTTTCATCTAAGAAAAAATCTAAAGCAAGTAACATGCTTAGATTTCCAACTTAACAATATCTCTGGTTTGGGTCATAACAACAAAAATTTAAATAACACATAAATTGAGAGAAAATTGTGAAAACCTACTTTTAACTATGTAGGTACGAGTACTTACTGATTCTTACTTTTACAGGGTTATCCAGAACTGGTGTACTAAGTCGAAAGGAGGTGATTCAGACCATCATTATAAACGCAGTTTACTATGAGGCCAACCCGGAATTAGAGAATAAAAATTTGCTGTTTCTTACATTTGGTTATTCAGAGTTGCAATTTTGTATGAAGCAGCTGTTTTTTTTTCTCGAATTCCGTGTTGGCTATTTAACAAAAGTTCTAGATAGTCTGAATTACCCTCTTTCGGCTTAGGAGTATAGGGCAAACTAAGAACTCTGTATTGTTCGTAATAATACAGAGAAGTAACAATTTACAACAAAGTATTAATGTGTGTACTACGTCTGCTTTAACAGAGCTCTCACAAAGGACATTTCACAGCACATTTGGTTCCAGCAACGTTTCCTCATACTTGGCTTGCACCGTGAAAATTTCAATTCGCAAACAATGTTGATTCCTTGCTGTTGTGGACTTGCGTAGCAGTACTTGAACATTTGCACAGCGATACATTCCTTTCTTGACATGATTACTTCTTATAAATCGATGAACACCGGCTACACGCACGAAAAATATTACCTACTTATTATCACGTTTCGCCTGAGCCGAGCGCGCGGAACAAGCAATAGAGAAGCTCGATCGGCCTAAGCGTTCGGCTTGTGACGCTTCATCAATGTTTTCTTATGATTTTATCACATAAAATGTTTTCTTATGACAATATCACGTAATTCTTTATCGTAAACCGACTTTACAGACAACCAATTTTATTTTAGACATAAAAGTAACAAGTTGTAATACACGATACGCCCACCTGAAGTTTCAAATCCTGAGTAAATATTATTTCTAATTACGCGTGCCTACACCACATAGGCATCTTGCTATAAGACAAGACGTAGTCCGGTAACGTCCGGTATGAAACAACTAGAATTTTGAATTGTTGCTCAAAACCCTACGCAGCACAGCAGTGATGAGATATTTTTTATATCTCGCGTTACTCTGAAAATGCTTCAGGTTTTTTAAAGTTTCGTTGGTATTTTCCAAAGAAAAACACTTGTATATGGTTAGCAGAACATCGGTGCAAATGTTTTGGCGGGTATTGCATTGCGCTTATTTATACAGTTGGTTGGCCATCTCAGCAGTAAGTATTATCAAAGTTAACTGCTCTAAGATATGAAGAACTGACCATAGTGTACAGTTAAATCACATATAGTTTATAACATTCGTTTTTTTGTATCTCTCAATTTAGATCCTTTCAAATAGAACATAGATTTTGTAAAGCTCCTGCACTGTGTCACACTGTTCCTATGTAGCGCACAGTTGTGTAACGTAAGCGGTCTAATTGACTAGCGCAGGACGTAAAACCAGCGAGTTATACCAAACTGCTGTCGAGAGTGGTCTGATGTCGATACCGTTTAGGAATTATACGATTAACTTACGAGTTTATAGTGTAAGAGAGTTGGAGAACTTTCTATGTGATCAGCACGTTGTTTTTTGTAACTAAAATTATTTGCTGTTACGGTGGAATCAGTTATTGTATTACCATGTGAAGATTACAGAAGAAGAATAAGGAATGTCAACATTTTGTCGATTTCCGGGTGATAATGCCACGTTGATGGCGATGTTGATGGCATTATCACCCAGAAATCGATAAAATTTTGACATTAACTGTTTTTCCCCTTTATAAGTCTTCATGTGGTATCGTTGTAATTGGGATACTAAAGTAGTTAAGGATTTTTAATGACTGAAAAAGGACTTCTGTACTTAGTATAAGAATTTATCCGAATCTACTGGCAAGTTATTGCTTGTTTTGAAAAGTTATTTTTGACCGACTTCACTCAGTCATTCTATTTTCTGCAAAAAATAATCTTGTTTCTGACTAGTGTTCTATATCAAGAGTAAAGAAGGAAATGTTAACAGTTTACAATCATAAAAAAATGTATCGTTCATACTATCTTATGATAGTTTATATTACCTATTTAATATTTCATACGTATAACGAGCATGCGTTTGTACCGGGTTTGAATTAACAAGTCACGATGGATGTTTATATAAAATGTATACTTGATCAAGTGTACAAAAAAACTTTAAGGCTGTAACACAGACATTTGTTTTCATCAAAATACTCGTTGACTAGCTTAGAATAATTATGTTCTTGATTCAAACTTACCAAAAATGACAATTAACGGATTTCAGATTCTAAAGCATTGGCTTTGTTCTTACTTTACGGAAAACAGGCCAAAGCAGAACATTCCAGTAATGTTTCAGAAATATTCCAATTCCAAATCCTATTACTTGCGCTGGCAAACAAACGCCGAAAGCTCGAATAAGTTTGAAAATTTTCTATGAAACGTGTAAATAGAGATTTTAAAACTTTATGTTGCCTCTGAATTGGGACTGAAAGTACTACAGATTTGTTCTCTGAACGTGGCGCACTCTAACTTTTTAATGCACACAAATAAAATTGTGGGAAGTTATTTTGGGGTATTTTTATGATGAAAGCAGTAAATCTCGGATTTCTATTTACAATTTTAAACAGAAATTCGGGTGTGTTGCTACGGATAGCTTAAAGCATTTTCAATAGTTGGGATTTGATTTGGAAGTCATATAAGATTTCTATTGCAGTACTCATTCATCCATCTATCAGAACGTCCACTGCAGGAAATATGCCTCCCCTGTGGGTCTCCAATAAGACCGGTTAGAAGCACCCTGCATCCGGCGCGATCTGTTCACCTTGTAGGTTGACGTTCTACGCTGCGCTTGCTTGGTGCGTGGTCTCCACTCAAGAATTTTTCAATGCAATCAGTCATAATTCTTCCTTGCTATGTGCCTTGCCTACTGCCATTTCAACGTGCCGATTCCCTGGGCTATATGTCGGCAATCATAAGAATAATGTACCCATTATCATTTAAGCATAATAGAACTTGAGTTTGAAAATATGTAGGTACCCTGAAAAATTCCATTATGGAACTGCTATATTTTCAATTAATTTAGCCAAAACAATGCGTGTCATTTAAACTCTTATTGACTCTTTATGTCGGGTCAAAACGAGGCAAGGTTATAAAGACTAATATTTACCTATATAAAAATCTTTTCAAATTTTTGTACGAAAATATAATAAAATTATGAAAAATGCTGGGCTAGTCTCAAAAATAGTTGTTTACAACAAAAACTATAGCGAAACTGTTTTTTATCTTGTGGCACTAAACAAAAACTATTTTTTGTTATTTTATATTTGATTCAAACCACTGCTCCAAAGTTTGTTTGCTGAAAATGTATTTTACAAAACTTTCTATGAAGATATATCAAAAGTTACAACTAGATATACAAAAAGGTACTACTATTCAACAGTCTAGACAAAGAAACTGGAAAAATACTCTATCTTAAAATAAAACTTCAAACTACAAAACAAGAAAACGCGTAAAACAGCAACGACTAACCCCAAACTAATCGTAAAAACCTTTCAATTGGAATGTGTCCTATATGGGTCACGGGAATAAAAAAGAGCTATGATAACATCCCAACATATAAAACTGTGATAAATAAACGATGTACCGTTTGAAACCAGTGGACGAGATCTCATTTACGGCCATTTTGGTGTGATACCGCGTAAATATTACCCGGGATACGTACATATAAAACTAATATATTGTAACATTTTTGGGCTCTATTAACTATATCCGTGGTTTATACTGTTAGACCTAGGCTCCACCAAAGCGGAGCGGAGCAAAGTGGAGCTAAACGGAGTGGTCCAGGCAGTGATTATAATTCAGGATCGTCATAAATATTTGCTTAGCAACATATTAGCGAAGCGGGGCCGGTTGGAACGGGATCGTATTTTGTTGTTCTTTAATAAAATGCGGTTTTTATCACAGATATCAATATATAACAGATTGATCATGCAGTTTGTTGACACTTAAAGCAATTCTCAACCACAAAAATGCTTGGAAAATCTTTCCAAGCTGTCAAAACTGTCAAATATGTATTGGAATTTGACGTCTCCTTTCCAAAAATCAGAATATGTTCCATGTCTATTCCTAACTCGTGCCATATTAAATCTATGAAATTCTTTTGGATTTTCTCAATCTACCACATTATCCCTCTGGTAACTCTGTGGTTTTATGCAATGGGTTTACGGACCAATTGCGCTGGCCGCACGGCGATTTTTCTTTGTTTTAGCGAACAAATAAACGTTTTGGCTACAAAAATTGTTAAGTAGTGAAGTAGACGCATCGTCATTGGAGACTCTAACGCACAACTTGGCTCACTCCCGATAGCTCACTCTACATAGCACACTTACCGCTTTACTCACATCAAACCGGGTTATAATCCCGCTTTAGTGGAGTCTGGTTTTCATACGGTTGATGCGGGCTTTGTTGCGTAATTGTAAAGTATTTTAGATCAAGCGATAGGCTGGTCGTGTGACGTGTAAACGGCGATGGTTATGCGATTTTTTGATTACGTGGCCCGTAACTGTGGTGGTTTTTTCTCTTTTTTAGAGCAATTTTTGAGTACGGTTTTTGTATATTTTGTGTAGAACGTAGAAACGTTTTGAATATTTTTAGAACAATCCTCATTTACTGACCGTTGCCATCGACCGTTGCGTCGCTAGATTTGTTTTAGTGTTTTCGCAATCATTACGTGTATGAAAACTTTAAATCAGTCAATACAAACTTACTGCTTTTTAACCGACTTCCAAAAAGGACGAGATTCTATGTTCGTCTGTACTTATGTAATTTTTTTTGGAGAAATATCAACATTAATGTAAACAATTCGAGTGCAATATTCGAATTTTATACACGATGGAAGGCGGTTTTGTAATTTTTTTGCGAAAAATAATCACTTATCTCAAGCTGGTACTTCATTGTTGCAAGTACTATTTGTCTATATATGTATAATAGGACTTACAGTGTAGTTTGATTGGGTGTTTTTAGCCATTTATCACCAAATATAAGCAACGTTCGGCACTGTCAGTCTTTGAATTTAACGCCACCGTGGCCCGGACGACACATTAGGTAAGGAGTAAGTTCCGGTTATATTAACCGTTTAACCATGCCCGAGGTCTTTAGGTGGCTTAAAAGTCTTTACTAGTTAGTACCCGGGCTTGCCCCCTTGCTATTACATTTAGATAGATAAGATATTTTATTTCCTATTAAAAAAAATTAGGGTACAGGACATACAAATAACTACTACAGCTAAAATATTTATACATAACATAACTAATAACATTGCAATTTCTATTGGTTATTAGTAACGGTTATGCAATTAAATTGACATAGTTTGTGACTTATCATTGGGCCCCAAATTAGGCTAAGCCTATATCCTGGTGGCCCTAACATAGGTACTTAGTGATGTCTTAAGCACCAAGATGCTAACAAAACCACTGGTCTTCAGAAAATGGCTCAAAAGTCTTTACTAGTTAGTATCAGGGCTCGCCCCCTTACTATTACATTTAGATAGATAAGATAATTTATTTCCAATAATAAATTTAAAATTAGGGTACAGAACAAACAAATAACTAATACAGCTAAAATATTTATACATAACAACTAATTACATTGTAATTTCTATTGGTTATTAGTAACGGTTATGAAATCAAATTGACATAGTTTGTGACTTATCATTGGGCCCCAAATTAGGCTAAGCCTATATCTTGGTGGCCCTAACATAGGTACTTAGTGATGTTTTAAGCACCAAGGTGCTAACAAAACCACTGGTATTCAGAAAATATGCAGTTTGCAAAGGATCTTAATTTCGTCGCCCGACTTACTCGCATAATATAAACATACCTATGTATAACCACGACTAAGGGGGAGCTACATATAAATTATGTCCCCTATTTTTGCTTATGCTTTTCCTCAACAAGACTATTTACAAGCATAACATGCCATCAGTGGAAATGTACAGTTATTTTTTTATAGTTATTGGCTCTCTCTGCTCTGTTTTTGCATTTATCTAAGAAGATTATTTATTTTCTTAAGCTAGTTTGTCAGTATTTTTGCGTATTACTTTAATAGCAGAAGCTTTCTTTTGTTTCAAATGTATTCAAACACGGAAAATATTGTGGCTTTCATAAATTACGAAATTATTTTCTTTTAAATATTGTTTCCTCAATATCATCACAAAAAAATGTATCTGTCAATGAATACCTTGAAAACAGTCACCGCTTTAAGTGTACTCTTAAAACTTTGGGGGGAAAAGACCGACTTGCACACTGTCACAGCAAACTGTCGTGAACGATACTAACCCATGTTTTATTAAAAAATAAAAACATATCACAAAATCCTTTTTGCCGAAAGATTTCTAGTTGTCAAGTGTTGAAACAATAAAATAATTCAGTAATTTTAGATTTCCAAAAAAAATTAACAATATTTTGTAAAACTTTTAGATGGTCCGCAATTTTAGTATAAAACTTAACTAGCTTTTTGATGCTTCCATAAATAAGTACCTACTGAATAAAATAACCGACTTGTCAAATTTGATATCACAAGTTTTTACGATGGAAGAATAATATAATTGTTCGAGTATAATACGCAACTATCACTCAAACTATCTATTAAATGTTTAAATTTATTTTTGAAATTAGAATACTCTATTACTTCTTCTGTAAAACTGTTGAAGCACCAGCCTCTTATAAAATAAGTGGCAATACATCATGTGTAATATCACAGATCCCTCCCTTTTCCGCCATAAATAAGACCGAGGCTTAGTGAACCGATTCACAAGCAAAACGCACCAATGACTTATAGTAGGAAATATCTTTCGCAAACTAAAACCCAGCTTTTTCTATTTAGACCTCCGAAAACGTTGACAATCCTCGGATTCAGAGTTCAGGGTTTACTGGTCGAATTGACCAGGAAGGAAGATCTCTAAGTCAACGCCTTTTGGTTTGATTGAAGGCTGCTAGCCGATCTAGTTAAAGTGGTCGTTATGACCAATGCTGTAGTGCTATGAGAATATAAAAAAGAAATAAATTTGGTACTCTAAAATACACTTACACATACATGTCGTAAGATTCATTTCAGACTGATTCACAGTAACTCGTACTCACCTGAAACAAACATACAGAAATTGTTAAAAAAATTCAGTTATTGTCTAGTAATTTTATAATTGCATCTATTTTACATCGAATCTACAATTTACTGCAAAAATTTACGAAAAATAAATGTAATTATTTTTCGCAAAAAATGGCAAAACCGCCTTCCATCGTTTACTAGGTTCGAATATTACGCTCGAATTGTTTACGTTATTGGTGATTTTTCAAAAACGGCTCAGCCGATTTCAGTAAGATTTAATCTCTTGAGAGTATATTTATCCTTTCGCAGTAAACAATAATTTTTCGATTCGGTTCAGAATTGGCGAAATTATCTATGAACATAAACAAAAAAAATTATAGAGACGAACATAGAACCTCCTCTTTTTGTAAGTCGGTTAAAAAACAACGTAAGCTTTTTGTCACTGATAGGAAATACCACGGTATATAATCACTGAAGTTTTTTCTTTGCGAAAAGCTCGTTGAAGTTTTTTTAGGTCAAATTGTAGGTCCCAGTTGTTTTAACCGTTTAGTCATATCACAGGTCTTCAGGAGGCCTAAAAACTCTGACTCTAGAGCTAGCCACCCAGCCTATACGAACTTACTTAGGTACGTATAGAAGAGATTGAATATCTCCAATAGAATCATTCTATTAGAGAGAGTCATAATATTCCGAAAACATCGCGAGTGACTATTTCATTTTATGTAATCTATAAAGAGAAAAATAAGCACCCATATCAATAAACTTTACAGCCTGATAGCCACAGCTCATTTATATCAAGTAAGTAAACATTGACTGCCTCGGTGGCTCAGTGGTTAGTGACCCTGACTTCTGTGTCAAAGAAGCGTGGGTTCGATCCCCACCCAGGGCAAACATTTGTGTGATGAACATAGGTGTTTGCTCTGTGTCTGGGTGTTATTTAGGTACTATCTATATAAGTATGTATTTAAAATATTTATATGTAGTATATCAGTCTCTGGCAGCCATATCACAAGCTATGCTTAGTTTGGGGTCAGAGACCGTGTGTAAGATGTCCCATAATATTTATTTATTTTATTGATATCGGCCGAATCAAAGTTTTAGGCGGGTGTGATGTTAGCTACACGGCGCGGATAGCCCAATCTTGATTGAAGCTCACTTAACAGCTGCGCGAGGATCTCAAATACCCGTACTGGGCCAATATATGGTGTATATGGCCCAATTGCTGTTTGTGGATAGCCCTACGTTCAACAGTGGAGTATTCAAAAAGATGTAACATTAAAATAAACACAATTCACATAAACTTCAGAAGTCAGTAAAAGTCAAAACAGTCACGATTACTAATAGAGTAGTTCATTAAATGGGCCATAAATAGTAAATTGTAAGTTTTACAAAAAAGTTTACAAGCAACAAAAGATGCGAAATTTTATTCTCTATAATAATTGTTTCCATAATGTTTGCCATAAAGTACATAGTTTCCGAGATATCGGCCAAAAAACGCCATCTGGATCTGTAGAGGTCCCGGCATTTAAGTGTAGCGCTGAGCGAAGTGTGGAGAGGATGGCTGCGTATATGTTTAGTTTGGCGCTTACCATGCGCAGTTATCCCCTCCATATTATCCTGAACGCTAGACTTACGTGCCGCTACCTATAAGTGATCCTGAACTTTAATTAAAACAAAATTAGGATCGCATATTTAGTGCAAAGTTAAATTATATTTTTCCTGAGGTAGTATTTTCATTACAGTTTTTTACCATCTTTACCATTAAACCAAGATTTGAATGTTATTCACATTGCTTTATTACATTACTAGGACACCTAAGCGAAAATTACGTGGAAACAACTCTGCACTGAAAACTGAAGCCTATGAATAAGATATCAGATCATATTTTGCCGTGGAGTTGACGGAGGTACAAGTTGATTTTACTGCGGTTCAAGGAAGAAGCGAAAAATGGTTGAGATGAAAAGTTTTTGTTTTATTTTCTTCTGTACATAGCATGCATATATAATTTACACATAAGCTATCTTTTGTCTTCGGCGGCTTCGTCCACGTGGTATTTTAATTTTTGTGATGTCCCTTTGGAAGGTTTTATTTTAAAAGCTTTTATTTAGTTTCACATTTAGTAGTATAGGGTTGCGTCGTTTCATTACAGAGTTCCT
Organism: Hypomecis atomaria; assembly: GCA_964007245.1. Classification (NCBI taxonomy): domain Eukaryota; kingdom Metazoa; phylum Arthropoda; class Insecta; order Lepidoptera; family Geometridae; genus Hypomecis; species Hypomecis atomaria. The sequence continues at coordinate 18,331,699 of OZ023293.1, forward strand.
ATGACCACCTTCCAGGTCCATCATCAGACCCTGGTTACTATTGAAAGACAAATTACTCGCCAAGACCATTCAAATGAAGCCAAATTCGATGAGGTTGTGTCGTTTCATTGCTAAGTCCCTTTGACCTCCTTCCAGCTCCATCATCATATCAGCACCATGTCATCATAATATTGCATTGTCACGTGATTTACACATGTATGCAAAATTTCAGCTCAGTCGATAACCGTGTAGTGGATCAAATTTAACTTGCAAGATTTGATTGCAGACAACGGGACAGGTAAAGTAAATAAAAGCTAGTAAAATATAAACAAACAAACCAATAAACACAATATCACATTAGTTAGTTAAAGGTCGTAAATAAGTATGATTGAAAATATTCGTTGCCCAAATAGAAGCACCAAAAATAGCGTTACATCCTGTCTCTCACCACTTATACCACAGCCAGTGCTGCGGTGTTATAAAATATTAAAGCTATTTTAGTAGCCAACGTGAAATTAGGTGGATTGTCCACCGTTGGGTGGAAATCATTTCGCTTGTCAAGTGCGGTGCAAACATTTGAGCACGTACAGGACTGATTTTATTAATTAGCTGGTCCGAGATTTTAGTAACGTTAGAAATCATTTTGTATTCGTGAATTTTTGTTTGAATTGAAGACTAGCGAACTGTGTGTGTAACGCTGGCCTGTCATTCTTGAGGTCGTGGGTTCAATCCCGGTCCCGTATCAATGAGTTTCTTTGGAACTTATGTACGGAATTTCACACCACTGGCTTTTCGGTGAAGGAAAACATCGTGAGACAACCGGCATTCGTCCGTAGAAGAAATTCGATGGCGTGTGGCATGACCGACCCGCACTGGGCCAGCGTGGTGGATATGGCCCAATCACCCTTCGTGGGTAGGCCTACGTCCTGCAGTGGACTATTAAAAAAGGCTGGTATAGAACTGTGTCAGCTTTGTCCGAGTTAAACGATTGTCATTCTTAAGTTAGTTTAATAAAATTAAATAAGTAGGTACCTACGTACTATCACGGCGTGTATAGTCGTGCATCAATCTGTTGGTATATTTACCAGTTCGATAAGTTTTATTGTATAGTTAACATTTTAACTCATAATGAACGGATATGTAACACAATGATGTCTCATGTGAATAATGATTAACTTTTACTATGGGTCCAATCATTGATTATCATCATTTAAACTTTAGCACGCTCACTGTTGAACATAGAGCTCCGCTACTGGTTTATAATATGACCGATTATAAACGGCTAGCAACCAACGCAACCCTACGATCTTTATCACGTCATCTATGTAGGTGGTATACGGTATACCTATGTATTTCTTACAATGTGCATGTATTTACGCGTGTTGTCTTATTTTAAAACGTCCCACGTCTGGTAATGATTATCCTTCGAGCAAATACCTATAGAATCACAATCCTGCAAAAAAGTGTCGGAGGTAAAACCCTGCCCAAGCTACGTAGTGGGCAGGTTTTTTAGTTAGTCGTAAAGCGACTGCAAGCCGACTACAACGCCGCTCGATGCTAAAGTGCTACAAGTACTAATTAGGTGACATAACGTCGATATCCGAAATAACGGGTCATTGTGAAGTCATTTAATGTAAATATCTAAGTCGGTATGTATGACAGCGCTCGGACATTTTATTTCTACTTTTACTGAGGGACTGTGGCTCTTTAGACATTTGCTCGAAGTGATTATCACAACAAACGCGTCTCTTATATACGCACTAGACTAGCCATCAAATCGCAACCTAACTTGACAACTAAGCTATAACAATACATAAACAGGCTAACACTCGCAAGACGCGGAAAGTCGTGCTCAACGATAGTTCTCAACAAGACGCAGAGACGACAAAAGCGGAGCGACTTCCAAAGAAGTGCTTTGGCGAAATCTTACAAAGTTATGTGACGAGACGCATACTTATATCATACAGTAAATAGCAACAGATACCAAACTTTATACAATGACCTGCTGACCCGGCGAACGTAATTATGCCATACGAAAAAAAAAGCTAACATAAACAAAGCATTAAAAGATATTATAGGTAGTAAAATAATTCACGATCTATCCTCAGGCTTATCAAATAGATAAACAAATAATTCATAAACAACGGCCATGCCGTTTCGAAGGAGTTTGGTTACAATCACTGGGACATGTTATATGTAAAAGTACATTTTATGACGCGAATGGATTTTATTTACATAATTTATGAAACATAGAGTAGTCATTCTATACCACCTGAATATCTACATTAAATAAAAAACTAAATACCACTAATAAAATTATATATCCCATACTATATAAAATGAAAAAACCTACCTAAATATTAAAAAAAATATATTAAAATATGACATCAAAGTTTAAAATATTTAATTCAAAAATACTGTTTTGTTATACATCAAAAAATTATCGTGTGACTATATTTTTTGTAATGACTTTCGTAAAATTATAAATCACGGAAAAGGAAATTTTAGTTTTATTTCCGATCTGGAGATGCTAGATTTGAAGATGAACGGGGCAATTCTGTTAGCCGATCTCTTTACGGAAGTGATACGTTCTTGAACCTCTCTCGTTTTTCTGACAGTTCCGACAGCTCAAAACTGTCAGAAAAACGAGACAGGTTCCAGAACGTGTCACCTTAGTAACGAGATTGGTTGACAGAATTGCCCCGCTGGATTGTTTAACGCCTGGATTAGTCAAATATGAATTTGAACCATTGTTACATACATATTATATAAGCCTTCTTTATTTCCCATCACTTAAGTATTACATGCATAGTTTTAGTCGTAGGTAATATAACTTTACGAAATATGTATTATACACTTTTTTCAATATGATACAATTAAATGTACAAAACTGTTTTTCTTCGTTTCGTTTTTCTTTTCTTCATGGTACATCTTCTTGGATGGAACCCCCTTTTTGGGTAAAGGCCTCCTCCAGTGAGGTCCAGTTTTCCGTATAGAATACACAAGATCTAGGTATCTAATTGTAGATTCTAAGGATCTTGCATTAAAAGTTCCATTGTGTAGTGTTGTTTTTTTTTTCACTGAAGGGTTTAGGTCATTTTCCCCCACGGGGACCAGCCGGCTTGGGGGAGTGTTTTTCTGTATTTTTGTTGCAGTTTCGTATAATGATGGTTGTTGTTATTCCGGTTTTGGGTGTGCATCAGTCATGTGAGTCATTGCTATACATTGGTCTTCTCTCTCAGTGAGTTTGATCTTACACGTGCCATGTACTCGTACGCATTAGTTGTATTAGCTTTCTTTGGGGCTACGTGTAATAGTTTTTCTGTCTGCAATGTGCTAAGATTGGGCGAAGAAGATGGCTCCCTTTTCCTTTTTTCTCGATTTGAATCTGTTTGATTCTTGACTATCAGTTTATCTGCTTTTAAGTAAGCTATGTTGCCCTTCTTTCGCTCCTCTTCGAGTTTCGGTTGCAATGATTTGCGTGTTTCTAATATTTCCTTTGTATAGTCTTCCTTCACATATATGCCTGGAGGTAACATTTTTTTGGATCTTAGTACCTCCATTTTCCTCCAGTACGTTACAAATGAAATTAAAATAGGACGCGGAGAGTTTTTTGCATTTCCAATTCTAAAAGCGTTCATAATTTCATGTTCTCGCAGGTTGAGTTCTAGGTAGCCATTAAGTTTTTCAGTTAAATTTTTCACTTTGTTTGAATCTTCTTGCTTATCTTCCTTTAATCCGAACAAAATAATGTTGCTTTTCTTTTTAGCCATTTCCAATCCTTTCATTTTTTCTTTCAGTTCTTTAACTTCGTTTTTAAGTTCTTTGTTTTCTTCGTCCAATTTTTTAAAACGCTCATCAATTTGTTGTACTACATTTTTTGTGACTGCTTCCGTTATAGTTATAGTCTGTTGTCTCATTTGCTCTTGAATATTTTCAAATAGTATTTGCATTTGGCTATCCATATTTCAAAAAAAGTCTTGATATTTTATTTTCCTGTTTTTATGGGTAATTTTTGAGACTCGTTAGAGTGGCCTTCCATGGTCCACCCACCTTAGTTGCTTTTCAAATCCTTGTGGTGGCAACACTATCTGTCAGAATTATTTCTTATAGTTGTCTAACTTGGTTGATAAAATGGTCTGTGATTTTGAATAGTAGGCGCACTTCACTCTGCACTTATTTTGAGGTTATCTTGTTCTAGAAAATAACACTTTTGCAATAATATTGAGTTTTGCTACGTTATTTCACTGTGCAATGTCTTTCAATGCCTTTAGTTGCAGTATTGTTGACGTTTTAACACTAGATAACTTGTGTATTGTGGATAAAGTGAATATTATTGTAGGAGCAAATGACAGAACTTCTAGTTACTTTGACACCGGACGTAAAAAATACATACATAACATCTAAAAAACTGTTTAAAAAAAATTGGACATTTGAATAGATCGGCTCTTGATCACCACCTCGCCTGATAGTAAGCAACGTTGTGGTCGAAGATAAAACACGCAGACATAAAATACACCTATTTAGCCTGACTTTAACTGAAACTGAAACTTGTTGTTTTTTCATTTCATTTCATTTCATTCATTTATTTAGCTTTTGGTATAATACATACACTTAGCGGCGTCATTTCCATACATTACAATTCAGATTATATTTATTAGGTATTATTATCAATTTTCCTTGAAACTTGTCCTTCTGGAATCATCTTCGCGCGAATGATACTTCAAAGACTTTCCGAGCCGCTTTTTCGCTGCTCGTTTACAAGAATATGATTTTTTTGTCATTCGAACAACTTATGAGGTTTCGCGAAGTTGGCGTTCTGGTGATTTACTTTTGTTTATTCTTTGATAGATGGGTTGGAATTGTGTTATTTTTCATCTCGGCTGCTGAGGAAAAGATAATAAAAGTGACGAAGTCAGAGGAATAATAAACGGTCTTTGAAATTAGAAATAAACAGAAATAAGATCACGTTTTACGTCGTCAATTTCAAAATTTACCTACCATATACCTACCTAGGTATTACATCATCTAGGTACTAAATTATGTTTTACCATTAAAGACTGTAACGTATTTGCACAAAATACCCTGGCTTTATAATTACAATATAATAAAGTTTTATAATAATATAATATGATAAAGTTTTAAATATATGCTTGGAATTACAAAACAACAGTAATTTTACAACATTACGAAATTTCGTCGGCCTAAAAACCAACTGAAACCAAGACTAGCCACCCGGCCTATACGAACTTACTCAGTACTTTTTATGAAAGCTTTTAATTGATAAGAACTTATTAATTTCTATCATTTTCTGTTTACCAATAGCGGTTGATGTTTTCTTATTTCATAGAAACTAATTATATTTACGCTATAAACATAAATATGCTTCAAATATAAAATTATAAATACTGTTTCCACGAGAAAAAAGGACCCCACAACACCCAATACTAATTACATAACAGAATGTAAACTTTCACAAAAGATCTTTTAAAACGCGTTTCAAAAGGAAAAAGGCTCGAATCTAAGCATTGAGAATTATACATGGAATTATTCATTTCAAAAAGGTTCGGACGATTGTAATGTTGATTTTTTTTCGCCTCCGGGAATTCTCTCTTTGCTCTCCCTTTATCCTTTAATAATTAAAATTTAAGACTGCCTTTCGGAAAACGTTCCTACTATGGATTACAATATTTGAATGTTCTGACCTGTGAGCTGTTTATTTATGTTGCCTTTTTGTGTAGGTACTCTAAAATGACTCTTTGTTGTTGATACTGGTCAATTCTTACGGTAAGCAGATTGGCAGAATAGCCACCAGTATGAACTGGATGTAAATAAATAACAAAAATAAAATGTAAAAGATTATCGCATTGGTTAGCAAAAACTGAAAGCCTAATGTATAGATGTTCGATAATAGCACACTTAATTATGTTCTTGTACATAATTCTTTGAAATCACGTTTAGTGGTGGGGCGAGCATATTAAAACTGAAACATCTCAACTTAGAAATCTATAAATAGAATCAAATTTTTAAAAGTAAAGTTTAATTTAAAACTACAGCATATCTTAATAATTTCTTAAATCATTATAATGACTACATTACTCCGTATCTGATATTTATTATTATGAATTTGTTTAAGTTTGTGAATCTATAAAGATTCATTTTATTTTTTCAGGCAAATACCGTTAAAATATGTTTTTCCTTTTATTTCTGATATTGTTCTTTTATTCTGATTTGACTTACAGTCAAAGTCAAAGTAAATTCGTATAGGCCAGGTGGCAAGCCCTGGTGTCAGTTTTTAAGCCGCCTCAAGGCCTCTGACATGGCTAAACGGTTAAAACAACCGGGGCTTACAATTTAACGTGTCAGTTGTAAATGCCTGCGGTCACCCATCCGAAGACTGACCGTGCTAAACGTTGCTTTACTTCGATGATCGCTAACGAACATCAAGTCAAACTATTCTATGAGCGCTACAAAGATCAATTAGGTATACGAACATTTTACCCACAAAAAAACGCACCTAAGTCTCCAATTCTCCATACATCACGTGGAGAGCCAAATGTCACAGACCCATATATCAGTTCAAAGCCTCGCCTCCGACTTACGAGCAGAGCACATGTTCCTAATGTTATAAAATCTGCAGTTCCACATCAAATTGACGATATCGCAAGAATTACACAGCTGAGTTTTATAGCTACCAACTCGTGCAAGTGCAATACTAAGGGCGGCATGTGTAATTTAGTGGTAAATTACGATGAACCGAACAAAGTGCTGTAGAACTTTTGTAAAAATTATAAAATTATGTAAGTCTTTTTAAGTGTAGAAAGATTTGGTTTAGTTACTGCCTTGATCAATGAAGAAATAGGAGATCGGTAGACAAACAAAAGTAACTGGCGTAGCCTACTGGTTATACTACGGCGTGGACGGGCCATCTTATGCCCTGATAGCAGATTTGATGCGTGAACGATCACAAATAGTAGTAGATGGAGAAAGCGGTGTGAAGTCAGATCCATTGACATCTGAAATAGGAGTGGCGCAGGGATCATCAGCGTCCAACATCATGTTTTCTCTTCTGCTGAATGATCTGCCGGCCGCCATCACTGCGGCCGAAATATTTATGTATGCTGATGACGTCGCCGCAGTGGTGACGGCGCCCACGGTGGACCTCCTGGAGGAGAAACTGAACACCACCACCTCTCAGCTCGCAGACTGGTTTGAGGCGAATGGCCTGGCACTAAACCTCTCCAAGACGCATTTTATGCATTTTTACTTGACAGGCCGATCACCTAGGCCCTTAACAGTATTTATTAAGGGAATTAAAATAACTCAAGTATCGACTACGACATTCCTTGGGTTCGAACTGGATAGAGGACTACAGTGGGAAGCCCAAATAAATAAAGTTTGTAGTAAATTGGGTAGTGCATGTTTCGCGCTTAAGAGACTTGGTAGGGTCGTGCCGACGGAAGTGGTTCGATGCTGCTATTTCGCGACCGTGCAGTCAGTGCTGCAGTACGGAACGGAGATCTGGGGCCGCGCCGCGGACTGGTTGCGAGCATTTAGAATGCAGAAACGCGCCGTCCGAATGATTGCTAGGATCCCCCAGGATGAATCTGCCCGTCCACACTTTAGAAGGTTGGGTATCCTTACGTTGCCGTCGCTTGTAATATTTCAGGTGGCGGTATATGTGAGGAAGAATCTGGCCTTGTACTCTATGCGGGATCGTAAACGGACCAACAAGAGGTATCTTGAAACCGTACCTCACACACTGGAAAAGTCCACAAGGGTTACACATGTTATGGGACCAAAGGTCTATAATTTGTTGCCTGATAGTGTTACTGACGCACCTAGCTTAATTTCTTTCAAAGCCCGCCTAAAACGCTGGCTTATCGAGGAGACATTTTATGATTTTGACATGCTTAAATGTATGCAATAAACGATAGGTTTATTGTTTATATATTGTTTTTATCAATTGTTTATTATTTTTACAATGATGTAATTTCAGTTGTATTTTATTTTTAAAGACTTGTTTTAGTTTTAGTTTATTGCCGTGACATAATTAATTAATTTATTATAATTTGAATGTTGACTGACTTGAATGATGTTGATTTCCGTTTCCGGCGATCAAAGTGTCAACATTGTCGTACGGTTCAGTGATAAAGAAATAAATTTAAATATACTCAAAAGCCACCATTTGTTACGGAAACTGCTCAGAAACAAGACTTACAAGAAAATCCAGTGTTAAGATAGTAATCCTCAAGAATCACAACGTATTTTAGAAGATTAGCTCATCAAAATCATCACTGGCTGTAAAAAATAGAGGTTAGAATTTCAATTATTGACAAGTTGGATATTGATTTATGTCACTAGCAAATTAAAGTGTCAAATATTTAACTGTCAACAACAACTGTGTTGCCAGTTACAAAATCTGAATTTCTACCATACTCTAACAAATTGATTTTACGTTCCGTTCCACAAAATTTTATCAACCTAAAATGGATAGCCAATTTCAATTGTTGTTCGAAAAAATGAAAATAGAAATGGAAAAGCAAACGTCCGAATTAACAAAATCTATTACTAGCTCGATAATGGACAAAATGGATGAGAAATTAGAACCGATATTAGCAGAAAACCGGAACTTGAAACTAAAAGTAGAAAATCTTGAAAAACAAATAGAACATCTGAAGAGAGAAAAAAAGGATAATAACATATTAATATTTGGATTAGAGGAGAAAGAGCAAACAACTCAAGAGCTGCTACAATACATTAAAACAAAGTTCAAAGCTGATCTAGATATAAATTTACAGGACAATGAAGTAAATAAAATTTATCGCATAGGCAAAAAAGGAAAAGAAGTTAAGAAACCTAGGCCTCTCCTGATTAGTTTTGTAAATAATTGGAAGAAAAATGAAATACTAAAAAATAAAAAGAAATGCAAGGACTTGTTTATCGTGCAGGACTATACAAAAGAAGTCCTAGAAAAAAGACACTCCTTACAAGCTAAATTAATAGAAGAAAAAAATAAAGGAAAAATAGCATACATACAACATGATAAACTAATTGTAAAAGAAAATAATGGAAACATAGAAAAAAGAAAAAGAGAGCTCTCAACTTCACCCCTAACAGAAAAACCTAAAAAACATCAGACTTTAATGTCTAATGTTAACAGGGCAAATGCATTTGATGTTATGAGACAAAGATCGAACTCTCTTTCAAGCGCAAGCTCATCAGCTAACAAAAAATAGCAACCAGAAGTCGGCAAACGGAAAACACAACATAGACTTAGCTTAGAAGATAATAAAAAAATAACACACCCTCTCCCAAGCCGATTGGTCCTCGTGGGAGAAGAAGACCACCACCCTCTAAAGACAACAAATAATAACAAAAAAGCAACAGACATCCATATAGCCACTTTCAATCCAAGGTCATTGAGAACCCCAGAAAAACTTTGTGAACTAGAACTTGCTATTAGAGAAATTAAATGGGACATTATAGGAATAAGCGAAATGAGAAGATTTGGAGAAGGTATAGAAGACCACGGAGAGTATATTCTGCACTATAAAGGTGAGACGCCAGGGCTATATGGTGTAGGATTTCTAGTAAAAAAGAATCTGGCCGACAAAATTGTAGAAATTAATGGTATTTCGGAAAGAATAGCAATCCTCAACATAAAACTACCTACCCATGGAACTAAAGACCAAATGTGGACTATCATTCAAGCATATTCACCGACAGAATCGGATAAAAAAGAGGATAACTTAAAAATCGAGAGTTTTTACAAAGAATTGGGAATAGCTATTGAAAGTTCACACAAGAATGTCATAGTGATGGGAGACTTTAATGGGCAAATAGGAAAAAGGAGCACTGGAGAAGAATTCACCATAGGGAAATATGGGTTTGGCAAACGAAGTAGAAATGGCACTAGACTAGTAAACTTTGCATTAGAACACAAACTAAGTATATTAAATAGCTTCTTTGCCAGGAAACAACACAAAAAATGGACATGGGTGTCTCCTGGAGGAATGTATAAGAACGAAATAGATTTTATAATGACCAATAATCCGAAAACTTTCAAGAACGTTACCATCATAAAAAATTTGAATTTCAACTCAGACCATAGAATGGTCAGGGCGATAGTAAATGGAACGCCTACAAAGAAAAAGAGACCGCTCCAGAATAAATATGAACCCGTTCGGCGAGTTAATGACAGCGATACATTTCTTAACAACATAGCGCAATTGCTAAAAGAAGAAGAAAAAAAGAAAAGTAATTTGTCTACCCAAGAAAAATATCAAAACATCATAAACATACTTAAGACCGAAGCAACTAAAATAAGTAATAACAACAAAAAAGAAACTTCAATAGAGATAAAACAGTTACTGCAAGAAAGAAAAGAGCTTTTTAATGCGAAGAAAAACAAAACCATCCGACAAAAAATAACAGAAATAAGTAAAAAAATCAACGAAAAACTAAGGAAAGAACGGAAACAAAAAAGGTTGAGCACGATGGAAAAATACATCAAAAAGACTGGGGGAATAAATAAAGCTCTTAAACAACTTAATGACACGAAAATATGGATGTCAAACTTAAAGAACAACAAGGGGGATCGTACCAGTAAACGATCTGAAATATTAAAAATTGCCACTGACTACTACAGCAATCTATACAGTACGAAACAAAATCATGAAGAAAATACCAGTGACATAGAGACGTTTACGAATTCAGAACCAATTCCAACAATATTGAACGAAGAGACCATAAAAGCAATTTCCACTCAAAAATTAGATAAAGCACCAGGATCAGATCAAATCACAAATGAGCTTTTGAAAATTACTGAACCAATAATAGCCACAAAATTAACAGAAATTTTCAACGAAATCATTGATAAAGAAATTATTCCATCGGACTGGACCAAATCAACGATAACATTGATACATAAAAAAGGGGACAAAGGAGACATAAGTAACTACAGGCCCATTAGTCTTATGTCAAATATCTATAAAATATTCTCAAAAATTATTTTATCCCGAATTTCTAATCGATTGGACGAAAATCAACCAAAAGAGCAAGCGGGTTTCCGTAGTAACTTTTCAACAATTGATCACATTCACGTATTGAAACAAATTCTACAAAAATTTAACGAATATAATAAAACCTACTATTTAGGATTCGTGGACTTCAATAAGGCTTTTGATTCTTTAGAACATAAATACATATGGAAAGCTCTAGACGACCAAGGTATCGAAGAAAAATACATAAAATTGATTAAAAGCATTTATTCGAAAAGCACGGCTCAAGTAAAACTCGAAACAACTGGAGAAGAGTTTCCCATCGAACGAGGCGTACGTCAGGGAGATCCTATAGCACCTAAATTGTTTTCAGCTGTTTTAGAGATGATTTTCAGGAACTTGGACTGGAATCAGTATGGTTTTAACATAAATGGCGAAAAATTAAGCCACTTGAGATTCGCGGACGATCTGATCCTCTTTTCAGAGTGCTCAAAAACCCTACAAAACATGCTGCAACAACTATCAAATGAAAGTGCAAAGGCAGGTCTGTCAATGAACACATCAAAAACAAAAATAATGACGAATTCCTCGCAATCAGAAAGCATCAAAATTAACAACAGAGAAATAGAATACGTAGACGAATATATTTATTTAGGTCAATTAGTATCTACAAAAAACTCAATGCAAAAGGAAATACAAAGAAGAGTAACTAATACTTGGAAAAGGTTTTGGTCTCTCAGCGAAGTTATGAAAAATAAAGAAATGCCTGTCAAAGAAAAAAGAAAAATTTATAATACCTGTATCCTTCCATGCTTAACGTACGGGTGTCAAACCTGGGCGCTTACAGAACAATTAGCTGAAAAAATAAATGTTTGCCAGAACAGTATAGAAAGAAGCGTAACAGGAGTCAAAGTAAGAGACAGAGTTAAACTCGAGAAGATCAAAGCTATAACCAAATTTAAAAACGTAAAAACAGTGTGCAGGCAGCAAAAATGGAGATGGACAGGTCACATGATTAGAGACAAAAAAGAAAAATGGTCCAAACTTATAACAGAATGGTATCCTAGAGATAGCAAAAGAAGTCGAGGTAGACAAAATAAAAGGTGGGAGGACGAAATCAAACAAGTAGCTGGACCAACATGGATTCGAAAAGCGAGAGACCGGAAAGAGTGGAAGTCTTTAGAGGAGGCCTTTGTCGAAGGACAAGCTGAAACAGAAAACTCGGACGCCGACAATAACATAATTTAATCTGTAATTGTAATGTTTACAGTTAATAAAGGCTTATTTTATTTATTTATTTTATTTATGAATGTTGACATTTTTAATTTTAATTATGTATCAATGTGTATGTAATTCTATAATCTTGAATGTAATTGTTTTTGTGTTAAAACAAACATTATTTGACGTGTAAATTTTTTTTATGAATGAAATGAATATGAATATGAATATACATGATTTGAATGAAATAGAAGTAGGTTGGGCCCACAGCACTGATGATCAATGGGTTCGAAAAATTTTCAAGTGAAGTGAGACTAGTGATGGGTAGGACAAACCAAAATGATGAGTTTGTATGAGCTACTCATCTTGGAAAATGAGGTGGGACAATGTACCACCTCAATTGAGGTGGTCCTCAAAAGAAGCAGTATACTCAAAATGAGGCCATCTCGTATTTTAGAGGGGGATGTGTTAGATGAAGTATGTATTAGCAAATGAAGTAGGTAACGAACTAAGACTGGAGTTTAAAGTGTTTTGGTACTTGGGAAACATTAAGTTGAGTTAAAAAAAAAATTAGAAAAGATTGATTTAATTTTAATTCATAAAATAATTATCAAATTACAGTGCATTTTTTTACATGTTGTAATTTAAAAATATTAACATGAGAACTTGAGAAGTGCTAGTAGGACAAAACGCTTCAAAATGCTAAGCGCGCGTTCGCACTTTGCTCATTTATTTATTCATTCTTGCAAGCCACTTTTTTTTTTGAGGGAGTGAGCGAGTGAGCGACAATTTCACAATGCACACAAAATACACCTCAACGAGTTTGTAGTGGTACAAGTACAAGTACAAGGTAATAAGTATTTGAGGTGATGGGACAATTCATTCCTTTGTATGGGACATTTGAAGTGCCTCTTGTATGAGTTACACAACACTAAAAGAGACCATGTACTGGAAAGCGCAGTGCAGGATGTCCACCGGAAAGTTGAACTGACGATCGCGTAAAGACCGCTGACAATTGTTAGGTTAAATCTCGTTCCAATTACTGTTTTTTTTTTAAATCTGTATACGTATTTTCACACCCCAGTGGTAGAAATAAATCTTTTTTTGTGAAGGAACATATAGAGGTAGTAAGGAATCTTGCCAATTACGACAGTAGCAGAAATTTGGTGGCATATGTGAATCCAACAACATGTATTTGTAAATATCAATCAATTTCCATCAATGAACCACTGTTAAAGTGATAAAGAGCAGACAGAGCTTACAATGTGCTGCATAAAGCTAAACCATCAAGAAATATTGATATTACTGTGTCAAAATCTATCTTTTTAAACTGATCCTATATCTAACATTTTTCATACGGCCAGAGAACCATAACTAAAGCTGTTATTCATTTATATTCGTTTTCACTGAAAAGTGATCATTTCGGTTCTATACTAGTTTATGTAGGAAGATGTATTGGTATTTAATTTGTTATGCAATAGCCAACAATATTTCTGGTTGGTTGTCAGACTCAGATTGGTTGGGTTTGTTAGACAACCAAGCATAAATACAGCTGGCTATTGTATAACAAATTATAGACCAAGACGTCTTTCTACATAAACCGGTATGTATATAGAACCGGTTAACCGGTCAAAGTAACCAGTATTTTCCGGGTAAAGCGAGCTAAGACCGGTCTTTATTTATTGCCCTTATTGACCGTTAGCACAGTTAAGTACGACCACCGGCGTTTGCCTCCGCTTCTTAAAGCATTAAGTTCATGTAATTTACTTGAAATTGCGTCTCTTACTACCAGGTAATGTTGGGGATTTGTTGATTTTCATTAAGTTTCTTCTTATTGAAAGGTACGTTTTAGAACGTAGTCACTTGTTTTCTTTATTGCATCGCTCTTGAAAGTGTTATGTATTAATTTAACCCACCAATATGTTCCTACTTGGTGACAAAAATAAAGACTACATTTAAATATCCTTGTAGGTACTTTGTTTTTATGATGGTGAAAAAAAGCAAGATTAAGAATCTTAAGCTATTTTTTGCTCTAGAGCAGAAAATTTTATTCAGTTTTTTTTAATCAAACGGCCAAAAGAATTCTAACCGTAGCACCGTTCAAGCACTACACGGCACTTGCCCACGCAGTAAAATCGTCGCAACGTTGTGTTAACGTTTTGAGACCAAAAACTTGAAAGATCTTAAAATTCATGTGACTATGACAACCACAGAACACCAGAACTAGATCTCTCTTCTGTAAACGTAAGTATTTGAAGTAGATAATATTACAATACTTCAATAGGCACCAGCAATTTTTCCAGAATCAGAAATAAACATCAACGCTATGTCACTTTCTTGCTCGCAAAGAATTCTAGCGCATGTCGATTTACAAACATTGCTTCGCGATACAGGTCACGACATATAATAATTATAGTACGTATAACAATAGTATGTAGGTTTAAATTATACCCGGCTCATTGTTCGCAAAGATCTTAATCTGCACCGACTTACAAGCGCCACATGCAATGATCATAACTTTAGTAAATGTTTATTTATTACAAACCTATCCATTCATCTCAACTAAGTCAGTTAACTAGGAAGAAATCCAAGATTGAGGCAAACCTTGCTTGTTGCGATATAGGTCACGACATTTTTAATAATTATAGTACGTATAACAATAGTACCTACGTAGGTTTAAATTATACCCGGCTCATTGTTCGCAAATAACGTTAATCTACGCCGAATTATGAGCGCCACATGCAATGATCATAATTTAAGTAAATGTTTATTTATTACAAACCTATTCATTCATCTCAACTAAGTCAATTAACTAGGAAGAAATCCAAGATTGAGGCAAACCTTGCTTTTTGCGATATAGGTCACGACATTTTTAATAATTATAGTACGTATAACAATAGTACCTACGTAGGTTTAAATTATACCCGGCTCATTGTTCGCAAATAACCTTAATCTACGCCGAATTATGAGCGCCACATGCAATTATCATAATTTAAGTAAATGTTTGTTCATTAACAAACCTATCAATTCATCTCAAATAAGTCAATTAACTAGGAAAAAAACCAAGATTGAGCCAAACATAGCCAGTTGCAATATAGGTCACGACATTTATAATAATTATAGTACGTATAACAATAGTACCTACGTAGGTTTAAATTATACCCGGCTCATTGTTCGGAATGATCTTAATCTGCGCCGACTTACGAGCGCCACACATGCAATGATCATAATTTAAGTATTTTTTTTTTAGTTCTTTAACAAATCTATCAATTCATCTCAACTCGGTAAATTCACTAGGAAAAATCCAAGATTGAGCAAAACATTGCTTGTTGCTGTAGGTCACGACATATTATAATAATTATAGTACGTCGGTTTAAATTATACCCGGCTCATTGTTCGCAAACAATCTTAATCTGCACCGAGTTACAAGCGCCACATGCAATGATCATAATTTCAAATCCATCAATTCATCTCAACTAAGTCAATTCACTAGGAAAAAAAATCCAAGATTGAGCCAAAAAACATTGCCTGTGCGCGATGTATGTAGGTCACTACATACGAGTATAATAATTATGTACGTATAACAATGGTACGTAGGTTTAAATTATACCCGGCTCATTGTTCGCAAAGAATCCTAACCCGCGCCGATTTACGAGCGCCACATGCCACCAAGTTATAAGGTTTGGAATTATTGAAGGCGACATTTGATTTTATTGTAGCTTTGTTTTTGTGCTGATATTTTCATCAATGTGGCAGAAGGCACGAGATTGGTATTTTTGTTATCTTTTGTAAAACAATAATGTTTAAGAATTGAAACTGAGTAATGGAATATAAGTCATGGTTTTATTTTATTGTCGTTTCGGTATATTCATGTATTTAAAAGGAACAACTGTTTTCTTTTTAATCTATTTGAACGGCGAAGTCTATATATTAAATACATAATTTTGAGCAAACACCACATTAATTGTGTTGTAGGAGTATGTACTTTATTCCTTTCTTAATTCATTTGGGTCCATTTAGTTTTTAGCTTAGCATATTAATTTTAAAATATAAAATGTGTCACATTTTTAAGGTCCCGCTGTAAAATGAGAAACCCATATAACTTTGTTGTGTTCTTCCGTCCATCTGTCTATCCGTTCGTCCGTCCGTCCCTCCGTCCGTCCGTCCTAATATTACAAAACCTTTACACATTTATGAATCTAATTTGGTGAAATTTCAGATTATGATAGGTTCATTAAAGATCTCAATTCGAAACTAGTAAAAAAATTAAAATTGTGTATTTAAGGATGAATATTTTTTTTTCAACTCCACCTCCTTGTGTGTGATATCGTTGAATAGGGTTTTTAAAATGAATGTTAGGTTTGATTGAGCATCTTTTTGTCATGTGTACCATTTTGGAGATATGGGTCACCAAAGTTGAAATAATAGTGTCCTTCCCCCTTAATTTCTAAAGGTAAGAGGTCATTGACCTCACAAATATAATATTTCTTAGCCAATTATGTTTTATAGAAGTCAACCATCTAATGACATAATTAAAATTGGTTTTTATCATCATCATAATCATCGTCACCATCTACAGAAGCCTGTCATACGCGTGTCTCGACACGCACTTAACAACTCATTTGTTTTACTATTATATTATTTGTATACATTTAGACTCAACAATAGTCTGTGCCGATACAACCTCACTGTACCAACCAAATCACAGATTGAAATGATTATTACATTTGTAAATTTACTTCCATTTTTTAAACAAATTTATCAGAATACAACGTCTTAGTACTACAAAAGCTACTTAGAAATAGGTACTCCCTAGTGAGACAACTGTCCTACAGAATAAAATTCCTTGATCGGCGTCAATTTTGCAACAGTCTCGGATACAAAGAAGTTTCCATCCATCAGCCATAAGAAGTCCACTGCTGGACATAGGCCTCCCCTATGGATCTCCAATAAGACCGGTTGGAAGCGGCTTGCATCCAGCGCGATCCTGCGGTCTTAATGAGGTCATCCGTCCACCTTGTGGGTGGACGTCCTACGCTGCGCTTGCCGGTACGTGGTCTCCACTCGAGAATTTTCCGACCCCATCGGTCATCAGTCCTCCGCGCTATGTGCCCTGCCCATTGCCATTTCAACTTGCCAATCCGTTGGGCTATGTCGGTAACTTTGGTTCTTCTACGGATCTCCTCATTTCTGATTCGATCTCGCAGAGAGACTCCGAGCATAGCCCTCTCCATAGCTCGTTGGGCTACTTGGAGCTTACCAATAAGGCCCATAGTGAGAGACCACGTTTCTGTGCCATAAGTCATCACTGGCAACACACACTGGTCGAAAACTTTCGACTTGAGGCACTGAGGTATGTCGGACGAGAAGACGCTACGCAATTTTCCGAACGCTGCCCAGCCGAGTTGGATTCGGCGATTGGCCTCTTTCTTGAAGTCGGACCTACCTAACTGGACTACTTGTCCTAGGTAGACGTACGAGTCAACGACTTCAAGAACCGAGTTCCCAACAGAGATCGGGGTGGGTACAACATGGGAATTACACATAACTTTCGTCTTGTCCATGTTCATCTTAAGACCCACCTGTTGAGAAACCCGATTGAGGCCTTCGAGCATCGTGCTGAGCTCTTCCATCGATTTTGCCATGACTACTATATCGTCGGCAAACCGAAGGTGAGTGAGGTATTCGCCATTGACATTGATGCCGAATCCTTTCCATTCCAGGAGCTTGAAGGCGTTCTCCAAAGTAGCCGTAAACAGTTTCGGAGAAATTACGTCTCCCTGTCTTACGCCTCTTTTTAAAGGGATCGCCTTGGAGCTCTCTTCCTGTACTCGGACCGACATAGTGGCGTTATTATACAAGCACTTCAACACTTCGATGTACCGATAGTCAATACGGCATCGTTGGAGAGACTCGAGCACAGCCCAAGTCTCGACCGAATCAAAGGCTTTCTCATAGTCCACAAACGCTAAGCAAAGTGGCAAGTTATACTCTTCGGTCTTCTGTATAACCTGCCGTAGCGTATGAATGTGGTCCATGGTACTAAAGCCCTTTCGGAAACCGGCTTGTTCGGAAGGCTGGAAGTCATCAAGCCTGCGCTCGAGACGATTCGTAATGACCCTTGAAAACAGCTTATAAACATGGCTCAAAAGCGAGATGGGTCTGTAGTTCTTCAATAAGGTGTTGTCACCTTTCTTGAAAAACAACACCACCACGCTTCTGTTCCATGCTTCTGGCGTGATGCCCTCGAGGACGACGGTGTTAAAAAGCTTCTGGAGGACTTTTAGTACAGGTGTTCCACCCGCTCTCAGGAGCTCTGATGTGATACCGTCATCACCCGGCGCCTTGTTGTTCTTAAGCTGATTCAGGGCCATTCTAATCTCGTACAGGCTGATGTCTGGGATATCTTCGGTGAAGTGTCGGGTCAGCTTGGCTCTTGGATCTTTGGCCGCGCTGCTAACAGGCTTAGCGACCGAAGCGTATAACTGTCCATAGAACCTTTCGATCTCCTCTAATACCTCTGCCTTGGTCGACGCTAAACTTCCATCTTCTCTCTTCAGCTTTGTCAATTGGCTTTGTCCAATAGACAAATCTCTTGCGAACACTTTGGAGCCTTTGTTCCGCTCTATTGTCTTTTTAATATGTTTAGTATTAAAAAGACGGATGTCGTGCCGCAAGGATTTCGAAATTTGTCTATTGAGACGCCTATATGACTTTGCATCATCGGAAGACTGCAATCTTAGCGAGCGTCGTTCGGCCATGAGATTTACAGTGTGATCGGAGAATTTCTGCGGTTTATTTGAACGGCGGGGTCTAAAGAACTTAGCACCAACCGTTTGGACAGTTTCTACGAGCCCGTTGTTTATCTCGTCCACCGACGCAAGGTTCTCTAGGCAAGCAAAACGATTCGAGAGCTCGAGCTGAAAGTCCTCGGGGTTTTGGATATGTTCACGAGTAGGTCGGAGCGTGGACTTCATCAGGCGGGACCTTTCGAGCTTAACATTAATATCTAATGTGCCTCGTACAATTCTGTGATCGCTGCCGGTTTTCACCCTGTGGATCACGGAGACATCATTAAATATTCGTCTCTCGGTGGTCATGATGAAGTCTATCTCGTTTTTCGTGGAACCATCAGGGCTCATCCAGGTCCATTTCCTGTGAGGCGGCTTCTGGAAGAAAGAGTTCATCATAAAGAGTTCCTCTCTCTCCAGAAAGTCAGCCAGCCTCTGGCCCCTAGGGTTTCGTTGCCCATATCCAAATTGCCCCACCCTCAGCTCATCGTCGTTTTTTCTGCCCAACTTTGCGTTGAAGTCCCCCATAACAACAGTGAAGTGGGTCTTAGACATATGAATGGCCCGACTTACGTCCTCATACATAGTCTCCACCTCATCATCTGGGTGTGACGATGTCGGTGCGTATACCTGAATGACCTTCAGCGAATACCTCTTGGATATTCTGAGTATTAGGTATACCACCCTGCTCGACACACTTTCGATGGTAATAATGTTGTTGGTGAGGGACTTGTGAACGAGAAAGCCAACACCACCTTGGGACCGTTGGTCACCTTCCCGGTAGTAAAGCAGGTTGCCGGATTTTAAGGTTATCGTGCCCTCCCCCTCTCTACGGACTTCAGACAACCCCACAATATCCCAACGCAACCTACTCAACTCTTCTTCCAGCTCAGCAATCTTCTCGTCAGTCCTCAACGTGCGCACGTTGTGTGTTACCAGGGCCAGTCGTCGTTTACGGGAGTGGTAGCCGGGCGTCTGCCAGCGATTCTTAGCACCCCCTTCTCCGCCGTTACCGGGGCCGCTACCGTAGCCCCGGGCTAGCGAAGCTGCTGGGGACTGGGGGCCTGGTCTTTTTGTTTGTTCCATATTGGGTATTTGCCCGTAATCGCCGCGCTGGGCAAGCGTGGTGGCGATCGCAGAAACGTAGCTTCGCGACAGGGATGCTGCTCCCCATCCCTGCCCTGTGCCATTTTAGCTACGTTTTTATTTGAATGGTTATACCGCCATTAGTCGGTTCCGCTGTACCTTAGTCGGCTCCTACGACACCTGGTACTAGAGGGGGGTGCTATTCTACTCTGCCGGCACCCCACGGCAATAAAGAAGTTTATCTAAATTAATTTTCATTTGCTACTTTATATGAATACATTGAAATTATTAATATGTAAGCTCACAGTATCATCTAGTCTGCATATTGTTAAATTTGTAATTTGTTTCCATATTTTTAACTCAAGAAAGCGCAAATTTGTAATAATACAAGGCACCCCAACTTCCAAACTACTTAGTACTTAGACAACTGTCCTACAGAATAAAGTTCCTTGATCGGCGTGAATTAAGCGAAAGTCTCCGATTCTTGACGACGAAACTCAATTATTTCACCCACTCCGTAAATTGCAAGCTCTTATTCGATTACAATAAAGTCCATTTTAGGACCATAAAACTTCATTACTCCGCTCCGCTGACTCCAGGCATAAGTCATATTTCGTGACACAAATTGTGAGGTCAACTTTTAAAGTAATTTCTAAGAAGTGAATTATGAGGCTATAGGGTCTTTGCTCGGCCCTACATTAAATTATATTTTGGAATAGAGCCTCAGAGGGTCTTAGATTTCAATTTAAATCCAATTTAGTTGAGTTATTGATTAAAAATTCTTAATGGGAATATCGCCAGGTGCCGCAATTCGTTATTTTATCACGTTTCTATAAGATTTGAAAAAAGAAAAAATCTTGATAAAAAAAAACTTCAATTGAAAAATTTATGTAAAAAGACAACACTACGTTTTTACTTTCTTTTTATGACCTTATAACTAATTGTAAAAATAATGATACGTGAGTAAAGTATGACAGAAACATCTGAGTAACATCGTAAATCGTGCCGCTAAAAGCATAAGGTCTAAGCGAATTTCAACAAATGTTCTCATACGACTTTCTGTCATACTGTCATTTCCAATAGCTGCACTATACCGTGAAAAGTTGGCACATGTTCTCAGAAAACTTACTTAACGTGTTCAAAAAGAAGCTTTACTTTTAATTTTTCAAAGAATTTTGCAGCAGTGAATCTAGCTTCTGACTTAAAATATCCAAAACTGTAGATACAACGTTGCGTAGGTAGGTCAAAGGTTAACAAAATCTCTTTGCCAAAATTCACAGCAATTTATAAGCATAGCAAAAGTTAACCAACATACCTATTTCGCCTGTTTCTACGAAAAACAATTTTATGTTCCACATAAAACTGGTGCAAAATCGTCGAAGCCTTCATTTCTCAACGTTCTTTCTACCAGGAGAGCAGAAAATCCCTAGACGTCACGCGGTCGGCCCATATTTTACTTTTATAGGCGAAAAGGGCGTAACCAATGTTTGTCAAGGTTTGTAGTAATGGGCGCTGTCTAAGCCCTTCGGAAGCACTGACCTAAAATTGAAATTCTCAGCCCTTTCTAAGTGGCAATGTTTCAGTGACGTTAAAGTTTAAGTAATGAAGGTATGCGACTTTGAATTTTCTCGTTCCGCTGTGGCGGTTTCTCGCGCACTTTATTGCGGTAGATTCTGTATGGGAGCCGAAACCCCTGGGGTTTTAACGCCTTCGGAAAATATGTGAGCGTGGAAGCGGATTGAATTTTTTGTCCTTTAGAAAAGGCCTGGCGTCAAGCCCGCTTAATTCCGAATAAAAATAGGCCAATCGCGGGATTGAGATCATGAGAATTTAAGCTTTGGTCGGAAGGATTCGGTTCTTTAAAACCAATTAGCCGATGTGGGTTGTGATTATCGTGAAATTCGCGCGGGGTGTGAACGCATGCGGTTTTTTGGCACGGAATAAAACCGCAGTAACAGGTTATCGAAGTTCGTAACCTGTAATGATTCGATGGAACTTTGGAGTGTTTAACGTCTTCGTATACCTATATCAGCGTTATTTGGTTATTATAATTTATATTTATTAAAAGTATTATATTTAAACAAAATCCATTTTTATCAAACAAGCTTTTAATGAACAAGTACTCGCCAAGACGAATCAAACGAGCCGAAACTCGATAGAGTTGCGTCGTTTCATTACAGAGCTCCTTCCAGCTACAACATCAGACCATGGTTACCATTGAAAGACAAATTACTCGCCAAAGCCATTCAAATGAACCCAAATTTGATGAGGTTATGTCGTTTCATTTCTAAGTTCCTTTGGCCACATTCCAGCTCCATCATCAGATCAGCACCATGTCATCATAATATTCCATTGTCACGCTATTCACACATGTATGCAAAATTTTAGCTCAATCGGTAACCGGGAAGTAGATCAAATGTAACTTGCAAGATTTGATCACAGACCGACAGACAGACAACAGGACAGGTAAAACTAAATAAAAGCTTTAATAAAAGCTAAAAGCTCCTTCTTGCGGCGGCGTCATGTGTCGGGTCGCTCTCCTCCCTCAAATATGGTCGAGGAGAGCGATGATGGCTGGCACATGCGTCACACTCGTGATCGGGTGCTGCTTGCGGGTCGCCGGTTTGCTCGCGGCATTTACGCAATGCACTGAAACTACTAACTTAGACTATTGAACAGTCGCATTTTTTCAATTGTAACTTTGTTTTCAAATGGCACAGACCCTGGAGTCTGTGGATCATTAATTTAAATTTAAAAAAAAATGAAAAAAAAAAAAAAAACTAAATAAAAGCTTGTAAAAATGTTCAAACAACAAATCATTTAATGAAGAAGTAAAGCATGCAATATGAAATCTGCAATTCACCTAATTTAATTAATAATTTATTAAATGAGTCTTATTTCTATAAGTTCAGCCATTTACTTGATATATAACTTAGATATATTTCATACAAAATGCAATCACAACTCAACTACTGTTTTTTTTAATTAAATTAACGCGAATGTGACATGAAGAATGAACAACTACATTTGTGGAAAAATCACACAATTTTGTGAAAAAACTCATCAAAACTCTCAAGTCACTTAGCCATTTAGAGAGTGTTCCGAACATTTTTAACACATAAAACCATTAAAAAGCATCACTTCCACATTCTCGAAAATCACTAAAACACTGTTACGACTCGACGAGAGTTAGCGAGCCATAAAGATATATTTAATTGAATGTAACATCAACTTATTTCACCTCTATTGTAGGGGTGGGCTGTTCATTTTAGGGGTCGTAAACGTGGGTCCTATTTTATTGATGTTTTCCATTAAAATCTTGCGAGGATTGTAAGCTAGTCAGCCTTCCCGGAAATCCTATTATAACTTTGTGAAATATTTCGGTTCGTTTGATAACTAGCTTTAGTTAAACAACTCGTTGTAGAAGTTTTGTTGAATATTTTGAAAAGGTAAATTATATAGGTAAGCTGTACCATTGCTAATTTATTGATATTAACGTAAACGTTTAGAATTTTAAAGACTTTTTGAAAGACATAAATATAAAAATCTATGACCACGAAACAGAAAAATAATGACATACCTACACTAGCTATAAAATTGAACAAATCAAAAGAATATTGGATTGTGGGGTGTTATTAAACGTACCAATCAAACTCTTTAGATGTACCTTACTTTCAAAATACATACACTTAAATTGTGTAGAGTTTTATAATTTGAATAAGAAATACAGTCAACAGTAATTGTTTTGTTGTAAATGAATAAGGTTTAAATTATTACTAATTAGTGTAAGTCCTGCTACAAACCACATTTTGGCTGCTACGGTTCTAATGCTACGGTTTGGCTGCCATGGTTTCACTGGTACAAAGTTGCTACAATTTTATTGCCGTCGAAACATTTAACACATTTTAAATTTCTGTGGTTTTACCTTTACATTTTCCCTTGTGTCCGCAGTGATAAATTAAATTAAATATTCCTTTATTCAAGTATCAGAGACACAACATTAAAGAATTAAAAAAAATACATAATACATTATCAGTCACATTACAAATACAATAAAAATTATTTGGAAACACATTTAAAAATCATTAAAAATTACTAACATAATTATACAACATTAATTACATAATTTACAACATTAAAATTTAATAAATTCTGGCTACGACTTCATCTCTGTGTGCAAGGTGTAACCTACATACATAAGGAACACAAACATTACATAACGTTGAGAGGTTTTAATTTTTAAGATAAAGTCGTAGTCTCGATCGATGTCTTCCCAAGAGTCACTACAAAATATTTAAGTACTCGTATTTGTAACTTACTTCCTAAAATAAGAAAAACCTCCTTCGAGGAGTTGATCGACACTTCACGTCACTTCTAGACGACTGATCAAAGAGCTGACAGTAAATTGGTCTGAAAAGTTTGAACTTTCAAGAAGTCCTTTTAAAATCCTTTTTATTCAATTGCGTCTATAAGTCCTTCAAGTGCTTATGCCTATACCTACTTATTTTGATTGATTTTATTTCACAACCGACAATAGTTAAACCAGCTCTTGTATAGGAACTACGAAGGGTTGTATTATTACGTTTAGCAGTCTTCAGGACATATATTTGCTGACTTGTCACACGCCTTAGCGTCGCTGTTAGTGTTATAACTAAATGAAAGTATAATAAAATAATTTAGTTATTAATTATGTTTTTTAAAGCACCTTAATTACTCAACCGATTTCAATAAATTAAGAATGAAATGATTTGATAGAATTGAGAAACAAATTCAATATGACCGATGTTTTGTAAAAAAACAAAATATCTAAAGCATTACAATATTTTCTCATAGTCAGTCATACTGACCTGGAGTCTAGTCTTATCAGCCGCTTCTTAATTTTGTCTTGGAAGTCGTATAGTCACATTCATAGGTAGTTTACAAACTCACAATCAAACCAAGTCCAATTCATGCCTCAGTAAAGCAGTGGAGCCTTTACTAGAAGCGTCTATGGAGTTTTGGGAGCGATCACTTGCCGACACTTGTACTTTTTATTCAGTGAGTAATAACCGTAATTACACAACAGTTCACAAATAACCTATTAACGATAGAAACACAAGTTTTCACAAAATATAATATAAAAGGACGACTTGATTCTAAATATCTAAATGAAATGAAATGTTACCATTTTTCCAAAATATAAACACATTTATTTGAAATGCAAAGCTTATCTAAGTCCCTTTTGTAATTTAAAAGTGCTAATTAGACAAACATACACACGGAAATAAGAATAAGAATATATTTATTTACCAAAATAATATTTGACAAACACTTGTGCGAAAGATAAAAATAGCTCAAAATTGAAATCAGAAGGTAGCTCAGTGTAGATAGGTACGCTGTTGACAATTTTGGTTAGTAACACATAGATAGTACGAGTACATTTTAGCAAAACGAATAATACATCACTGTGTAGGTACATAATTTCATCATCTACACTTTGTTGGCGAGTACAAGTAAAAACAAATAGGTACTGAATATGAACATTTGCGATGTTGCGCAGTGCCAGTGGGCCCCAAACTAGGCGATGCCTGTATCTTGGTGGCCCGGTGAAATACGATTACTACAAAAGAATTTTCGCGGCTTCGTCAAAGAGATTACATTGTTTTGAAATATAAATTTCAATTGAATTGAAGTATCTCTAGATAGCGATAGGTAACTTTTACACGTTTTGATTTCGTTTGTTCTCCTTTCTAAATCATCATAGTAATGGAATTTCTTATATAAACTCACAGCCAAGTTAAACTCAAGTTGCTATGAAAGTCTAAGTAAGAACAACGAAAGAAACAGAATTCTTAACAAAGCTACAGCGTAACACAATGAATGAATTTTAATTACTAAATAGCAAAGTTGTGGAAACACGAGGTATTTAATTAAGGAAAACGGTTGTTAACAAAAAGTCTTCCTTACTTGCTAATTTAAGTCAAAACCTAACAAAATTACGTCCTTAATTAGAAGTTTGTTAATAAAGCTACCATTAAACTGTATTACAAATATTCACAATATTCAAGAACTGGGTAAGTAGGTACCTACTATTGATATCTTTATTAATATTGATAACATCAATTATATCTATCTTATAGAGATTCTTGAGTTCGGTAATTTTTAACGTTTTGAGCTGTAATGAAACTAATTATTATCTATCTTCTTTATTTATAAAAAAATCGTATCACGTTGTTTGGCCGCGATGAACTCCCTTAACTACTGAACCGTTTTTAACAGAATTTTATAGACTGTGTGCAGTTTGATCCAACTAAACTTGTGAGATAAAATAATTTATAACTCTCTTTATAATCACAATTTTTTTATTAGTCATTCATTCATTTCGTATCAATGGCTAGACTTTTTATCGGTGAAATTAAAATTAACTATGCCAAAACAACGTTTGTTGGGTCAGCTAGTGTATTATAAATAATGGAATTTTGTGCTTCCATCTTCTCTGTATTTTGATGCTCCCTACATAATAATAACGTGCAGTCGTATACTGTTAGAGCTTTAAAGTAATTTTATAAATAAATTGGCAAATGCATATTTGGAAGACGCCATAGTACCTTTTGAAATATCAATGTCACTCTGACAATGTAAGAAGTCTGATTCTAAGAACGGGTAGCACTGATTCTTTCTCTTTGATTCGACTTTTTGTGAAGTACGGATGCTAAATTTTTGTAATATTGTAAAATCGTTAAGAAACCATGAAATTCAGTTAAAAGAAAGTTTTTTTATTCAACATCACGACTTATTATCCAAGAACTAAACATTTACACAATCTTAGCAACACAACCCCATGGTTAGTAATTGACCGGTAATTAAACAAACAGCTTTTGGGCTTAATTATTACAGAAAGATTAAAGGATTATTAACAAAAGGATTTTAATAGGCTTAACCCGGCGTAGGCGGGGACGGGCTTTTTGGACCCAATGTTTTTGTCCCGCTCCATTATCTTTTTATGTTTTCTCGTGATTCAAGATATAAATTAACTACCTTTGTTGTAGTGAAATGTACTTAGAAGCTTATGTTTCTTTGGTTTATTTTGCTTGTGTATTTATTTTTACGGATTTTATGATGGGGTCAAAAAGTCTTTCTTTAAAACGGTTTTTTTGCTACAAGTGTTTAATTAATTAATAATATTTTAGGTAAGAAACATTACGGATCAGACTTCAGACAGAAAAAAAAATGATGCGTTTTTATTCGATGAGAAGATTAGATGCCATAAAAAAATAACTCGCAATAAACCAAGCATGTATTAAGTATAAAAACACCCTAAGTCGGGTAAGTCACAAATAACGCTTTAAAAACTATGACTCTACTTTTTTACTGAATATGGAATACTAGTATGAATTTAGCTTGTATGAAATAAATAGCTTTTAGATTTTCATAAAATATTACCTACTTTTCATAAAATAGCTAGTTAGCTCTGTCTGCTAAGTTTACAGCGAGTGGCTTTTCTTTTTAAAAGCTTTTATTTAACTTGCAATGTATGTATGTAAGTATGGGCTTTTATGATCATATGTAATTATAAATTGTGTATAATGAGGTTTTATGTTGATACTTAAAATTTTAAAGTAAAATTTTATTTTCTTCTTTTTAGAGCATTTAAATAGAAGTTATTCTATAAAAGATTTTATTGCTTTTTTTTTAGTACATTTCGTTTGACTACTCACTGCCTGATGTTAGGCAGATATGCGGTCTAGGGTGTAACACGCCTGGGTAGTCTGTAGCACTCATAGCGTAGTTTGACTAGGTGTTCGTTCACGATCGTCAAAGTTAAGCAACGTTCAGCACAGTCATCTTCGGATGGGTGACCGCGAGTGGCATTTACAACTGAGCGCTACCGTGGCTCGGATGACATGTTTAATTGTTGGCCCCGATGGTATTAGCCATGTCAGAGGCCATTTTAAAACCTCTGACACCAGGGCTAGCCACCCGGCGTATACGAACTTACTTTTTTTAGTTGGAAGTGAGTGTTCCATTGTCTCGTCTGATATTATTGTGTCTCTTGGAAAAAACTCGGCAAAAAAGCGCAGTTATTTGAAAATTTGAGTCGATGCCAAATTTGGGAGTGGATAGTTAAATTCGTTCGGAACTGGTTTAGTTTAAAAATGCATAATTCTTGAGAGAAGCTGAAATTAAAATATACTGAATAAATTTTTGTAGCCAGTTTTACGATAATGTAAATTTGGTAGGTAAAGGTACATTTGTTTGGCATTTTATTTCATTTACTATTTAAAATAAGAGGTTAGTCATTCAATATTTATATATTCAATATTGATTACATTCAATATTCAACCGTTTATTGCACCACAAATACATCTCTTAGTCTAATTTATCAACGTATATAACATTCATGTACACCTAGTGCTACATATTTATGGACCCTGTTTTAGGGTATTGCAGTTGACTTAAACACTAAGGTACACTAAGGTAATAGGAACAGTTAGATCGGTAACAGTAAGATCTAATTTACTTTGTCTGATTCGCGGTATCGTAACAATTCTCAAGTCGGATGTAAGTTTTTGTTACTCGTATGTTTCTTTACTATGACTGTCTGCGTGACTGAAATGAACGCTACCGTAACACAGATTGCGAGTTCAATACATAGTGTGTTCTAGATGTTTAGCATTTAAGCCATATATCTCTAACCTTGGAACAGTTTAAAAACTCTCGACAGCATGGCTAGCTCCCAATTTATAAGTAAGCTCGTATGGCTAGCCATATGATTACCTAATAAAGGATTTGACGATTTACGAATATGGCAAACTAAGCTTATGACACGTTTAGAAATTGAAGAATCAAGTATTTGACGACCGTCTGCGTAATCATAGTTTTTAGGCTTTCTAAAGGCCTCTAACATAGCTAAACGGTTAAAGCAACCGGGCCCTACAACTTAACGTGTCATCCGAACTATGGTAGCGCTCAGTTGTAAATACCACCCGCGGTCTCCCATCCGAAGACTGCCCGTGCTGAACGTAGCTTAACTTCGATGATCACTAACGAACACCTAGTCAAACTACGCCACGAGTGCTACTCTACCCTAACCTATAAGAAGTTACTAAGTGAACTCACAAAATTCATCATACACTTCAAAAGCAACCCCCAAAATCGGTAGCACTGAGTAATTCTCCCATTCATACGAACGTAAAAATACCGACAATCGTCTCTGCCTAATACGTCCTCATCATGCCATATAGGGAAAGCCTTTCAATAAAACCTTTAGTTTTCCGACACGACGGCACATATTCTATACACGTCGTCGAATAAAAGCCGAAGGCATTCGTCCGATGGAATTGGTTGAGTACGCGCCGCTGGTTTCTAGCTGGAGGTTGTGGAAGACAGTGATTAAAGTCCTATGAATTATGCAACTACCCCGGTTTCTGATTATAGTATGAACACTTGTGGTTTTGCACATTCCACTCCCGCAATACAACCGTTGCAATTCGAGCGCTACGTGCCGCGGCCCGCAGTGCAATCCGTGATGATCCTGCGTGCTAGTAGGTACTCCATTTCGAAATAAATCACCAAATGCGGTCAAAGCTGTAAAAATCTTGCTGTCTGTCATAAAAAAAATGTGTAAATACCACCTGTGTGTGTATACTCGTATTAGTATTTTATATTCGAATTAAAATTTTCTGTCTATGTCATTCTGTCTACGTTCTTTCGTTCCAGTCATAGGACGTCCACTGCTGGACATAGGCCTCCCCTATAGATCTCCAATAAGACTGGTTCGTAGCGGCTCGCATCCAGCACGATCCTGCGGTCAGTAACATTGGTTCTTCTACGGATCTCCTCATATCTGATTCGATCTAGCAAAGAAACTCCGGGCATATCCCTCTCCATGGCTCGTTGGGCTACTTGGAGCTTACTAATAAGGCCCATAGTGAGAGACCACGTGTTAGTCTATGTATTTCGGGACTAATCGATCTCTGCGTGATTAGCGCAGCGCTCACATAGTAGTTTGACTAGGTGTTAGTTAGCTAAGCAACGTTTAGACCGGTATTTATCCTAAACCTAAGCATGTCCGTCTAACCACGGACGTCCTTGGCTTACCATAGGTCTAGCAAAGGGAATATATCTATGAATGAATGAATTGAGGTTTCAAAGACTTTAACCAGTGTCAATCATCTTTCATAGATGATTGCTCTGGTTAGTGATCATTATATGTAAAAAAATTGGTTGTCTGTAAAGTCGGTTTACGTACGATAATAATATCACGTGATTACGTCATATGAGTCACAAACCGAACGCATAGGCCGATCGTGCCTCTCTATCGCTTGTTCCGCGCTCTCGCTTGCACGCTCGGCTCAGCCGGAACGTGACAATGAGTCACGCTTTTTTGTGCATGCAGCCGGCGTTCATCGATTTAGAAGACGTTATCACGTCAATACTCGTACATACAGTACTTTAACTACTGAAACCATTTCTACAGAGGATGCTCGCAACGCATGATGTAATTAGATACGTCAGTTTGGCCCGAAATAACGCCTGGTTTGAAATTCAGCGGACTTAAACGCTCGGTTGGCCGATCGGCAGGCTTCGTATTGATCAGTTAACGCCTGTCTTCTGTCAGTAGATGAGTGGAGTCAAAAACTTTGAAATATCATGTCTCTAAGTTTGGTAAATAGACATCAGATAAAATGAAGAAATAACTTTAGAACGTTTCCTTTTTATGTCCAAACAAGAATAATTGAAGCACTTTTAAATCCAACATGTATTTATCTAATTTTTTTAGTAAAAGTACATGCTTATACTACATTTTAAGGCGACAATTCTACTATAGTTCGGCCGTTCAGAGAATGCGTTCCTGACACGACATCTTGAAAAAATGTTTTTGGCCGATATCTCGGAAACTATGGGCCATAAATCGTATACGGTAATTTTTACACAAAAGTTGACAAACAAAAACAAAAGATGCAAAATTTTATTTTCTACAATAATGATCTTAATGTTTTTTGATCATTATTGTACATAGTTTCCGAGATATTGGCCAAAAACATTTTTTCAAGATGACGTGTCAGGAACGCTTTCTCTGAACGGCCGAACTATAAAACGTGATACTTTCGCATTAGACCGCATCGTTACTTAAAAATCAAGCAGAATATAGTCAAACGTTAAGTTGCCTAGTAATACAAAAAAAGTTTATCGTACAAAAAACATTGAATCTGAATCCCAAATACCAGGGCCACATAAAAGCTCCGACCTTCTCATTGGCGAAACGTTATCTTTACAGTGACAAGGCCGAACCGATCCTCCTACCGACCTAATCATGAACTACGACCAATAACAAACTTCTGAACCCCAAAGTTAACTTTCATTAGGCCCTGGGCGTTTCATATAAAAACGTCAATGTAAACCTAACTCGGATTTATAGGGACCTCAAGTTTTCACAGTTACTCTAGATTTATATAGACCTTAAGTTACTGAGGCGTTAAAGTTGGGGGATAATTCTTTTAAGACTACCTACCTCTATATTTGTGGTAGCCTCAAATGTCTTTAAGAAAATAGGCATACTATTCGCAACGACTTTCACTTTAAAAACCTTTTTACTAACATTTATACATTTCAACAAATTGAGTTATCCATATCGAATATTTTTGTTAATTTTCTTTTTAAACAGAGTGCAAAAAACTACGTTTTTGGTATACTTGTAGTTTTTAAATTATAATGTAGTTTTTTTTATTTCTATCGTGAATTTATCTTATCTAAGATTAATTATGTTGCTTCTATCGAAACGAATAAAATGATGCAATCATTTTGAAACTGAATTATTTTGTCAAATGGTATTTTCTGTAATATGAACCGGAGTTATAGACATAACCCACACCAATCACAAAAAAAAAAACAAAAAAAATAGTAATCCCGCGTTGAGATCTGCCCAATTTTTCGAACCTTCATCAGAAATGGCAACAAAAAACGCTACCCAAAACAAAAAACTGCCGACTGCCGTCCAAACTATGAAAGAAGTCGAGGTAAATCGTCGCCGAGACCTATCCGTCACAATAAATTGCCACGACAGAGGGAACATTGAAAATGGCACTTTGGTACCGCCTTCAGGAAAAATTGAAGAGACAGATGGCAACCCCTTATTCCTGCGATGCCGTGCTATGAATTCCCAATCGTATAGGTCTAGGTGTGTTTTGTGTCGGATGAAATTTCATTATAGTTTCCTGCAAAATGGAGGAGACGTGTAGCGAAGCGCTGTGAAAACGAGCGGTGGAAACCTATTGAACATGACAGGGAAAGAAAAAAGCGATTGCGTTTTGGCTTAGCTGTGAGTATGTCTTGTCCAAACTATTCAAAAAACTTTAAACGAACATTAGGTGGGAATATTAATGATCATATTTAGACCTAAAAACGTAAGCGTTTATGTTTAAACATTACACAAGCTTTGCTTATTACGATAACCGATATGTAGAGATCATCAGTCGCCACTTCTTCGGGAACATGAGGTGAGGTATTTTTTTTTCAGTAAAACATTAATCTTTAGAAATAAACGACACAAAGTTGTCAAGTCAAGACAAAGTCTCAGTGAAAAAACTAAGTACGAAATCAGGACATCCGGATTAAAAAGTCACCAGTCTCCGAACTAGTTCTAAAAGTAAGTCACTATTCCAGAAAAGTAAACTAAGCGAAACGATCGAGTTCATGCTAGAAGTATCAACCACAAAAACTGCAAACGATGTAAATAGAACATAATTATGTCAAAACTTGTTGAAAACTTTGAATCTTACATAAATGGGCTGTGTAAAATTTAAAACAAAAATACAAAACCTATAAATTAATTCGCTCAATTATGAGTTTTGCCAAATAATCCGGCACACAGTCTACTGTCGGGCACTAATTCGGTAAACATAACTATATTTAACGGACAAATTCGATTCGGTGTATAATAAAACTGTTGCCAGGACAAAATATTCGACCGTTGGTGTTGCCAATAATCGTTTTGTACTTATGCCAAATTAATTTGGCCTGCATTTTGAAAACCGCATTCAAAATTTTCTGTTTCTACGTAATTTATATCGGACAAAATGGTTTTAAAATGTTTTCAATATGACCGTAGTGTTTCTAATTGACGAGTGCAAAATTCAAAATAATTTATTTACTATAAGTACCTTTGAGTATGAGTGTGTGAGTTAGCTAGCAACACAGAAACTTAGAAAAGATACATTAAGATTGTGAAACATTTTACTAAGTCATGCCGGGCTAAACCACATATTGGCTATGTTGGCTTCAAATTATAGTTTTGGTTCAAACTATCTAATGTGTGGATCAATCTTGGCCTGATATTGATCGTCCAATATCAATCCAAGACCGATCCACACATTGGAGTGTTGGAACCAAGACTGTCATTTGTAGCCAACATAGCCAATGTGTGGCCTTGGCTTTGTACAACTGAACGGCAAGACGAAAAATTTACCTTAACGTAATTTAGAACTAAACAACAAACCGTCCCCACACTGCACCGCAAAACTTGCTGAAAATATTACTCATAAATTCATAATACTTTAGATAAATACCAAGACATATTATTTTAACTAAAGAATACAAGAGCTTATAGTGTAACAACTCGCAGTCTTGCAGACTACTGCTTGACGGTAGATTGCGTTCAAATAAACGATGTTTCTGTTTGCTGAAACAGAAACGAGATCTATTCTTGAATTGGTTTAGGCTAAAATTGCGTGGGATGCAAGGACGAGATGTGACATCATGTCGTGACACAGAATATCAATACTACTGAGACCATTGTGTGTTTTATTTGGTACGAGTTTTCTAATTTTTCACAAGAACTTTGAATAGGTACTATATATAGCTATGTTTTTCAATGAATTTCTTTTGTCAACTGACTGAAAGAAAAGTATTAGTTCAGATAATTTAGAATCTACGTTCTATCCAGTAAATTATCATCAATAGTATTGAATTCCGATGATAGCTTTTTATTTAAATTCTTACCTACTTTTAAAAATATCACAAAATACTCATTTTATAGCAGGTGACAGATGACGTACCTATGTACATGTGACACTCTAGAGTATTATGTTTTTTGGTATGACGTTTAAGTATCAGTCTATGAGATATTTCTTGTAACCAGTGCAAATATTTAGTAAAATAATTATACATAAGTATTGTGAAACATATATTTATTAAACAATAAACATGGGGTTGGCAAAAGAAGAAAAGAAAGCGTTAAAGATAGCCAAAAAGCTGGAAAAAGCTAGGTTGCAGTTTGAAGCAGCTAAAAAAAGAAAACAAGATGAACTCGATCGCGAATTGGCAGCAAAAAAGCTGCACCAAGTGGAGGTTACGACAAAACTGCGAAAGATGATGTTTGCTGCAAAAGAACCAGTACACAAACAGAACGTCAAAGCCATATGTAGTAGTTTTGATAGAACTATCGACAAAAAAGATCATTTGATGCACTACATTGAACATCTTAAACATATCGCAGAACACCAATATCAGGTTACAATTTCCAACTATTGCGACACGACTGCCAGTATTGTCGGTAAATTTCTCAAAGATTTTGAAGAAATGAAGAAAGATAATGAAATGAAAACAAAAGAACTACTCAATCAAGGAGATATAGAGAAGAGGCATATTAGAGAATATCAAAAACATGGTGAAACACATTTGAACTTGCTACTTAATCACTCACATGAACTTGCTGATACTCTCGCGTGGACAATACGTGGTGAGAATTTTGTGAGAACGGACGATGATACTCACACATATTATTCGATACGTGATGATCTCCAAGCTGTCCTTGAAGGGCTCTACAGTTACACTTGGGAACTATATAATACTACACTGAAAGGTTATGTCGCAGGTACTTTAGCCAATCAGAAACAAATACGCATATTGCGTGAAAAAGAGAAGTGGATGTCAGAAATAATTGCTAATCAAGCTAGACAAATAGCTGGTAGTGAGGGAATTCTTAGACGCTTACGAAGTGAAGTTATAGCATATGAGTCAGGCTCAAAGCAGGCATCATTTAGAGAACGGCGCGCCAGACACAAGGAAGCCTTTAATCACTTAAAAGAGTATCTTATCAAAAGCTTAGAGATTGATGAAAGTCAGATAATAACACTTGTGACGGCATCTAACGAAGCGATCGAGTATCTAGAAAATGCTTGTAAGAAAAGTGAAAAAATTCTGCGAATGATGGCTCAGTGTAGCAAATATGAAACTTTGTATGAAAAGGTACTACCCTATGGTGCGACAGACTCTGGTGATCTGACAG
The DNA here is from genome assembly GCA_964007245.1 of Hypomecis atomaria. NCBI lineage: Eukaryota > Metazoa > Arthropoda > Insecta > Lepidoptera > Geometridae > Hypomecis > Hypomecis atomaria. The sequence goes on from OZ023293.1 coordinate 18,367,044, forward strand.
ATATAACTATAAGTAAGAAAATTTCGGATCTACACCCAAAACCTTCGGAAGATGATTTAGTAAAACACGCAATATCAACGACATATAACTTAGATAAGCTATGGCAACGTGTTGCTAAAGCTAAATTGTCGAAGAAAGCTTTGTGTAAAGAAAAAATACTATTGAAACAAGAAAACGCAAAGTTGGAGCGTATTTTGGAACTAAGCAATGAAGACAAACTTAGTCCTCAAACTAATAAATGTACCTGCATTACAAAAACATCTAAAAAGAGATTATTTCAACCTCATGCAGTTGATGGAAGCTTAGAAGTTAGAAAAATTTTCCGCTACTACTAAGTCAATAACGTGGTGTATGAAGAATTTACTTTGTATTTTATGTAAGTTTTTATATAGGTATATTTAGACTATTGTTCGTTTTTTATTATACATAATTGTAATATAGTATTTTGTATTAAGGCTATTGTTGGTTATATTGTTAATAAATTTAGTTAATATTGTAATGGGTTTTTATTTCAATGTTTCGATAAATAAATAATTATTTTCATAGTAAGAATCCGACGCATTAACAAACTTAAATTATGATGTAACTAGCGACCCGCCCCGGCGCACAGGTATATTATATTTATAAAACTTCCTCTTGAATTACTCTTTTATTAAAAAACCGCATCAAAATCCGTTGCGTAGTTTTTAAGATATAAGCATACATAGGGACAGACAGAGCGGGACGCGACTTTGTTTTATACTTTGTAGTGAAACCTCCTAATACACTATTTATAAAACCGATAAAAACATAGGTACAATAATTACAGAGTATACCTAATAAGGTACAAAATTACGGCTGGTGTATACAGGGTTATACTTATATTTAGTTTTGACAAAAGTCGTAGAACAAAAGTTGTTAGTTTTGATGTTCAGAATAAGCCCCTAAGAGGATGCTAATTGATTAGGAATAACCCTGTATTAGCTTATCCCTGCCAAGCTATCCCCCCGGGTAGGGATAAGTGCACTTTTTGTAGATTTAGTTCTACCAGTAGTGCACTTATTGCACTGCACAAAGTTTGTGTGTTTTTGGTCAGTAGGGATAAGTTACTTATCCCTACCGAGCTATCTTCTCTGGTAGGGATAAGCGCACTGCCCATTTCTAATTAAGCGGTTTATGAAACAAAAATGAGATAATATATATATAAGGTGAGCGAAGAAATTTACCAATAATCGTGGTTAAAGGACTTTCCAATATAAATTAACCTTTTTTCATGCCTACTTCTAGTCTAGGTAATACACCCGGGTTATTACCAGGGTTACAACTATTCGTACTACCTACCAGTAGTAAGAACGGTAAATTCTAGTTCAACCTCTGAATAACGAAACTAATGGATATGTTGCAATGACATATATATATGTACTTAGTTTCCTTATTCAGAGAAGTACACAAATAAAAAAATCTAAATGCCATGTGACTTTTATATTTGACAATTTTTGTTTTGCATCAATGACATGATTATTGTCAAAAATCTTCACTTTCATTCGATGAAGCAAAATATAATGTTTAATAACTTAATTTTACAATTATTTTCTACTCATTTATTTTAAACCTAACAAACATGGGGTTGACGAAGGAAGAGAAAAAAGCATTGAAGTTAGCTAAAAAGCTTGAAAAGATTAGGTTGGAAGAGGAAGCATCTAAACAAAGAAAAAAAGATGAACTCGTTCGGGAATTGGCTGCAAGAAAACTGCACCAGGAGGCGATTACAACAAAACTGCGAAAATTAATGTTTGCTGCAAAAGAACCTGTACACATACAGAACGTTGAAGCTATGTGTAATACTCTTGATCGAACTCTTGACAAAAAAGAATATTTAATTAATTACATCATAAGTCTCAAACGCATTGCAGATCATCAATACCAGCTCACGATTTCTAACTTCTGCGAAACTGTGGCTGGTATTGTTGGTAAATTTATCATAGACTTAGACAATATGTGCAAAGATAATAAAACGAAAACAACCGAACTTCTTCGACAAGGCGAAATAGAGAAGAAACACATCATGAAATGTCAAAAAGACGGCGAAACTCACTTGAACTTGCTTCTTTACCACGCTCACGAGCTCGCCGATGCTCTCGCGTGGACAATACGAGGTGAAAATTTTGTAAAAACGGATGAAGATACTAACACATACCTTTCGATACGAGAGGACCTTCGGGCTATTCTTGAAGCCCTCTACAATTATACTTGGGAACAGTATAAGACAACACTCAAAGGTTATATCGCAGGTACTTCAGCTAATCAGAAAGAAATACGCATACTGCGTCATAAAGAGATCAAAATGTCAGATATCATAGCTTCTCAGGCAATAAAAATAGCTGGTAGCGAAGGAGTTCTAAGACGCTTACGAAGTGAAGTTTTAGCATATGAATCAGGCGCCAAACAGGCATCATTTAGAGAACGCCGTGATAGACACAAACGAGCTTGTTATCACCTAAAACAAAGTCTTATTAAAAGCTTGAATATTGATGAAAGTCAACTAACTACACTTGTAACAACGTCGAACGGAGCTATCAAACATCTTGAAAATGCATGTAAAAAGAGTGAACATATTTTGCGGTTAGTGGCTCAGTGTTATAAATATGAAACTCTGTATGAAAAAGTATTGCCGTATGGTTCCAATTACGTTAACAATAATCAGCCAATAGGAAATGGAGGTAATAAAAAAATGGATGTACGCCGAAAGCCCTCCGATGATGAAATAGTCATACACGCACTGTCGACGACTAGTGATTTGAAAAAGCTTTGGCAACGTATATCTCATGCTAAGTTATCAAAAAAAGCTTTAAATAAAGAAAAAATACTGTTAGAACTAGAAAACGAAGAGTTAGAGCGTATTTTGGAAATGGGGAAAGAAAAAAAGTTTAGTCCTCTAACGAGTAAATGTCAGTGCATTTCGAAAAATTCTAAAAAGCCTCCGTTACAACCAAACGCAGTCGAAGGATGCTTCGAAGCTAAAAAAATTATAGCTACTTCTAAGTTTAGTCAAAGTAGAATTTCCTAGCTTTGTTAGGCGATTATACTTTTAGATAGGTTTTTGTAGGTTGTATTAAGTTATGATTAATTTTATTTTTAAAATATTCATGTTATTTGTAATTTTAGTTGATATTGCACGTTTTAATTAAATTGTAATATGAAAACACATACTGACGTTTTATGTTTTTTGGCATGTTAGAACCCTTTCCAAATCGATCTATACATATAATAGTTCTTCAATACAGGTATCTACAATTAAAAGTAAAACGGTAAATAATTTAATTTAACAGAAACATAGTTGATAAAAAAAAAACACAAGTGTTGGCTTTAACGCTAATGACTAATGAGGTATCTTACAGAACAGGCATCAATATGAAAATGCCAAGTCGTTGCTCACAGGCAACCGCTGAATAGATGTTGATCACAATATTATAGCCAAGATAATTAAAAGTATTTTTATTAAAGTTAGCTTTAGATTAGATTGTCCGTTTATAATTTAAAAAAAATATTCGACTTTTTTCTAACAGTAAAAAGGTCCAATGGTGCGTACTGAGCATATTATAAAACTTAACATATTTAAAATCATGTTTCAGTAATGTGGACAACGAATGTCATAAAATAATACATTATTTTACATTTCATAAAACACAAGCCTTACAACATTACTTAAGTTACTTAATTACACGCATTTTTATACAACACAAGTTTATATTTACTAAAATTAACATTTTAAGCTATGCTTGCTAGATTGGTTTCTCCATTCGACAACACTGCGGCCAGTTCTTCGTAACTACACTCATAAACACACACATCTGCACTTCCAGACAATTTTTATTACCTACACAGAAAATGACTCGAACTAGTTTTGTTAAAAGAACATTCAAAGTACACGATCTAAAGTACCTAAACAAAGACTCTAACATAGTTTAGAACTGATACTTATTCAACAAAACTCCCCGAGAGCACAACATTTGAATACAAATGTACCAACTGAATATCTCAATAGGAATAGAATGGTGGAAATAGGAAGATACAAAATAACGTAATAACGTAATCAGGGTAGGCAGGGGTTAATTTGTTCTACGTGATAAAAAGTTTGAGAAAAATTGACACATGTTTTTACTTTAATTCAGTGTATGTACTTGTACTATTTCCTAAATATATTTAGGTCACCGAGGTACTCGTAAAGTGACAAAAGTGCGTGATATGACTTAATTTTTTTTTTTTTTTACCAGGGGAAATCTTTTATAGATACCACCGCACCTCGAGGGCAGGCGGGTGGTTATGTGGGAGTCCTGCCGACTGGACAGTATACCCACCAAAACCCCTGGGTGTTCCGCCACTGCGCTTGGTGTCGGGGCTACGGGCACGCTTGCGCACTCCTCCGCGGCACCCGACAGCGCTGGCCCAACTCCGGCCCCACCACGGAGCTTCGGCTCCCGCCAGAATAACGATGTGCCGAACACCAGACACATCGTCATCCACCACCTGGGACCAACCAGCACTGGGCGTCAGACAGCACCCGTGTCCGACAGCCCTGGTCCCGATGCAACGGGTCAATTAAAGTGGCCCCGCGCCTGCCACTACGGCTGCAGAGGATAGGGAGAACGGCCGTCGCGATACCGACACTCCTCTTCCCCTGCAGCCCCACCGCCTCCGCCAACACGTTGGCGGCACCCGTAAGGGCCGCTGGCAGGACGGATAGACAGCGGCACACTCGCCGCCCGTCCATCCCGTCGCCGCCCCCGCCTCGATGGGCTCGGCCGCGGTATCGCGACGAGCGCGACATCGCAGTCCACCTCAGTCGACTTGCGACCTACTGGCCAGCCTCCGCACGGGCTTGTCGAGGCCCAAGACCCGGAGAGGCCGGCCCCACCTCGGGTTCCTCTTCGTTCACCAGGCTGGCGAGACCTGGCTACTAAGCCCCTCCGCCACGACAAGGCGGGAACCCACTCAGAAGGGGAAGAGTTTCGTACCCTATGGGAAGCCCCCCCAGCCCCATTTCAAGCGGGAGCCAAAAACGGCAAAAAAAATGACGTTTGTTGAATGAGATAAAAATTTTATTTTATTAATATTTATTTTATTCTGTTTTTAGTATTTGTTATTAGAAATACATCATTTGTGAAAATTTTAGCTGCCTAGCTATCACGGTTTATGAGATACAGCCTGGTAACAGACAGACGGACAGCGGAGTCTTAGTAATAGGGTCCCGTTTTTCCCTTTGGGTAAGGAACTCTATAAAAACAAAATTTATTGTTTGTTTATGGGTAGTTAAACTTGACCACAAGTCAGAAGTCAATCCTTGTTAAGTATTTTTTATTGCCTTTTTATAAACTTTTTATAATGTTAATCTACTAATCTACTGGGCCGTGGGGTGCCGGCAGAGTAGAATAGCACCCCCCTCCAGTACCAGGTGTCGTAAGAGCCGACTGAGGTACAGCGGAACCGACTAATGGCGGTATAACCATTCAATTCAGACGTAGCTAAAATGGCACAGGGCAGGGATGGGCAGCAGCATCCCTGTCGCGAAGCTACGTCTCTGCGATCGCCACCACGCCTGCCCAGCGAGGCGATTATTGGGCAAATACCCCCTATGACAAGTACAATTAAGACCAGGCCCCCAGTCCCCAGCAGCTCCGCTAGTCCGGGCTACGACAGCGGCCCCGGTAACGGCGGAGCAGGGGGTGCTAAGAATCACTGGAAGATGCACGGCTGTCACTCCAAAGTATTCAAACGACGACTGGCCCTGGTAACACACAACGTGCGCACTTTAAGGACTGACGAGAAGATTGCTGAGCTGGAAGAAGAGTTAAGTAGGTTGCGCTGGGATATTGTGGGGTTGTCTGAAGTCCGTAGAGAGGGGGAGGACACGATAACCCTAAAGTCCGGCAACCTGCTTTACTACCGGGAAGGTGACCAGCGGTCCCAAGGTGGTGTCGGTTTTCTCGTTCACAAGTCCCTCACTAACAACATTATTACCATCGAAAGCGTGTCGAGCAGGGTTGTGTACCTAATACTCAGAATATCTGAGAGGTATTCGCTGAAGGTCATTCAGGTATACGCACCGACCTCGTCACGCCCAGATGATGAGGTGGAGACTATGTATGAGGACGTAAGTCGAGCCATACGTATGTCTAAGACCCACTTCACTGTTGTTATGGGGGACTTCAACGCAAAGTTGGGCAGAAGAAGCGATGATGAGCTGAGAGTGGGGAAATTTGGATATGGACAACGGAACCCCAGGGGCCAGAGGCTGGCTGATTTTCTGGAGAAAGAGGAACTCTTCATGATGAACTCTTTCTTTCAGAAGCCGCCTCACAGGAAGTGGACTTGGATGAGCCCCGATGGTTCCACGAAAAATGAGATAGATTACATCATGACCACCGAGAAACGGATATTCAATGATGTCTCCGTGATACACAGGGTGAAAACCGGTAGTGATCACAGAATCGTAAGAGGAACATTGGATATAAACGTTAAACTCGAAAGGTCACGCTTGATGAAGTCCACGCTCCGACCTGCACCTTCCGATATCCAAAACCCCGAGAGCTTTCAGCTCGAGCTCTCAAATCGCTTTGCTTGCCTGGAGAACTTTGCGTCGGTGGACGAGATCAACAACGGGCTCGTAGAAACTGTCCAGACGGTGGGTGCTAAATTCTTTAGACCCCGTCGTACAAATAGACCTCAAAAATTTTCCGATCAAACTCTTAATCTCATGGCCGAACGACGCTTACAGAGACTGCAGTCTTCCGATGATGCAAAGTCATATAGGCAGATCAATAGACAAATTTCGAAATCCGTGAGGCGCGACATTCGTCTCTTTAATACTAAACATATTAAAGAGACAATAGAGCAAAACAAAGGCTCCAAAGTGTTTGCGCGGAATTTGTCTATTGGCCAAAGCCAGCTGACAAAGCTGAAGAGAGAAGATGGCAGTGTAGCGTCGACCAAGGCAGAGGTATTGGAGGAGATCGAAAGGTTCTATGGACAGCTATACGCTTCGGTCGCTAAGCCTGTCAACAGCGCGGCCAAAGACCCAAGAGCCAAGCTGACCCGACACTTCACCGAAGATATCCCGGACATCAGCCTGTACGAGATTAGAATGGCCCTAAATCAGCTCAAGAACAACAAGGCGCCGGGTGATGACGGTATCACATCAGAGCTTCTGAGAGCGGGTGGAACACCGGTACTAAAAGTCCTCCAGAAGCTTTTCAACACCGTCGTCCTCGAGGGCATCACGCCAGAAGCATGGAACAGAAGCGTGGTGGTGTTGTTTTTCAAGAAAGGTGACAACACCTTATTGAAGAACTACAGACCCATCTCGCTTCTGAGCCATGTTTATAAGCTGTTTTCAAGGGTCATTACGAACCGTCTCGAGCGCAGGCTTGATGACTTCCAGCCTTCCGAACAAGCCGGTTTCCGAAAGGGCTTTAGCACCATGGACCACATTCATACGTTGCGGCAGGTTATACAGAAGACCGAAGAGTATAACTTGCCACTTTGCTTAGCGTTTGTGGACTATGAGAAAGCCTTTGATTCGGTCGAGACTTGGGCTGTGCTTGAGTCTCTCCAACGATGCCGTGTTGACTATCGGTACATCGAAGTGTTGAAGTGCTTGTATAATAACGCCACTATGTCGGTCCGAGTACAGGAAGAGAGCTCCAAGGCGATCCCTTTAAAAAGAGGCGTAAGACAGGGAGACGTAATCTCTCCGAAACTGTTTACGGCTACTTTGGAAAACGCCTTCAAGCTCTTGGAATGGAAAGGATTCGGCATCAATGTCAATGGCGAATACCTCACTCACCTTCGGTTTGCCGACGATATAGTAGTCATGGCAAAATCGATGGAAGAGCTCAGCACGATGCTCGAAAGCCTCAATCGGGTTTCTCAACAGGTGGGTCTTAAGATGAACATGGACAAGACGAAAGTCATGTTTAATTCCCATGTTGTACCCACCCCGATCTCTGTTGGGAACTCAGTTCTTGAAGTCGTTGACTCGTACGTCTACCTAGGTCAAGTAGTCCAGTTAGGTAGGTCCGACTTCAAGAAAGAGGCCAATCGCCGAATCCAACTCGGCTGGGCAGCGTTCGGAAAATTGCGTAGCGTCTTCTCGTCCGATATACCTCAGTGTCTCAAGTCGAAAGTGTTCGATCAGTGTGTGTTGCCAGTGATGACTTATGGCACTGAAACGTGGTCTCTTACTATGGGCCTTATTAATAAGCTCCAAGTAGCCCAACGAGCTATGGAGAGGGCTATGCTCGGAGTCTCTCTGCGAGATCGAATCAGGAATGAGGAGATTCGCAGAAGAACCAAAGTTACCGACATAGCCCAGCGGATTGGCAAGTTGAAGTGGCAGTGGGCAGGGCACATAGCGCGGAGGACTGATGACCGATGGGGTCGAAAAGTTCTCGAGTGGAGACCACGTACCGGCAAGCGCAGCGTAGGACGTCCACCCACAAGGTGGACGGATGACCTCATTAAGACCGCAGGATCACGCTGGATGCAAGTCGCTACCAACCGGTCTTATTGGAGATTCATGGGGGAGGCCTATGTCCAGCAGTGGACGTCCTATGGCTGATGGATGGATGGATGGATGAATCTACTAATCAAATCAATTATAATAAAAATTAGGTGTTATAATCATCACTTCATCATTGATCTATAAAATTCTCTACGTCTCTCAGGAGTCTCTACGCAAGAAAATATTTGACACGCTTTTCACAATTTATTCTCTACAGCCATAAATCCATTGCGTCTGAACAATATCAATCTGGGATTTTAATTTGCACTTGTCCGTATATTTTTCTTGGCGTTACCAAAATAACTCATCTATCTATCCACATCCATAAACCCTACTGGCCCCTACCTAAATTCGTCCTTCTTGGTTAGAAGAATTTTATATTCTGTAACTGTAGCGCATGCTGTAAAACACACGCTTTACTGTCAACACAATGCCGCGCAATGAAATTACTGAAGAATATCCAGGAAAAACTTCAAATAAAAATTAATGATAAGAGAGGATTTTAGAAATCTGCTAATTGAACAAATTGATCAGTTCTTGAGTACTTTGTATATGGTTTTACATAACTTTCATATAGCTTTCAAATAAAAGTTACAATAATAGCTGATGTTTTTATTGCGTGATTATAAGTACTTTCCTCTAAGTAAGAGTAATATTCACGTTGTAATATTTTTAATTTTTATTTGCAGCAAATGCAAAAAATATAATAAAGAAAGTTAGTTTATTTAATACTAAAGTCGTCGATAATATTTTTATTTTTTAATTTTTCTGTCCATATGGCTGGTATTACCTCAAGTAGGTTTATTTAGTATTCTAAACATAACGTAAGCCAGTTTCGACCAACTAACAGTAAAGCGGTATCTTACTGCGGTACTGGTGCTGCAACTTCGACCACTTTTCTGCTTTAGATATGATGTGGTCAAAAAAACCAACCTACTATAGGAAAACAAAACACACACCAAATTAAAACAAAATCAACGGGTTGCACTCCGGGAATGCCAGTAGAAGTAAAAACTTGAACATTCATATCACACTCGCGCAAGCGCACTGCGCCGTCTTACAAATTTTCGATCAGAGGGCCAAGTTGGAGTTTCTTGTTCGAACTCGATCGCGTTAACGTTTGATGTGAATTCTATGGAATTGGCACAACGCCATTTTGTGTCACGTACAAAAAACTGACTAGCTAAGTGCGAGTATTTTTTACGGTAATGTAACGAGCGCCAAATCGATCCAACACAAGCGCGGCATTCCGCGGCAACGTTAGTGATTGGCTAACTCAAGCGTGTGTGTCAATGTGCTCGCGTGTGCGCTCGGCGCGCTCAGTTAACGCGACGTATAAGTAATTCGATTTCATTTGCAAAACTCCGACTTAGCCCTCAGGTCATGAATCCTGAAGCGAGTTTAACATATCTTGCCCATCCCAAAATGTGCACAATGCCGCTAAAGAAGTTTTTACTTCAAAAACTATTAGCTTTTAACGCACTTTCTAATTCTAATTCGAAGTAGGGGCGATTAGTCCTGCACTGACGTCCCGCATGGGGTGTTTTGTGCATTTCCCCCTCCAGCGTCTACCCGAGCCAGCCCAGCTCCTCGAAGTAACGGAGCGTGGCTATGGGCCGCTGGCATAACTGCTCCAGTAGCTTAGATGTTGAATTAGATGATGGCGATTTAGATAACAAAGCGTGACGAAGGTGGGCTAATTTTTTAAGAAAAATTTCAGTGAAAATTTACCCTAAAATGCCGTTAACATCTATCTATCACCCCGCACCCTTACAGGCATCTGAAAGACAGTAATTGAGTTGCCCACGTCGCGTCTCAGTTGAAACTCCACCATCATTCTTCTGTAAGGATAAAAATATTAATTATCTCTCGCTTCCCGACCGAAATCGACTGGGAACAATAGATAAATCGCCACCCATTTATCAAAGCCAAATAACCTAAAAAAGACGAAAAACAATAGGCCCCCATCAACTACGATGAATTAATCAGCGAAGTCACGATCGCCTGTAATGATCGCACGAACCAAACTGGGATAACTTTGAAAGAAGTTTGTTAAGCTGGGGCTGCACTAGTGGGCGAAAACTCTGGACTCGTGTTGGCTGAAGTATGTTACTTAAAAATGTATATAGGATTCTGAATAGACCAGAGTTTTCGCGTTTTCTGTAGATATAGACATACAGACGGACAGGCGGACATCGGAGTCTTAGTAATAGGGTCCCGTTTTTACTCTTTGGGTACGGTACCCTATAAAACGAAAACATTTCGTGTCTGTGCTATACGAATCCTCGCCCGACAGTGCAGCCCCAGTTCTAAAAAGTTCGGAGTGGTGAGAGACGAGTCGGCTAAATGATACTAGAGTATCGGTGTTTTATACAACTTTTTACGCGCTATGTTGTAAGTAGAGTGGGCATGGAGATGATTGGATTTGTTTTAGTGGAAGGCCCAAGTTTGTGACAAAGTTTTCATAAATTTTCTTACTGGTTTGGGGTATTTTCTAGCGGTGTAATGTGGCCTTTTGGAGAGTTTTGGTCTTAGCTAAGTGACTTGTTTTGTATCTATGTTAGAATTTTATAGTTTCACCATTAGTTTTAATGGTGGTTCTTAGCCTGACAGACCTTGGATGAACGTTAAATTCTAGGTACCAGTTAGTTTAACCGTTTAGCCATGTCAAGGGTCTTCAAGCGGCTTGAAACTCTGACGCCAGGGCTGGCCACCCCACCTAAACGAACTTCCTTATTGCCCATTAGTTAAGTATACGTGTAATGTGTGTCTACTGATAGTTAAGCTTATTATTCCAGAGAGATAATTGTTACGTGTTCCTGTTGGTATATAAATATTTAGTTATAATGAATACAAAATGAGTATTATCTCAGTTAATCTGATTAACAGAATCAAGCCCGTTTATTAAAGCATTAAACTTCACCTGTTTACCTTGAACCATTTGCCAAGTAGGTACGAAGTAGGTCAGTTGTTACGAGCTACCTGTTTTCAAATTGTACGTGGCGACAGGTTGAATGCCTAAATTACAAAACAATTTTTTTTTTCATATCCGTTGTCTCAGAATTACTGTACTTTGCTGGCATTCTATTGAACATAGGCCTACCCATAAAGAATTAAATGATAAACTAAAAAACATGAATCACACCCAAAAGTTTTTATACAGAAACTGACTCTTAAATTGTGGAAAAATTCTTACACAATAAATGCTTCGTAAAGTTAAGTACCTACACAAATTCCAGAGCTTAATTTTTACTGTGCTTATTCGAATTTTGTTTTATTTTCCTTATGATGTAGGTACCTACCTACTTATAATTGAGCAAAAATTTAACCCTACTTTACCCGTTGAGGCAACGGACAAAGTATCCTAAAAGGATGACTGTCTATCACGCCTACTCTCCCGTCTTAATAAAAATATGTATAATCTATAATCATAAAAAATGTTCGGTTTCATCCTAAGTCCCCTAAGTTCCAACAGGTATAAGTAGGCATTCAGAGACTTACCAAGGCCTATGTAAAAGTTCTGTAACCCAAAAGCAGGCTTGGGCAAAACAATCGATATCAAAATATCGATATTTTTCAGAAAACTATGGATATACACCGGCAATTTTAAACTGATTTCCAAAAAAGAGAAGGTTTTATGTTCATCTGTGTGTATTTTTTGTATGTTCATCGATATTTTAGCCCATTTTTGTGACAGGATTTAAAAAAAATGTTAGTTCGGAAGGTGGTCTATTTAAATTACATCGCAATCGGCATAGCTGTTTTAGAAAAGTCAACAATAACGCGAAAATTGTGTGCATTGCTTCGAGCGAACAATTCTAATTTTGTACACGATATAAGTCGGTATAAGTGCGAAGAATAGTTATTTTTTGTGAGCATTTCGAATTTTGTTCGAAATTTTATTTTTAGATAATAAAATCATTAAATTTTTACCTGAATACGTTCTAAATTTATTGAAGTATTCACATTCTTCTTCACATTACGTAGATACATTCGACCAATTTCATCAATATATTCTAAGAAAAATGCTTTGTTGGCTGTATGGATAGTTTCAGTCGCCTCGAACATTAATAAAAAAAATATTTGCATGACCTGTTTGTAATCTGTGCATCGATATCCATACCTTTTAATTCTATATGTACATCGATAGAATTGAGAAATATTGATATCGATATTTTATTCATTTTCCCATCCCTACCCAAAAAGCTAAGAGCGAAAAACGCTTACTTCGGCATTATCCACGGGACAATCCCTAGCGTTTATATTTCATGAGCAACGCTATCGCCGCCTGGCTGTTTTATTAAAACACTGTTGTTTAGGCTCGGTTCATATTAGACGCACATAGAGCCGCGCGGGAGGCGTTTTACTTCCACGTAGTAAGGGCTTAAATGCAAGACTAATTTTTACCAAAATTTAACTTTTTGCTTAAATCGGGTGTTGTTTTATAGGTGTTTGTCTTAAAATCGTACTTGATACCGAATTTCTGTTCCAACGAGATCTTGAATATTTTATTTTTTATTTTTGACAAGTTCATAATATTATCATGAATTTACCTAGTAACCTAGTATTATTATTTATTAACCTAGTAACAAAATGTATTATGTGCATAAAGTAAGTGTATTTAAGTTCTATTTAAATAAGTATGCACACGTGACATTTCTAAATTAATTAATAAAGGAGGTTGAAAATTGCCTGAATGGCTTCAGGAAAGGTATGCTTACGCCTGTGCTGCATTTTTTTGATATTCACAAAAAGGAATTTACAGTAATATGTTGTACTGATTCTAAAGTACAAGACTTTGATAAGTCCCGCCACTATATGACGGGAACCAAATACTATATTCGAGTAGCTTTACAAATGACGAGCTTATAACTAAATCTATTCAGGCTTAGTTATTGACGGTCTAGGCTTCTAATTACACGTCAAAACCAAACCTATCAAAGATGAGTATTGTTTCAAACTACGACGCTAATACGTAACCCACATCATCAGACATTTAATCACAACTTAGTCATAATTGTAATTCCTTAGGGTAAAACCGACCTGAAATGTAGGTAAGATCTTCTAATTATAAAATCGATATCGATAAATCAATGTCACTTAATTAACATCAATCGTCTACAATGTGTTGACAATTGGACGTAGTTTAGCAGAAAGTACTCAACCCTAAATCGCAAGGAACTTGCTACGTTTTTATTTTGGACAGCCATGTAGGTTAAAACTTTTCTGCTAAATTACGTCCAATTTGTACAGTTATCTTAAGTAGAAAACCTCCTCAGTTTCCATTACCCAAAGTGCAGTTAGTAAAATGTCTAAAAAATAATTTGACGTATTGTATTCGGTGTGAAAGCAGCCTAAGTCATAGGCGTCTGTTTCGTATTACTAACTAAATGCTACTAAAACTTTGCCAGGACAAAGCAGTCTCGCAAAGTACAAGTTCAAAGTCAAATGTGCAAAAACCTCGTCAGTTTCCATTACCCAAACAGCAGTTAGAAAAATGACTAAAAAATAATTTGACGCATTGTATTCGGTGTAAACGTAAAAGAAAAAGAGGTAGACAAATCAAGAGGTGGGGAAAAATATAGCGCCAACTTGGACACGTGTGGGAAAGGACAGAGAAGAATGGAAATCCTTGGAGGAGGCCTTTGTTGTACCCGAATAGGATTATAAATAAAAACTGTTTGCCAATATCAATAGTTAATTGTATCGTACTATATATTTAAGATTTAATAAGTTAAGTTTAATGAATAGTGTAACAGTTAAGTTAATTAATTTTAAGTTATAGGCATAATTATAATCATTTACCTTGTAATATTCATTCATAAGTACAACAATAAAGGCTTTTTTTTTTCTTTTATTCGGTGTAAACGCAGCCTAAGCCGTGGGAGTCTGTCTCGTATTACTAACTAAATGCTACTAAAACTTTGCCAGCATAAAACAGTCTCGCCAAGCACACGTACAAGTTAAATGTGCAAGAACCTCCTCAGTTCCCATTACCCAAACAGCACTTAGAAAATGACTAAAAAATAATTTGACGCATTGTATTCGGTGTAAACGCAGCCTAAGCCGTGGGCGTCTGTCTCGTATTACTTATTAAAGGCTACTGGAAAGCTAGAGCGTAATTAGCTCGTAACTTGTAACGGGAGCGTTCTGAAAACCCATGATTTATGATTCGGAGTTTCTTTGAGATCTTTTCAAGACGCTGTAAATGACTCATGGTTTGTAGACATTTTCATTGTTTATGGCAGTGTTGATTTTGTTGTTTTATTAGCTAAAATTTTAGCGATGGTATTCACTTTTATGTCATTTGTGTAAAATTGACTTGATGTTTCCATGATGGTGTTCTATGTTTGGGTAAATATTTATTCTGCTATTCAAGGCACAAAAGAATCTAAAAAAAACGTGAAAATCAGTCTAATCATGTTGGATTACCAACTTATGTTATTATAGCGTAAATTTAAATCAGTCACACAAGTACTACTTCTTTCTGAGCGTCTGGCGGACGCGACGCGTGACCAAAACGCTGGTGTTTATTTGGCTCAACGCATAAGCATTGCCATTCAGCGTGGCAATGCAGCCAGCATGCTGGGCACGCTGCCAACTGGCAGTGGGCTAGAGCATTTGGATTATCTTTAGACCTTCAAAGGTCTGAGGATGATCCAATGCTTTTTATGTAATAGTAGTGTAGTTTTGTTGTAGTTAATAAAGGCACTTTTGCCCGAGTACTAGTAATAGGTACATATTTTTTTATTTTAGCTTAAAAATTTCCAAGATAACTTATTTTCCAATTTAGATACCAATTTTACTCGTACAAGCTTGCACTTAAAAACCAATACAAAACGTTTAATAAGAATGTGTATTAGGTATGTTTGTGTTTTTTAATTGCTTGTTTCCTTGCAGAATACTTGCTTACAAGACACGGGAGGACAACAGGTAGACCAAGGCATCACCGAGTGTTACCCAAGAGAAAGACGAAGACATAGAGGCGGACCACCAGCCCGATAGTCAGAAGATGACATCAAACATGTCGGGAGGCAGTGGATGAGGCTAATTTAGGACTGGAATGGCGAAAAAGAGAGGAGGTACCCAGCAGTGGTTAGTATACTATTTACAGGCTTAATAGTACATCTATACAGGGTTATTTCTAATCAATTAGCATCCTTCCAGGGGCTTATTCTGTACATCAAAACTAACAACTTTTGTTCTACGTTTTTTGTCAAAACTCAACAAAAAAACAGCTGTTCCATACATTAAATTTGGTCGCGGGTGAACGATATTTTTCTATGGAACAACAACTTTTTTTTGAGAAATAATAAAAGTCGTAGAACAAAAGTTGTTAGTTTTGATGTACAGAATAAGCCCCTGAAAAGATGCTCATTGATTAGAAATAACCCTGTATACTATTCACAGGCTGAATAGTATATCTATCACTAAAATAATGCCATGCAACAACACTGGCACAAGCACAAAATAAGTTATTTTCTCATAAATAACTTACTGAAAAGTTCGCAAAGCTGCCAGGTTTGATACTAAAAATGAACAGAGAATCCTCAAAGGAATACCGAAGATAAAAATTAATTACGACTTCTAGATAAACATCTTTTAATATCTCAGAGTCTGTTCAATGCTGAATTTTAAAATAAGCATTTATTTGATGAGAAGAGATATTCTGAGCCGCTTAAAATTGTTAATCTTATGGTGTATCGCAACGCAGTATGATGGGCATCAAAAGGACGGACAGAGTTCGAAACACAACACTGCGTTCCATCACAGGTGTAGTTGACGTAGGCCAAAAAGCTGCTAAACTAAAATGGGATTGGGCGGGTCATGTGGCTCGTATGCACCCCGAGAGATGGGCCAGGATCGTCACACAGTGGGTACCGGAGGGCAGACGAAAGCAGGGAAGACCTAAAAGACACTGGCGTTACGATCTTGACACTTTCCGGGAAGGTTGGCGGGATTTGGCTACAGAACGCGATAAATGGAAGAAATTGGGGGAGACCTTTGCCCAGAAGTGGGACAGCATAGGTTGAGAAAATAAAAAGGTATATCCTTATAGAATATCATAAAATGTTATGCTGTTTTGTAAAAGGTTTACATTGAAATAGAATTTTAAGTTATCATCATCGTCAGCCTGTATAGACCAAGCACGGCTGGCCTTTTCAATGTTGTACCATACCATTGTTCCTGTACTGTACCAGCCTTTTTAATAGTCCACTGCAGGAAGTAGGCCTACCCACGAAGGGTGATTGGGCCATATCCTTCACGCTGGCACAGTGCGGGTTGGTGGCTTCACATACGCCATGGAATTTCTTCCTTGGACATATGCAGGTTGCCTCACGATGTTATCCTTCACCGAAAAGCCGGTGGTGTGAAATTTCGGATATAAATTTTAAGGAATTCATTGGTACGGGACCGGGTTTGAACCCACGCACGATTATAAGGCGGGTGTCATTACCACTAGACCACCACGGCTCATTGTTCCTAGACTCGAGCTAATCTCATCGACGTATCCAAAAAAAACTTAACTGGTTTTTATCAAGTACATTTTATTCAATTAACGAATTCGAGTCGCAAGATAGGGCTCCCAACCTCAGAGTGACTTCGTCTTTTGTCGGTGTTCTTTTTCTCAAGCGAATAATTAGCATGACACAATCTATTGCCGTTTGTGGAATTTTAAGCCATAGTTGTTTTTTTTTTCTGTTAAATTACATTCATAACTAATTTATTGGTCATTTTTCGTTACAGGTTATTAGAATTTAAGTTGATAGTCAATGAATAGATTAACCGATAACTTAAATACTTTGTAATTAAAAAAAATACGTGTACGGTTGAATAAGTTAAAATGATTAAATAATTGTAAAAATACTTGTTGCTAACATGCAACGACAAAGAATTTATAATAATATTATTATATTTTTAACCTAACAGAGCTTATGCTTAAATTATTCTTGAATTATTCTAATCTTTATGCAACCGCGGAATAAAAAAAAACTTCAATCAAGTATGAATAAGTAAACTCACCAGTAAGACATGGGTCCTCCTTGGTTGCGTCATCGGCAGATCGAGACTTACCTGAAAATATAAAATTTTATTAATAACTATTGCCTAAAACTTAGATATTTAACAAGATAAGATAATGAAATGTTGTCTGTTTTTAACCGACTTCCAAAAACGAGGAAGTTCTAAGTTCGTCGGTGCGTTTTTTGTGTATGTTCATTTGCCAATTGTGAACCGAATCAAAAAAAAAAAAATTGTTCGAACGGGTATTTGTACATTCGAGGTGGTCCCATTGAAATTTTTCTGTAATCGGCTAAGCCGTTTTTGAAAAATCAACAATAATGGAAAAGTGTCAATTCAATCAATCCGTGCAAACTATTCAAATTTTGTACACAATGGTAGTAGTTTTGCTATATTTGTCGAAAAATAATTATAGTAACTTCAAAAATAAATTTAACGGCTTATTTTAAATCCTCCCGTAAAGAAATTTGACTACTGCATCAATAAAATAACATTAGACCAAAATAAAGTGTGAGTAGATTTAAAGAAGGGTTTATTTTAAATATTATTTTGTACGGCAGGTCAGTTTACCCAGTAAAAAAAAAAATTAATCATTAATTACACACTTTATCGAAAAGTAACGTAGATTATCTTGGGTCTTTTAACTTTCGTTAGGTATAAGAAGTTTACACTATTATTTAAAATTTGCTTATCTAATCATTTATATCTTATGATTTGTGATTTTTAATTTTTACAAATAAATAATAATTAATTTTAGAACTTCAATTGCTACAGGATGAGTTATTTTTTCTATACTAAGCACTACACATTATTCGTACAATGAAGTTTTAATATAACAAGAGGTATGACATGTATTTTTGAAACCGAATTACAAATAAACCTGTTTTCTAAGACCTGTTTCTTATTAAATGATTTTATTCTACAATAGTCTCACACAATTCTTTACTTTAATTCAGAGACTAAACACAACGGAGTGTCTTAAATATATTTAATTTTAAATGGAGTCTCGCGCACTGCAATAACGGTTGCAAATACTTGTGAGATACTTCGCGGCGACAACTTACCCTCTAAAAACCAAAATACCGTAATGTGAGACTGGCCTTAAATGAGCTTAGCATCAACTAGCAATTTCCATCAACCGATCCGTTACCAATAAATCATAAGGAGCACTTTTAACTCATTAATATTTTGTCAACAAAATAGCTTGATCGACAGCCATCCATTACTCAGCACAAGGCAACAAACTTCCGAACTTCAAACTCTGCAAAACATCAATTCTTTTTCATTCACCAACTTTAAGATTGCGTACACTTCAAAAATGATTTAAGAGGCTTATATTGTTCGCGAAGATTACATTGATAGGTATTAATTCCACTTCAGGAACCGCAAGAGAAATGTCACGGTGCTGCTAATGAGTTCGGGGGATTATGATGGAAATTTATCATTATTGATGGCTTACAATATAAGCTGGTTGTATATGGGTGGTAACTGTGTCAAGTTAATAGTCTTGTCTGGGTTTTACTTTGGCTGGCTTTGACTCGCGGCTTTGATCGCGTTGTATTCATATTTTGGAATAAAATGTAGCGTTTGACGCTCTCCAACCGTTATATACTGTACCCAAGCAAGAAATAAATTGGACTCATCGCTCTGTTGCTGCGTCAAAGAGTAGGCAAAGTATCAAAATAACTCACTAATAGCAGTATCTATGTGGATTTTTCTTTCCTAGCGCACGAGGCACTAATACGAGTATGTAACAAAAAATCATACACCGCAAACTATTATGTCAATATGAAGATTACATCAGCAAGTAAGGCAATCTCGTGTGAGCGCATATTAATCCTTACTAATAAAACAATAGAAACGCTTTAATGTTCACACATTCAACAATCTAACAAAAAAGAGTATAGTGTGACAACCGGCGACCTTATCGCTTAGAGCAATTTCTTCCAGGCTATTATTATAAATCCGAAAGTGTGTTTGTTGATTTATTAGTTTGTTGGTATGTTCCTGCTTCACGCAATAACGGAGCAACAAATTGACTTGATTTCTGGCATGGACATAGATTGAAAGGCGAAAAATGACACAGGCTACTTTTTATTCCGAAAAAATAAAAGGTACTTAAGGGATAGCACAAAAATCTAAATATCACGCGGACGAAGACGTGGGACAGCTACAGTCTGACCGTTTAACTGAGACCTCGCCTCCGCGGGTACAGGGGCGCGGGGGTAGACGACAACGGGGGATTGAGACAGGTGCGGGCGCCGGGGACCCGCTGCCCGCGCCTGTCTCAGTCCCCTGTGTCGTCTCCCCCGGCGCCCCTGTACCGTGCAGGCGAGGTCTCAGTTAAACGGTCAGACTATAGTAAGTGATATTTTGTGTTCCACCATACTCACAATTATTTTCAACACATCAATTGTTTTCATAAAAAGCATAAAACCACAAAATCTGATAAATTCCGTACAAATCCATGCTCTTGGTAAAAATGTTGCCAGGACAAAACAAATTCCAAAAAAACACTCAATCACCGCACGACCGCCGCTCCGCCGCACCCCATTAGTGATTTGTATAAACTGCTCCATTTATATGTAGTTATAGATAAATATTGAATTAACTTATAGTTTTTCCACTTATTTTAGTACAAAAATATCACTTACGATGAAAATATCACTGTTCGCAATATTTCTTTTCATCGCAACCTGTGTATACAGGGGTCCGAATTTTTCAACTTGAGGCTGGGTACAAACTAATTTAAATCGATATCATAGAAAAATTAAACACGTAGAAATGATGAATGGATCTAAACGTAAGAAGGTGAAAGGGACTTATGAATGAGCTAACTAGACGACAATGAAGGAGAAACTACGATTGCGATGATTTTTAGAGCTAAGATAACTAAGCTAAGCTAGTTAGATATCTAACTTTGTCACAATTTTCCCTGTAAAATTATGCACCACTAACGAACTTCCTATAACTCTGAATTTATATAACAATTTGTATAACAGATGATCTACAATAGGAACTGATGAATCTGTGAATTGGATCCAATCTATTTCTCATTAAACGATGGCAATTATAACAGGAAGTTTTTGTTGAATCATCATGACTAGACAATGATTTTTCTTAGATTAACGTAGAAATCTGTTGCTCAATATTACAAAGTCAGTTATTGGAATTTCGTACCCAAAGGGTAAAAACGAGACCCTATTACTAAGACCCCGCTGTCCGTCCGTCTATCTGTCTGTCACCAAGTTATAAATCATAAACTGTGATAGCTAGACATCTAAAACTTTCACAGATGATGTATTTCTATGGCCACTTTTACAACAAATAGTAAAAACGAATTAAAATAAATATTGAAGGGTCATACAGCAAACGCGATTGTTCTGCCATTTTGTTGCTGGGTATTAACAACAGCCACAGATTAATATATTCACAGAATATTAATTTGTATTAGGTATTAACTCCAAAAAAAATTATTAATGAAAAATTAAGGGAGCCTTCCATACGGTACGTAACTCTTCGTGAGCTAGTCCGGCTCACAGTTGGACGATTTTTATTCATCATTAACCTTAGCCCTGATAAATATATTCGCCCCAATGATGCGTCTCGCTGTTTAGTCGAGATTACGCTATCATACTGACAAGTAAATGGGTTAGCACTTTTAACATAACATTGGGTACATGAAAAACTATCAAGCACACAAATTGCGTCATTTTTTTTTTTTAATAATTTGGCTAGTTTTTTATTGTTTTATGCTAGCGGTAATATGACGTATATTAGTTTATAAAAACGGGGGTTACTTGGAATTTATCTTAGAATCTGCAGGCATGTCTCAAGAAATATAGGAACCCTGGAATAGTGTACCTATCGTGTAGAGTCTGAACTCAAAACAACTATATAGCAGTCTCAAATAATTACTTCAAGCACCTATGTTAGTTGAAAACATTGATAAATACTAATAAAGTGTATAAGTCTCTAAAATAGAATGGTCACATAGAAACTTGCCCCGCAGTGGCAATCAACTCCCCAAAAATAACTACCAACAATCACCAAATCTATCTAAACCAAAACGATTCAAATCATATCACAACCATAACTATAACGCAACCATTTACTCTTCAAACCCCAAAATAATTGAAGGAAAAAGGTCTCGAAAACTATCCGAAAGGCAATCACGCACGGTAACGATATTACCCTATAAAGTTTCAACGGCGAGCCTAAACATCTCCTTTTTACTGGTTTACATTGTTGATTTTATACGTGGGTCTAAACTACCTGTGATATTTTTACTGTGCGTTCAGTCGTTCCTAGTAGTGATGGCTGTGATACAGCAACATGTTAAATAATGGTTCGGTAGTTGTATAGATGATACGTTAGAAAATGTATTAGTAAGATATGTAAGGAATTAAGCTGTTGGGGAAAAACGATGTTGTGACACGTTAAATGGTAAGTTTGATTGTTTTCTAGCAATGTTAAAAACCATTAAAGCCCTACTGAAATAGATAGATAGATAGATAGATAGATAAATATTTTATTGACACACCAAAACTTAAATAAACTAGGAAAACTTAAACTAGAAACTTCAAACAAGTGTTACAATCGGCGGCCTTATCGCTAAAAAGCAATTTCTTCCAGGCAACCGTTACATGTTAAGGATTAACTTAAAGGTATAGGCGACGGGGTGTGCATGAAAGTCATAAATATACTTACTTAAACAACATACATTCTAATAAATTCTAATAATAACCTACTTATACACAATATGAAATAAACTAATATATATAACTATATCGGAAATTATAAATGACTACATTTTAACAGCTTATAATGATGACAGAAATAAGTGAAAATAAATAATTTTTGAGAATAATTAGAGAGACGGCAACTGCGACATATAATGATCATATACATTTTCTTTAAAAACCGCCAGAGATGGGGAGCGTCTAATAGACACAGGCAATGCATTCCAAAGCTGAACAGCCTGGAATGCAAACGATTTACCATAAAAATTTTCACAACGTGCTGAAGGAGTCATAAGAGAGAGGTTATATGTGGATCTAAGAGGGACAGAGTGGGATGTATACCAATAGGAGAAGAGTTCTTTTAGGTATCGCGGGGTGGAAGGGTTGAACAAAATATTATAAAGGAAAGAGAGGATATGAGCATTCCGTCGAGAACGAATAGGTAACCACTTGAGCTTAGCGCGATATTGGGATATATGATCATACTTCCGTAGACCAAATATAAATCTGACACAGAAATTCTGAAGGCGCTCAAGTTTGTCTAGTTGGTCTTGTCTGAGATCAAGGTAACAAGCGTCAGCGTAATCCAGAATGGGAAGAAGAAGAGACTGTGCGAGCGCAACCTTGGTGGCAGTGGGTAAGAAGTTTCGAAGCCGTCTCAATGAACTGCCAGAGGCAAACAATTTACTACTAATGGATTTCAAATGAGCATCCCAGCTTAGCGTACGATCGAATATTACCCCAAGATTTTTTACAGATTCGCTGTATGGTAAAGGAACACCATTAAATTTTACACTAGGAAGTGTAGCCCAGTCAATTCTCGAAATCTTGTACGAGCTGCCAATTATTATGACCTGTGACTTATCAGGATTGACTTTTAGGCCATGAGAGTCACTCCACTCAATGATCCGGCCGAGGTCAGCGTTAATTGTAGTAATGGCACTGTTGAGATCATCCAGATGGGCTTGTGTATAAATTTGGAGATCATCTGCATAAAGGTGGTAGGAAGAAGTAAGACTGTGGGAAATAGAATTTATGAAAATTGCAAAGAGTAAGGGAGAAAGAACGCCACCTTGCGGAACACCAGCTGTAGTGTTACACCAAGAAGACAATATATCTTCCAGGCGAACACGCTGCCGACGCCCATACAAGTAACTGTGAAGCCAGTCTATGACCGATGGAGATATGTTAGTAGAGCGCATTATTGCTAACAAAATGTCATAGTCAACGGTATTGAAAGCGTTACTGAAGTCTAACAGAGTTAGAACAGTAAGCTTACCGTCATCCATACCCAAGCGGATTTCGTCGGTGATTTTAACAAGCGCAGACACAGTGCTATGCCCAGGACGGAAACCAGATTGGAAAGGATTCAGGAGGTCATGTCTGTTGAGAAAGTTGTTGAGTTGTTTGTGTATAAGACGCTCCAGGACTTTAGACAGGAATGGAAGGATGGAAATAGGACGATATTCAGAAAATGAACTAGGATTTGGCTTTTTTGGTAAGGGTATGATCGTTGCATCTTTCCAGGCAGTAGGAAATACTCCACTGGTGGTGGAGTTATTGAAAATAATACAAAAGATGGGAAGGATTATGTCAAGAATGGGCAAAAGCATGTTCCGGCTTATATTATCACCGCCAACCGCATTGGAGGAAATTGACATTAAGAAATGGGTTAAAAGTAATAATTCCATAAGGTACCGTAGCTGAAACGTCACATCGCAATGATTGACGCTCGTGTATTAGCCATACCCGGCCTATACGAATTCACTTATTTAATGTAGCTTTAAAAAAATGTTATAAATATAACATTATAAAATAAAATTTAATAGTAGCTTATACTTTCGCAATTCAAAACGTATTAGTCCATGAGGTATTTTTTTTTGTTTTTTTTTCTGCGAAGCCCTCCAAAGAAAATATCCATGTCTTGCCATTTATACGTCAAGCAGTAAACCAACCTTGGATCTTCCCGATTACAGTGCAATGTATGCAGTACATTTGTAAACAACTGTCAAATAAATAAAAAAATAACATGACTATGACTAGGCAATTTATGCTCAAGAGTTGATAAATTATAGGAAAAAATGTGGGGATGACAAAGCTTAAAATTTAATAATATATCACATGCTATCGATACTAATAAGCTACAACACTATTTTTCATTTTATAGTTCTTTAAGCTTCCTTGCAAACTACATTTTATGCAAAGTTTTATCGACGTTAGTGTGGCATAAAACAATATGTGAATCAACTACTGGTTATAAAGTCTGTTGAGGTGTTTAAATTGTAGTCAACCTTCAGTCAATCAAATCAGGAAACGTGGAATTGCTTATATGCACTTCATTAGATAAATTCATTATTTTCAATTATATACTCGTAAGGTAGAGGACACTGATATATCAAAAGTAAGTACAAAATTTATAAAACCATTTGGTATTAAAACAAAGCAGTAGAGATTTTTTTATTAAATCACTAGGATGAACTCAGAGTTTTAAAATCCAAATTACCAAAGTTGTTAGTAATCCCAGATTCATAATTTTATTGGTTAATGGTCTGATAACATTCATACATTTTTGAAGTGAAAACTTCTTTAGCTCTTTAGCGTCGTTGTGCACTTTTTAGGATGGGTAAAAAATGTTAACTAGCGTCAGGATACGTGACCTGATCGAAAATTCGCAAGACGGAGGGAAAGTAGACTGCCGTGCGCCAGCACGGCGTAGAGAGGAAGTAATATCCCCCTCTCTTTCTACCGCGCGGCAAAATTGTATGCCTGCGCTTGCTGTTTCGTTTAAGCGGCGCAGGGCACTTGCGCGAGTATACGTGTATAATATTGTATTTTAACACATAAATGATAGTACTTTTTAGGGTTCCGTACCCAAAGGGAAAAACGGGACCCTATTACTAAGACTTCGATGTCCGTCTGTCCGTCTGTCTGTCTGTCTGTCTGTCTGTCACCGGGCTATATCTCATGAACCATGATAGCTAGGCAGCCGAAATTTGAACAGATGATGTATTTCGGTTGCCGCTATAACAACAAAAACAAAATAAAACAAAATATCTAACGGGGGCTCCCAAACAACAAACCTGAATTTTTAGACGTTTTTCGCTCTATATTAATAACGGTACCAGGTAAATGCTTAAAATTTTCACAGAATATTTAGTTTTACATTCCCTTCAATATTGAATAATAAAATTAAAATAAAATAAATATTTAAGGGGGGCTCCCATACAATACGGAACCCTCCGTGCACGAGTCCGACTCGTATTTGGCCGATTATTTACTGATAAATAAAGGAATTCGTGCGAAATTAATTCCTAACCATCCAAAAATATTCCAAAATGCACAACGTTAATATTCAAGTTTTCACTTCTACCGGCACTGAGTGCGACCCGTTGTTTTTTTTCCTAAATTATTTTAAGAAAAAAACAAAGTAACATTTTACTTCAACTACTAAGTCGTAGCTGCGTAGCTCTTGCTACGCCTACGTCGTAACCACATGCTACGCTATCACTACATAGCATGCATAGCTCATAACAGATATAAAATAAACAATCTTAGCAAACCCCAAAACAGAAAGGAAGCAGGGAAACGCAGATACATTTGTGCGGCCTAGTAAAGTGTTGCCAGAGTCAGTATTCCCACCACAATATATTTTATAAGACGGATTTGGATGATTCAATTTCCTCGCGGAGAATCTTTGATGTTGCCGGTGAATCATGGCAAAACTTTTGATGCATTATACATGACGACTACGGTATAGATTTACAAAATATACGAGAAGGAATAGAATAAACTGAATGAAGTAAAATTGTCATGTATCTACATTCTATTTTTGGTTAGGTACTTCTTTTGTAAGGTGCTTTTAGTGATTTATACTAATTAATCCTAATCTAATTAATCTTGAAGTACAGTTGTAATACTCGTTCGGAGCCAGTGGATTCAATTGAGTTATGTCACCTGTTTGATATCAATAAAAGTAAACATTTCAGTTTCAATGTATTTATATACCTACCCATATTTTTACAATGATTATATAGTAGTAGTGATCTTGTTTAATCTAAACATAAAATATGAATAAAATATATAGGGTATTTTTGTTATGGGAAGCGTGAATTAACTATTTGGATAATTATGTAATTAATTTGTTCGCTAAGCTTCTTTTTTATTTTTCAAAACTTAACTTTACACCCATTTGTGTGTTAGATGTCCCCTAATATTTATTTATTTTATTTATTTAAAGAAAAATTTGTCGTCGTATCGGTATTTATTGTAAATCGTCCTATCCTTGAAGAGTAGTTGATGAGTCATATATAGTACGTATCGCGTGTAAGCGAACTCAGAAAATTCATTTCTTTCCTGGACATGATTATGTAAGATTTTGTACGAACTTTTTGCACCAAATCACCAGCGATAAACATTTTCATATAAACTCAGGATTCTTAGAGTTATTTTTGTGATAAACATTCCAAAAATATGGCGGGATCAGCATCATAAACCTGAACTTATGATAATATTTAACGATATATCCTCGTGACAACTCGGAGTGTGTCAATAGTTATCTTTACTAGCTTAAATATATCACTAAGACATAAACGAGGAAGAGAATGGGCAACAGTAGCGAGCCCTGAGTGACGCCGGCCCTCGACCGTGCGATAAGCGCCACTCCAGCCGCCCGCAAAAGGCCCTAGAGAGCCGTTTTAGATTTCAATAACAACACAAATAGGACAAGGACGCATATTTCTGGATATTTTTTATTCATTAGGTTAGGCTATTCTGATACTACTTGTACAGTTAAGGTAGGTTTAGGATTGTACTTAGTTTCTGTGTTAACGTGACTGCTAAAACCATTCTAAAACTATGTGGATTTATAGCTTACAAGTAATAAAAAAAAAATAAGGATAAACACAAAATGTCCACCTACAAAGTGGACGGTATTATTGAAAATCCATTAGCAATATATACTAGTATGACAACAATAAAATTATCATAGAGGAACATAGTCAATCTTTTTCGTAGAAAGTTTCGTAGAGAAGTAGAATAATGTACTCCATTTATAAGTCTAGTGCAATAACGCTAGGGTTGCAGCAAAGTTAATGTCGATAAATTATGCCAAATAAGGTAAAACTATTTAAATAAAGGTAAAAAAAACGTCTGCAATGATATAAGATAAAGATGAAGACAAAACGAAGGAGAAGTTGACGTTGCGGTTGATAAAAGGAGATATTCTTGTTTTGAATAAATATTTAGTGTATTTCCGCTCTGTCGTAGTCATATAAGTTAAGGGTACTATTCAAAATTCAAATTAAATCACAAACAAAATTAGTAATTAATCATCAAACTGTATCATAACTCGACTATGGTTAGGTCAGGTTAGAAAAGTTAGGCTTAGGTATGTTTACAAAATATGAATGAACCTGAAACAAAAATTTTAATTAATCCGTTTAAAATAATAAAAAATAATTAAACCTGTAACAAAAATAGTGATTAGTAATCTATTTAAAAAATGTAGTAAACCTGAAAAAAAAAATATTTAATTAATATGTTAAAATTACAAATATAATTTATTTATAAAAAATGGTATAAAATAATTGAAAAAATACTTAGTCAATAAATAGCACCCTTATTCTTACTATACTCTATTCGACACGTGTTTCGCCTCTAAACGAGGCATCTTCAGGACGTGTTGACTCTTCGAGCTCACTCGCAAGAATGACGGTTCGCCGCGCCGGCGCTTCTTATATACTCGTCGTGACGCACCGAAGTAAAGGCGATGTGACGGTAGTTTGATCGTTCAGCAACTCGTTGTGTGTGTTTTGATGTTTCATTATTTCTAAATGCTCCAAAACATTTAAGCGAAAACCTTTTTCACATACATGTAGAATTTCAAAAGTGTTGTTGTTATCCAAATCGTGTCCAGTTTCTAATAAATGTTTCGCAAAATTCGACTTCTCTGGGTGATTGTTTCTAGATGCAGCTAAGTGTTCTTTGTAGCGGGTTTGAAAACTCCTTCCAGTTTGTCCCACATAAACTGCGTTACATGTGTCGCAGGTTAACTTGTATACCCCCGATTTCTTGCTTTTTTCTAAGGAGTCTTTCCCATTGCACATTCGTCTCATGTTGTGATTTGTTCGAAATGCCACATGTACATCATTTCTCCGCAGTATTTTTGCAATTTTTTCTGACGTAGTCCCTAAATATGTCAAACTACTAAAATACTGCGGAGAAATGATGTACATGTGGCATTTCGAACGAATCACAACATGAGACGAATGTGCAATGGGAAAGACTCCTTAGAAAAAAGCAAGAAATCGGGGGTATACAAGTTAACCTGCGACACATGTAACGCAGTTTATGTGGGACAAACTGGAAGGAGTTTTCAAACCCGCTACAAAGAACACTTAGCTGCATCTAGAAACAATCACCCAGAGAAGTCGAATTTTGCGAAACATTTATTAGAAACTGGACACGATTTGGATAACAACAACACTTTTGAAATTCTACATGTATGTGAAAAAGGTTTTCGCTTAAATGTTTTGGAGCATTTAGAAATAATGAAACATCAAAACACACACAACGAGTTGCTGAACGATCAAACTACCGTCACATCGCCTTTAATTCGGTGCGTCACGACGAGTATATAAGAAGCGCCGGCGCGGCGAACCGTCATTCTTGCGAGTGAGCTCGAAGAGTCAACACGTCCTGAAGATGCCTCGTTTAGAGGCGAAACACGTGTCGAATAGAGTACAGTAAGAATAAGGGTGCTATTTATTGACTAAGTATTTTTTCAATTATTTTATACCATTTTTTATAAATAAATTATATTTGTAATTTTAACATATTAATTAAATATTTTTTTTTTCAGGTTTACTACATTTTTTAAATAGATTACTAATCACTATTTTTGTTACAGGTTTAATTATTTTTTATTATTTTAAACGGATTAATTAAAATTTTTGTTTCAGGTTCATTCATATTTTGTAAACATACCTAAGCCTAACTTTTCTAACCTGACCTAACCATAGTCGAGTTATGATACAGTTTGATGATTAATTACTAATTTTGTTTGTGATTTAATTTGAATTTTGAATAGTACCCTTAACTTATATGACTACGACAGAGCGGAAATACACTAAATATTTATTCAAAACAAGAATTTGAAGATGAACTTCCGCAAAGTAACGCCTGATTCAATAAAAAAACTAAAAGGAGATATTGCAAATAGGCATAGAAATTAGGCCACTAAAGGGTACAGTATTTCATAATTTGCTTTGTGTCTTTTGGAAAATGATTTTCCCGTTATTTTTTACAATAACAGTGTCCATTAAAAGTAATTTCGTGTATTCGGGTATTAAGGTTACATGTGACCAAAATGACAGTAATTCAATGACTGAACAAAAATCAAATTGGAAAATGTGAAATTACTCAAAAATTAAGCATTTGATGCGGTTGTTTAACTCTGCGCATTTATTTATCATAGTTTAACGGATTTTCTGAGCTACTGTACCTAGTCTGAGCCCATTTTGCATTATCTCCTTTATGATAGTTTTTGGTATAACATAATATAAATTTATGTAAAATATGTATGAAAACTGAGTAAAAAAAACATTGTTAATTGTTTCGCTATTTATACATATATGTAAGTAAATTTGTATAAGCCAGATGGCTAGCCCTGGTGTCAGAGTTCTAAGCCGCCTGAAGGCCTCTGACATAGCTAAACGGTTAAAACCACTGGGACCTACAATTTAACGTGTCATCCGAGCCACGAAAGCGCTCAGTTGTAAATGTCACCCGCGGTTGTCTATCCGAAGACTGGCCGTGCTGAACGTTGCTTAACTTCGATTATCGCTAACGAATACTTTGTCAAACTAGGCTATAAGTGCTTACTTAGTTTGATTTACTTTTCGAAAAAATTTTTTTTAATTAATTTCAAGATAAACATCTTCCGCCAACACACTCAGGCCATATTTTTAGCTGACGGACTAATAGGAATGACTGGGTAAAAAAAATCGTTATTATAATTAGTCCGTGAATTAGATTATCACAAAATATTGGACACTTATTTTTTCTTTTGTTAATCAAACAACAAATGACAATGATAAACCTTGTCAAAGTTTGGTAGTGGGGGTCGTGACGTCACCGCTCTGTTTACAGAATTCTATACATTTCTATGGCCCCTGTGACGTCACGCGGTAATTTGACGGACAATTCTTCATCAATTTTTGTTTAATTGTCAAAAGAAAAAAATACGTGCCTAATATTTTTTGATAGTCTATCTGACAGACTACGAGTAATTATATTTTTTTAATCATTATGCCTATTCAAAAACTACATACTCTACATACATAGGTACTATTAGACCTGCTGACTGTAGGTATTACAATCAGGCAGAATACTTACTTAAAAATCTTTAACATTTCAACACAGCCCTAAGTGTAGTGCGACAACTAGGGTTGCCGCAGCAAAATTGTTGTCGATCGATTTTGCCGTAGGCGAGGAAACGTGTTCTAGTGGCTCGATTTCGGATTTATACAAGTTAAGCAATATCGGGACAAAGACTGGCTACATAGAAACTGGTGACGTAAATGGAGCGCTTGCTTCTGTGAGATAACTTGTGAATTGTCATTAGTTAAGAGGAGATTAACGGTGTCTGTTTTGCGCATCTAAGATATTACATTACTGAAATTTACTTCATTTCTAACAGTTTTCAATCTAGCGAAAAACATCAAACAGAGATTCACGTGTGTAAGTATTCATAATTCTTTTTTTGCAAAAATAGCACGACCGACTTCACCCGTGTACAGAATTCGCGAATATTTCGTAAAAATCGGTGTAACAATTTTCACATTATTGTTGATTTATCAAAAATGGCTCAGCCGATGTCAATACAATTTTAATGGGACCAATTTCGAAGTATACTCTTTTCAATAAAAAAAGAATAATTAAATTCGGTATACTACAAAAAAAGTAATGTGTGGTTATACATAAAAATATAATAAACGCGTCGAATTGATTACCTCCTCCGGTCAAAACTATATGCAGCTTAAAGAATTTTTGGACTCTTGAGTGAGAAAAATACAAAACCAACGTTATTTGTCAATATAGCTTAGAGAAAGTGTGTTTGTTGATTTGGTTTTTACTCTTTCACGCAGCAACAGAAAAAGGAAAGCACTTGATTTGCATGGATTTAGTTTAAAAATTAGAAAATGTCATGGACTACCTTTTCCATAACAGTTAGAAGATTCAATAGGATAGCACAAAACCCAAAATACCGCAGGAAAAAGTGCGGGAAAAAATCAAAGTACGTAAGTTTTTTTGATTTTTAAATGAATTAAAATCTACTAACTTTATGTACTCGCAAGGACTAGGTGATAATTGTTTCACACAGTCCTGATGTGTTCAAACTTGTCTTGTTAGCAGTTTGCTAACTTGAGATATTGACGCTACACTAGATTCTCGATAGCTGAGCTGTGCTGAGTAGAACAAGCTATAAAAACTACTAAATTGCTCCAAAATATCAATGTTTCGACTGCCTTAATTTTAGAAGCACTTTTAAGAAACTTAAAAGTTTAACTTTTACAAACTTTAAACAACAGGCAAAGTCAACAAGCTAATTTTAATACCATGTTTAGAATAAGTTAAGTGTTATATCTGTAAACTTTTTTTTTTCTGTTACCTTATATTTAATGATTAACTGATAGCTCCAAGGTTCTAGTGAATCTATACATACGTGCTTCTTTATCGTACCTAAATGATAAAAGACCCATTGAAAACACAGGCAGACAGGGCCAGACAGAATACACATATTTATTCGACAGGTAGATGTTCTACGAATGATAAACATAACGAAACAACTAATCGGCCAAGTACGAGTAGTACTCGCGCAATAGGGTTCCGTACTGTATGGGAGCCCTCTTAAATATGAATTTTATTTTAATTTAATTATTTATTATTGAATTGTATATAAAACTAAACATTCTGTAAATACGAGTATTTCAAGCATCTACCTGTTACCATTATTAATATCCAGTGAAAAACGGTTAAAAATGCAGGTTTGTTGTATGGGAGCCCCCCTTAAATATTATTTTATTCTGTTTTTAGTATTTTTTGTTAAAGCTGCAACAGAAATACATTATCTGTGAAAATTTCAGCTTTCTAGCTATAACGGTTTATGAGATACAGCCTGGAGACAGAGAGACGGACCCGTTTTTACCCTTTGGGTACGGAACCCTAAAAAGTATCGATCCTCAAATAAACAAGCCACTTGCAAGATCTTATTAGAAGTTTACCAGCTAGATGTTTGACCATCAGTGTATGTCCTACTATGGATACAACGTTAGTAACAAAAAAATATGCCTTAGCAAAGAGTTTTATAAATATCCGTTACGTATCAATTCTATTTGTATCGAATCTCTCATCGCTTATACCACTTTCCTTTCTCTCCAAGTAAAGCAAGTCTTTATGAAATCACGATGAAGTCTTGTTTCTCAATACGAAAGGAGATTAAATGTTAAATAAGGGTCTTGCTCTGTCGAATGAATTCATCAAATCGCATAAAAAAGGCCTTCAGACGGGCTTTTAAAAATGAATAATGTCTATGAATAAAATCTTTTCCATTCGAGTGTTTCAGTGCCTGGTTTGTAATGAAATATATTTTTAGATTGTAATTATTTGATACATAACAAAATAATGTTGGGTGAAATTGATTTAAACTTGAATGATTCTGTAATTTTATCATCATGAATGTCTATTTAATTAGTTTGAGATTGTACGCAATTTACATTATAAAATCAATCACATTTAATGTATCATGTACACTGATTACTTTAAATTGTAGTTTCTGGTTATATTAAACGTTTTGTCGTGTCAGAGGCCTACAGGCGTTTTAAAAACTCTGACACCAGTGCTAGCAATGAATGAACAAAACCTGTATGAACTTACTTACTTACTTTAACACGTTCTTGATGAAACAGATATGACATGTACCGTGTTACAATATAATATTAGGTGCCTAGTTAAAATTCTTCATAACCTACTTTTGTATTTAAGTTACATAAAATTGGTTATCTACCTCCCTTTCAGGCGCAAATAACTATTTCATTCAAAACACTTCTAATCATTAATCATATACACGAATACACATAAAAAAGAAAACTAAAACCACGTATCGCAAAACAGTATAATATTTATTATTCACTACAACTGACCATAAAACCTTAACTCAGTAAACAGTGCTACGAAATAAAACAACCTCTCGTGCCAGCGTCCCATCAAAATCCCATAAAGGCTGCATCACACCACCGAACTCAAGATCCATTACGACAAGGGCTCTCACGTGGGCCATTGTTCACATTCTTTGCTCCCTGACGAGTATTAATTGACAAATCCTCCCTTTAATTGATGGTGTGGAGAATGCACGTGACACACTGCGAGAGCGGCCACGGAGCCGATTGCTTGATAAATGGTTTGACTGATGTTTGTTTGATTGTGATGTATGGTGGAGACGGATTTTGATGTGAATAGGGTTTTTGTGGGTATTCGAAATTAATGTTTGTTATGGTTGTTTCAGCTCTGAAATATAAATGGCGTAGCTTTGCGCATCGTTTACCAACCAATGGGTAATTTAGAACTTTTTGTCGTGGGTGAAATTATAGGTTGAATGTTTATTCTGACAACAACTTAGGATTTTTATTGTATTTGTGAATACCTACATATATTTTTAAATATGGGAATAATACATTAAGCCATGGTGGTCAAGAGGTAGTGACACCCGCCTTACAATCGTGAAGTCGTGGGTTCAAATCCCCGGTCCCGTACCAATGAGTTCTTTGGAATTTATGTACGGAATTTCACACCACGGGCTTTTCGGTGAAGGAAAACATCGTGAGGCAACCTGCATACAGCCGTAGAAGAAATTCGATGCCGTATGTGAATCCACCAACCCGCACTGGGCCAGCGTGGTGGATATCAACCTTCGTGGGTAAGCCTACGTCCTGCAGTGGACTATTAAAAAAGGCTGGTACAGATACAGATATTATACTTTATGTTTCACAGCTAACGGTTAAAAATGAAGTATTATTTGATGTCTAATTTTTGTTGGAATTCTGGACTAGTACAAACGAATAAATAGCGCGAAAACGACAAAAAGACTTGTGGCCACTGATTAATAGTACAAATAATATTTATAATTTATTAGAAGTCATGGAAGAGTATTTTTATGTAAAATTGCAAAAAAATATTAAGAATAATATTATAATAGTCTTGTTTGTATAAACGTTATATACGGGAGTGAAATATACCAGCAAAAGTTTGCACACGCTTAAAAATCCACTAGTGAAAACCTCTCTAAATGGAACCCTTGAAAAAAAACACACAGGGCAGGTGCCCCGGTTGTAGCCATCTTTGTATCATTTGTAGCCACTTTGAATTTTAACGATTAATTAGACAATTTAACGTTCAAAAATTATTTAAAAAGATAATTTTATTTTGACATTCACACAAACAATATTTATGTTGTTACATTGTTTATAATTACCATTTATACGATAATTTTGACACTCAAATGGCCACAGCCGGGTCAGTGACCACAACTGGGGTGCCTGCTTATCTTTTATTTTAAATATCAACTCGGAATAAAAAAATGTCGCCCCAAGCGAAACGCGTTCGGCGTGGCGTCGCATAAAAATGTGTACCTAAAACAGGCTTCATAAAGTGAGGAATAAAATTATATGACGACGAATAACGTAAAAGTTTGAATCGCAAATTCTGTCTTTAAACATTTGTCACTGCATTATTCAAGTTTTTCCTTAGATGCAAATGTAAGTGGAAAATATGATCAAGAGTTTGGTTATTTCTTCTAGGTATGTCTAAGGAATGGACATTTCATTGATAGAAATAGATGAGATATGCTATGGATTTACGCTATGTGCCATCATAAACAAACTCCTTCTTAAGCCTGATTGCTAACAAGCTTTCCGTCACGCCTACAGACGCTGATACACCAAAAATCCAATGTCAGCTAAAGGAATCATGGACTCTGGCCACTATATTATGCATTTTAAAAATGCACATACGGGAAAACTTCGCTGGCAAGGTTGTGGCGATACGATCTTTTGCGATGACAATACATTGTAATGTCCATAAAATTACACGAATCAAATATCAGAATAAATAAAACTTAGTATCTGATCAAAATTGAACTTAACATAGCTCAAGTTTCTTTGCGTATGTCAATACAACGAACATTTAACCAAGACACTGTACAACCGTCATCCATCGTGGGTTGGCTTATGACCATAAATCGGCTTTACTTTAGAGTAGTTAAAAATCGTGTTTAGTATTTTTTCCTTTGACAACTTTAATTTCACTTTTAAAAGGCAAAACACAGACTACTACTCCGAAGTAACTCAGTTCATATTAACAACGCATCTTTGTGCATAAATTTATCTCAGACCAAATAAAAAAATAAAGACAGAATGTTGTGAACAAACAAGTTAGTGAGGCCGGCATAAATTATGCCTAGCCGTGTATAGACACAACACACACATGTACACGTACAAAGAAACTAAAACTATGCCTAGGCTCGTCAGTCGAACTATGGCGGCGCAACACCGATGCACTCACACATGTAAAAAAAACCGGCCTCATTTGTCTGTTCACGACGTTATTTGGTCTGAGAATTTTCTATACCTTGTTTTCACACAAAATGTAGGTGTGCCGCCTCTGTTACTCTATGATTATAGTCCTTACATAGTATAAAATAAAGTCGCTATTTTCGTTTGTTTGTTTGTTTGTCTGTATGCTTAAATCTTTAAAACTACGCAACGGATTTTGATGCGGTTTTTTTTAATGGATAGAGTGATTCAAGAGGAAGGTTTATATGTATAAAAATTCCCGAAATTCCCACGGGAACGGGCACAACGCGGGTAAAACCGCGGGGCGCTGCTAGTAGCCTATATATGCAGTTCATTTCTCGTCTGGTCCAGTTAAACTTGTGCTCGATTGTTGAAGAATGTATTGAAGTTGTACGAACGATTTAACGAATACGGGTGCCGGCAGCCATGTAATGAACGAAGTTGAAAACGATCGACTTGATTTAAAGTTGGTAATTTTATAGACGATAAAGAAAAGTCTAGTTAATTTAAACGGAGAATTGAAAAGTATTAAGGACTAGTTTTTGCCCGCGGCTTCGCCCACGTGATTTTTAATATTTAATTTTATTATTTGTTAATTTAATGATTGACTATTATTTTAATTCTTATTGTAATAACAATGATTTAATTATTTAACGTAATTGGTGTACATACCGTGTTTTTGAAATAAATAAATTTAAATTGAATTGAAATTTAATTTTGATGTTTGGCTTTTCTATAGGAACGTTACATTTTTTCGGGATAAAAAGTACTCTATTTCACTTTCTGTTTTTCAAACTTTGTCGATGCTAAAAATCAAGTAAATCTGTTGATCCTTTGCTGCGTGAAAGAGGAACCAACTAACAAATACACTTTCGGATTTATAATATACTAGCGATCCGCCCCGTCTTCGCACAGGTTTATTATACATATAAAACTTTCTCTTGAATCACTCTATTTATTAAAAAAAACCGCTTCATAATCTGTTGTGTGCAACCCGGTCAGAATAGCTGTGCACCTCGCTGGAATGCGGCGCCTCTCCCGCTTCCCTGTCACCTCTCCGCGCACTCTCTGGTGCGACAGTACGGTTAGCATCTTCGTTGCCGATACACGTCCCGATAATAATTTACGTCCGGACGGTATACTAGACGTCCGGTAATGTATATACGTCCCGATAATTCGATATGACGTCACGAAGTCAAGTGCACAGATATTGTGATCGGGTTGTAGTTTTAATGATAGGCATACATGGGGACAGCGGAAGCGACTTTGTTTTACACTATGTAGTGAAGTAAGGATGTTAGTAATTATTGTTATCTGATGGGCATAGTGCTCCAACAGCATCATTAAGATTCCAATAGGCCACTCAGATGATACACCATTGGACAACTATACGGACCTCCAATATTTCTGCAGTCATTATAAAACTCAAAGTACTTACAAGACTTGCTCCAACTACTGGCTTATCAAAGTTGTTTCACACCACTACACCACTGATCACTATCACAGACTGGCACTCCAATCTGTCGCCCAAACCATATCTCTGTCTACCCTCATTCCATGTACTCCTAACCGTCGCAATACCGAAGTGTGTTGCAACTATGTGTAGGTACGCAGCTAATAATATGCATGTTGTAACTTTTTGTTTAATTCGTTTTCAGGTATAATAATTTGTAGATCATTTTCGTCTTTAAAATTGTACTTTTAATATTTTTCATAACAAAAACCGTCGAATATTTAAACACCTTAAAAAATCATATAAATATTTTGTAGGGGATGTTAGGTAACTATTTATTTAAATTACTAAAACACTATCATATCCACCAACTGTGTCGTAAGTTTATGGATAGCGAAATCTAATGATGCACTTATTCAAAAGCCGAAAAACTAGTGACAAAAGACTAAAATTAGTTTTTTTAGAATTAAACATAAAATTATGTTACGGAACAAAGCAGAAGCTTAGAACAGTTATATATAAACACGGCCCAATTTCAAAGGCGTCATCGTGATTTTAATAGTAATTTAGAATATCCCTGTTCCTTTTTCACTAAATGCATTAGATAGAGAGAACAAGATTTTACGTTGCTCTTAAAATTACGATGGCACCTTTAGAATTGGGTTTACCACATCTTTAAAAGGTTATTTTGGTATCGGTGTTTTATAATAAAATATAGGTACTAAAAAATTTCATGAAACTGATTTGAAATTACCTTTTGCAAGGTAATGCCTGATTTAATCAACTATCTATTTTGCTTATTACCAGAATTCCGATCCCATTTGTTAAGGAAGTACAAAGATATACTGAAACGTTACTATTTTACAAATAATTCAGAGTCAAAATATTCATTTTTTCAGAAAATTATTTGTTAAATTACGTTAATTTTCACATCCAAACAAAATAGTGGAAACGATAACAAAGGGATTATCCATCCGTTACGAGATTTACGTCTAAAAATCAGCACAGTGCAAACAAAAACAGTATTCACCATCATTTATCAGAATATAACTAGTGGGGCGGAATACAAATACATTGGCTCTGCGTTTCCGCAAGTTTTTGTCAGCGAACGCGTTTTTTGTCCATTTGAGAACGTTACAGTTTATTCGGCTGTGGTGGAAGTCCGCCTTCTGTACGAGGGTTTTGTTTACAGGTTTTTGTAGTAAATGGTGGACTGTATCTAGGATTAATAAATGGCGAAATCTCATCTAACAAGAGATTTAATCACCATGAAAATTAACGTGGTTTTCACACATTTAATGATTTTTTTTTTTATTCCGAATGGGTTCGCGTTTGACCACATACTGCCTGATGTTAAGCAGAGAAGCTGTAAAGGTTGTAGCACGCTTACCTAGAAGATACCTATTTACTCGGGATTTGAAGACGCCCACATTGTACTTTAGCGGGAAGACAGACCCAGGCAAAGCGTTCCACATTCTGGCTGTTCGTATGAGGAATGAGGAATGAGGATATCGGTAGCGTTCGGTGATTATTCTCAAGTTGGCGAGTGCTATCTCGCGGAGCCTCCTCGGCTCCGCGTGCATATAGCATCCGCGCTCATAATAGCACTCGCCAACTTGAGAAAGGTCGCTGAACGCGACCGGAACTACAGTCGTGGTTATGACTATCCGTGCACGTGAGTGAGTCCCGTTATATATCGTATAAAATGAGATTTAATCACTTCAGGATTAACACATAATACTAAAAGTAATAACCTCTTACACACGGCGCTCATAGCGTAGTTTGACTGGGGGTTAGTAAGCGATCAAAGAAGTTAAGCGACGTCCAGCAAGGTCAGTCTCCGAATGGGTGACAGCGGGTGACAATCACAACAGAGTGCTACCGTGGATCGGATAACACGTTAAATTGTAGGTCCCGCTTGTTTTAACCGTTTAAACATGTCAAAGTCCTTCAGGCGGCTGAAAAACTCTGACACCAGGGCTGACCACTCCAACAGACACACTTCCAGGTTTATGATATTAATAAGCATAAAGTTTAGAGTAAGGATGAAGTCGTACTAAGGATGGAGTTATTAAATGAAATGGCTGAAATTTTTGCAAGCAAATTGTACTACTTACTTATACGGTAGGTATCTGAGGCCAAACTAAGCAAAGATTGTAGAATGACTGCCAGAGACTGATGTAATACATATAAATGAGGTGATTTGTGTCTACTTTTAGGAAATCAGTAGGATTTGCAGTACATAAGACGTCAGTAAAGAAATCATGCTACGGGAGCAAGATTTAAACTCACGACTTCACGATTCCTGGATAAATATACATACATAAGTAAAAACAAAAAAAATCTAGACCTCTAACTAATTCAATACCAGATAGCTTGAAAAATTGCGCTTCATGTCCAAACGAAAAGCTAAACTTTTTGCAGTCACAATCTCAACGGAAATCTAGACGTCTTCCGAGTGCTCAGCATTAATCTTGTACCAACTGGCACCTCTGTTTTTCCTTTAATCCATTTCTGTGGACGATCGCTTCCAGTGTTGCCAACCTGACTGTTTTAACAGTAACTGAAAAATGAAATAAAAGATGAGGCAATTCAGGATGAAAGTGGAAAAATTTCGCTTAGAATTTTTGTTTTTATTAGGTTTTAATCCTTAGTTTTAGCCAATATACGAGTAACAATATTTGGGAGTCCTAGTAACTAATATAATTATTTTTCGCAAAAATGTGTACAAAATTTGAATAGTTCGCTCTAAATGTACACAATTTTTTTTATCATTGATTTTTCAAAAACGGCTCAGCTGATTTACCCATTCGAACAAAAAAATTGTAAATCTGTTCACAATTAGAGAAAATATTGATGAACATACATAAAAAAAAATACATACAGACGAACATAGTAGTCATATCCTTTTTGGAAGTCGGTAAAAATAAGATAATTGTTTTACTTATACAAATTTAATACTCTGGTCTTGGGTATAAAATTTGCCTCTTTTGACTTTATCTACAGTTATTTTTTATTATTTTATTGGTGAACCGATGTTTTTTATTTTTCTGGAGTTGGCAACACTGCTCGCTTCCTGATAAATATTGAATAGAGTTTAGAAAGATGTTGCTGGGTCGGCGTGATTCATGGGTGCGTCTCAACATGATCTTTAAACGATTTCTATTTATAAGCGTTGTAGGTAGGAAATAACGTTTCGATCCCAGATTGAGTCTTTTGATGATATGAAATTTGATTACATTGTGTACTAGTTTTGCCCGCGGCTTCGCCCGCATGATATTTTGATTTTTGGGCTACCCCATAGGAACGACACGACACGATAAATGACGTGGAAAATAAAAAATAACAATAAAATAACGATTTGACGGTTGTTCGATTCGCCAGTTTTTTTTTTTTTAACATTTCTTGAAGCGCACGCTAGATAGCTCGCAGATGGCAGAATTTTTCCTACTTACTTAACACTTATCGTTGTATTATGGAAAACTTACGCAATATCATTATAATTTATAGCCTACGTGTTATTCTGATTTATAAGCTATATTACTGCAAAGTTTCATCTCAATCCGTTCAGTAGTTTTTGCGTGAAAGAGTAACAAACATCCATCCATCCATCCTTACAATCTTTCACGTTTATAATATTAGTAGGATATGTTTTATCTGTAAGTATACTTTTGTTGTGCCTTTATTAAAGACACAAGCTTTTGCTCGCGGCTCCACACGCCTAATATTTTTATTTTGTGCTACCCCATGGGAATCTTTCATTTTTCCGGGATAAAAAGCCTATGTCACTTTCCGTCTTTCAAACTATGTGTCAATAAGGAATTATTAGTGATTCGTACCGCCAGGGAATGGAACAGTCTTCTTGATTTACATTTCAAGATCAGAGTGAATAGGTATCTTATAGGTCTGCGTGTTACATCTTCGACCACAACGTCGCTTACGATCAGGCGAGTTTGTGGTCGAGCGCGGACTTATTCGCGATAACAAAAAATAAAAAAGGACGGTGTAACTTTTTGCAAACAAAATGTTATATTAGAGATACATGCATTGAACAATGAAATAGTGAGATTTTAATCTCAACCTAATTTAATTCACCGACAATGTATGTAGCCCTAATAAATGAATATGCATTTGACGTGTCTAGTTACCGAATGAAATACTTAGTAAGTAATGATTTGCATCCATTACCTCATGACAAAACTTACAATTCGTACTAGTAAAAGAGACTACGTATTATAACGTTACTATAGATCTCATCTTATGACGTAACGTGACCACATAACGTGTCCAGTTGTCCACATAACTGACGTTTATTTTAGTTTTTTTTTTTTTTTTTTTTTTTTTTTATTCTGAATAGGTTTGCGTTTGACCACATACTGCCTGATGTTAAGCAGACATGCGGTCTAGGTTGTAGCACGCTTACCTAGAAGATACCTATTTACTCGGGATTTGAAGACGCCCACATTGTACTTTAGCGGGAAGACAGACCCAGGCAAAGCGTTCCACATTCTGGCTGTTCGTATGAGGAATGAGGATTCGAAACGCTTGGTTCTAATGCGCGGTATGTCCACCATAAAAGGGTGGCGCTTTGGTCGCGTCTGTCTAGCCGTACGATAGAAGAAAGGGGCAGGTGGGACCAGATTGTGCAACTCCTGGGCGCACTCTCCGAAGTGGATCCGGTAAAAGGCCGATAAACACGCTACCTTACGTCGATGCTCGAGACTTTGCAGCTGCGACATAGTCAGAGTGTCGTTGTCGATCAGCCTCTTGGCTCGCCTCTCAATCGACTCCAGAGCCTCCAGTTGATATTTGGCGGAGCCATCCCAAAGGTGAGAGCAGTATTCCATGCACGATCTGACTTGAGCTTTATACAGACTAAGCAGTTGCTCAGGTGTGAAATACCGTCTCACCTTAGAGAGAACACCAAGTTTTTTGGAAGCTAATTGGGCCTTTGACTCTATGTAAGAGCCAAAGTTAAGAGTCGATGAGAGTGAAACGCCTAATAGTTCCAAGCTGTCAGTTACCGGAACGGAGACACCACGGAAAGCGGGAGACAATTGGAAGGGTCTCTTTTTGGCCGAAAACAGACAGGCTTGAGTCTTCGTGGCATTAAACTTGACCAGGTTAGCATCACCCCAGTCAGAAACCGCCTCCAGACTCAAGTTGAGCCGCTCGACCATAGCCCCTCTGTGAGACTCGATCTGTGGCCCGCTGGTTCTTGCATCGGATGTGTAGCTCTCCACGACTGTACTGTCGTCTGCGTACCCAAAGATTCCGGGCTTTAGCAGATCGTTGATATGCAGTAGGAAGAGGGTCGCAGAGAGCACTGACCCCTGAGGAACCCCGGCATTGATAGCCATATGATCTGACGAGCAGCCATCTACGACCACTCGTATCGACCGATTCCTCAAGAAATCTGATATCCATGCGCAGAAATCAGCAGGCAGGCCGTAAGATGGAAGCTTGCCAATTAGGCTCTCATGCCAGACCCTGTCAAAAGCTTTGGAGATGTCCAAGGAGACAGCCAGTGCCTCCCCGTGCTTTTCGATGACCTCACTCCAGATGTGTGTGGCGTACGCTAGAAGGTCCCCAGTAGACCGGTTTCGGCGAAAGCCGTACTGATGGTCACTGAGTAGGTCATTCGCTTCCAGGTACGCCAGGAGCCTGTTGTTAAGGACACGTTCCATACTCTTGTAAAGTATGGACGTGATCGAAATCGGTCTGTAATTGGCAGGGTCGGCACGGCTACCTTTTTTGGGTACAGGCTGCACGTTAGCAAGCTTCCAAGATTTGGGCACTTGACCTGTCTTCAGAGATAGGCGAAAGAGGCGAGTCAGCACAGGCGACAACTCAGGCGCACAAGTCCTCAATACAATGGCCGGAATACCATCAGGGCCACTGGCCTTGTTCACATCAAGACTGCGGAGAACCTTGAGAACCTCCTTTTGCCGGATATGTATATCACTCATTACAGAGCCACAATTTGGCAAGGTTGGAGGTCTCGCACTACCGGGGTCCAGACGCGAAGACTCAGCAAATTGAGATGCAAATAAATTTGCTTTCTCAACCGCGGTATGGGCCAGCGAACCATTGGGTTTCAGCAGCGGAGGCAGTGAGGGGCGGCAGAAGTTCGCTTCAACCGATTTAGCTAGGGACCAGAATGCCTTACTACCCGCAGGGTAAGAAGCAAGCTTATTGCCTATTCGACTAATGTGATCAAAGCGAGCCCTCCGCATAACCTTTTTACAGGACTTAGCAGCCCTATTGTATGCCTTCTTCCTCAGACGAATGTCCCTCGACTTACGGTTTCGAGCATCGGCCCAAGCCAGGTATGCCTGATGCTTTTGCGCTTCGGCGCGTCCACATTCAGGTCCAAACCAGGGCCGAGCTTTGCTAGACAGAGGCACGTCCGAAAATGGGATGAAGTATTCCATGGCGGTACGAAGCACATCTGTCACGGCATCCGCGCACGTAGAAGGATCATCGGAAGAGAAGCAAACAGACTGCCAAGGGTAAGATGCAAAGAAACACCGCATCTCATCCCAATCCGCTAACTTGTACCGCCACACTCGCCGTGACCCTTTGGGGCTGGGGTCTGATGGGGAGTAGACGGATACAGATTTCACCAGACAGTGGTCAGATGAACCTAACGGTGAGGAAATCGCCACTGAATAACGGTCTGGATCGGTGGTTAGCAGAAGGTCCAAGCAGTAGGCTGTGTGCGTGTCAACGTCAGGTACCCGTGTGGCGCCTTGAACCAGCTGGGTAAGATTTAGTGTCAAGGCAAGCTTGCGCGTCTCAAGCCCAGCATGGTTAGTGTCTAGGTATGGGTGTAGCCACTCCTTGTGGTGGCCATTAAAGTCCCCCAGGATCACTAATTGGGCCGAAGGGTAGCTGAGTTGAGCAGCATCCGCCGCCTCACTGAGGTATTCAGTGAGTCTGGTTGTCTCCTGGTCCCCGCTATGTGATCGGTATACACAAGCGTAGATAATTTTCTCTAGGCCAGTGTCCGCCAAAGCCCAGAGCACCGAGAAAGAGGGGTCTTCAAACCTACGAAGGCGCAGAAAGCAAATGTCATCCCGGGCGTACACGCATACACCCGCACGTGGTTTGAAACGGTGCTCCAGGGAATACCCTGGGTAGGAAAGATACGACACGTCGGATGGACCAGCAATCTGCGTCTCCGTGAGAAACAATAGGTGGGGTCGATCTGTCTCAAGATGATGATGGACAGGTGTGAGATTGGAGTGCAGGCCCCGAATATTGCACAGGTGCACTTTAAGTGAGAGGGAGTGCTGCCGCTGTGTACACGTTCTTTTG
The DNA here is from genome assembly GCA_964007245.1 of Hypomecis atomaria. Classification (NCBI taxonomy): domain Eukaryota; kingdom Metazoa; phylum Arthropoda; class Insecta; order Lepidoptera; family Geometridae; genus Hypomecis; species Hypomecis atomaria. Next base: position 18,411,747 of record OZ023293.1, read on the forward strand.
CTTCTACTGTTTCTCATGGTTATTTGCGGAGTAAAGTAGGTAGAAAGTCGGTAGTGGAACGAGACGTCACTCTGCAGATCCAGTGGTACAACGCACAAACCACACACATCCATGGTAGACTAGCCTGGAGACCGCGGGGACGCCCGAGCCCCCCCAAGGATGTCCATCGGGCCCTCTCGTCCGGTCGCCAACCGGCACGATGGCGCATCCCTGGGATTTTTCGACAGATGGCGGGGCAGCCTTTCATGAGTGGCTAGCTCACTACTTGGGCCCCCTACTATCTGCGGTCGGCCAGCGACAAACCGTGCCTCGGATCCCGCTGCCCTCCACGACTAGTCGGCCGATGCGGCAATCGATGCGTGCACCGTATTCGATCCACCAGAGGACGCTACTGTTCCGACCCGACTTTCAGATTGGCGTCACCAGACTTCGCGCCGGAACACGAGCTCAAGAGAGTCGTTTGGCGGCGCGGCTTAGTCTGGTGGGTGGTCTCTCGCCGCGGCCATAGCCTACCACCAGTATGGTTGCTGCCTGGTTAGCACCACCCAGGACCACGTGTGGGGGACAAAAAATTAAGAGGGTTCCTACGCACGGACGAAGGCAGCTCGGTCCCAAAAAAGTTTTACGGTAGTAGCACGGGTAATTTATTAATACTGTTCTAACGACTTTCAACTGCAGTAGTAACAACGGTAATTCATTTACCGTTCTTACTACTGGTAGTGACACTGGAAATAAACCAGCGTGCCAAAGTTTATATTCATTTTCGCGAATGTCACTTGAAACGACAATTTTATTTGATAAATCAATTACGTCACAAAACTGAGCTTAACTAATATTATTGCAAAAAAAAATCTGGGATCCCAAGACTTTCTGTTTATAAAAAGACCTCTCACACATAAGTGGGAACTTTCACGTATCCCACAAAAAAATATAGAAAAACAAGTCTCGCAGACTGGCAAGTTTTTCGAAGATGTCGACTGATCCTCGGAATATAAATGTGAGGTATGAAGTTATCTTCCTGCGCCGAAAATATAGCTGATATTATAGTTTTTGTAACGTTATGTTTAGCTTTTAGACTAGGGTCGATAATTTTTAAAACCAAAAAAAATAATAGTAGGATGAAACCCATTAGAAAAGGAGGGGAATATTATAAAAATGAAAGGAAAAATAATTTACGGGCGATCTGAGGTCGGGAAAGGGGTGGGGGTGGGGGGTTTAAGGGTAAAAAACGGTTTTTCTCGATTTCCGGCAAAACTTAAAGTCCTACCGAAAAAAGTCAAATGGCAAAGTTGTAGGTAATAAAAAGATCTAAAACTTTTGTATTGACACTTTTTTCACATAAATATTGAGGTTATGTTATTTTTTATTTTCCTTTCATTTTTATAATATTACCCTCCTTTTCTTATAGGTTTCATCCTACTATTTTTTTTTTTTTCACTTTGTATTATTTTAAAGGCTTCTACCCTGGTCTATTTATATGAAGATACGAACAAGTGACGTATTAACGTTACTATATCATTTCAGTTTGTCCTTAGACGTTAATTAAAATTATCAAACTTCTTGAAAGTAGTCGAGATCTTCTACGATAGTATGGCCCGCCCCATCACATTATTTTTTTATGTGTGTAGCCTCTTGAACGTCGATAGGAACTTTTGTCCAAATGCAAAATGCTCTCAAACGTCGATGGGAACTTTTGTCACTTGAAATGTGTTAATATGGTGATTTGTCTATGTGTGTAAAAATGATCATTTAATCAATAAAACAAAACAATCATTTTTTGCAAAAAATAGCATGACCAACTTCACCCGTGTACAGAATTCGCGAAAATTTCGCACGGATCGATATAGCATTTTTCACATTATTGTTGATTTATCAAAAATGGCTCGACTGATTTAAATAAAAAATTTATAAGACCAATACAAAAGTATATACTCTTTCCAAAAAATATTTTTTTAAATTGGCTTGAAAAAAGTTATGCGTGGTTATACATAAAAAAATATACGCGTCGAATTGAGTACCTCCTCCGGTTCGGTTCGTCGGTCAAACATATTTATAAATAGAATCAGCAAGAGGCAAGTGCAGTAGCTAGGTCGTCCACCGATATGGTATCATCGTCCATATAGATCATAGAAACTCCACCGCTGGACATAGGCCTCCCCCATAGATCTTCAATAAGACCGGTTGTTAGCGGCTTGAATCCAGCCCAAGGTCTTATGGTATACGGACTACTGGAGGAAAGTGCCTATATTAACTACAACAAAACTACACTACTATTACACAAAAAGCATTGGATCATCCTCAGACTACTTAATTAGATATTAACGTAGATATCGTGAAACTCTGAGTAAATAGATATATTCTAGGCCAGCGTGCCGCACTAGTCTAGATACCTATCTGTTTACGATCTGGTAATATGTAGCCAAACGAAAACCTATCCTGTATAAAACAAAAACGCCGGCCAAATGTATGGAACAGCTGTTTTTTTTTTTTTGACAATAGTCGCAGAACATAATTATTTTTCGTAAAAAATGGCAAAACCGCCTTCCATCGTGTACAAAATTCGAAAATTTCGCTAAAATTGTTTACATTATTGTTGATTTTTCAAAAACGGCTCAGCCGATTTCTGTGAAAATGAGACAATTTCAAAAGTATACCTTTACAAACTTAAAAAGAATTTTTCGATTCGGTTTACAATTGGCGAAATTATCGATGTTCATCGTGTACGAAATTCGGAAATTTCGCTCGGATTGCTTACATTATTGTTGGTTTGTTCAAAAACGGCTCAGCCGATTTATGTAAAATTGAAATGGGACGACCTCGGGAGTGTACCCTTTCGAACTATTTTTTTTTATTCGGTTCATAATTGGTGCAATTATCGATGAACATACACAAAAAGAAAATAAATAAAGACGAACATAGAACCTCCTCTTTTTTGGAAGTCGGTTAAAAGTTGTTAGTTTTGATGTACAGAATAAGCCCCTAAAACGATGCTAATTGAGAATAACCCTGTATATATCAAGCAGAGAACGTCCTAATTACTACTGAAATAATGATGAGAATTAATAAAACATCATTAAATTAGATTGATAATTTCGCGAATAACCCTATTTCAATATCCAATAGAATATATCTTATTTCGGAATAACGATTATTCCTTCAGAAAATATAGGTATTTTGCCATCATCGAAAATCTTCCAAAGTTAATTACAACGTTTTGATTAGCTTTTCTAATGAACGGCTCGCGTAAAACAGGTGTTCTCTTATTTATTAGAGGGTAAGTAAAAGCCACAATTATGAGTAAACAGTAAGGGCTCTTTATAAAAAACATAATTCGGTGCCTCAGTGCCTCAACTTGAAAGTGTTCGACCAGTGTGTGTTACCAGTGATGACTTATGACACTGAAACGAGGTCTCTTACTATGGGCCTTATTAATAAGCTGCAAGTAGCCCAACGAGCTATGGAGAGGGCTATGCTCGGAGTTTCTTTGCGTGATCGAATCAGAAATGAGGAGATCCGTAGAAGAACCAAAGTAACCGATATAGACCAACGGATTGGCAAGTTGAAATGGCAGTGGGCAGGGCACATAGCGCGGAGGACTGAGGACCGATGGAGTCGAAAAGTTCTTTAGTGGATACCCCATATCGGTAAGCGCAGCGTAGGATGTCCACCCACAAGGTGGACGGATGACCTCATTAAAACCGCAAGATCGTGCTGGGTGCAAGCCGCTTCCAACCGGTCTTATTGGAGATCCATAGGGGAGGCCTATGTCCATCATTGGACGTCCTATGGCTGATGGATGGGTGAATTAGGTAAAGTACTATACTTGTAGCTCTCAAAGGGTAGTTTGACCAGACGTTCGTTAGCGATCACGTTCACGGTCAGTCTTCGGATGGGTGACTGCGGGTAGCATTTACAACTGAGCGCTTCCGTGGCTCAGATGACACATTAAATTGTAGCTCCCGGTTATTTAACTGTTTATCTACGTCAGAGGCTTTCAGGCGGCTTAAAAACTCGGACACCAAGGCTAGCCACCCGGGTCCCGGCCTATAGAACTTAGGTACTTACTGAAATAGTTATAGTAAAAAAACATTGATTTTTTCCAAAAAGTTTACACAAACAAGATGTACACTAAGTATATCCTACACTAGGGCGAACTCAGTTGTGGGATTTAGGCTCTTCTTTATCAGGATGTTACGAGTATATTATAATCTCAATGGTTTTTATTTACACAGAAAAACAAAAATGAACTTAAATAACAATTTACACTATGACTAAACTAACACTAAAACTTAAAATAAAACCCTAGTCTAAAAGCCCCTCGGCAGAGGGTAACGTGGCCAGAATGCTGGCAGCATTGCCTCGCTGAATAGCAATACTCAGCTTTTGAGCGAAATAGATGCCAGCACTCTGGTCACGTGTCACCTCTACCAAACGCCTGGCCAAATCTTTGTAAAGAGTATGAGCGTCCGGCCCCCACGGACCTAAAGTCTCAACCCCAAACGGCACAAAATGGTACATCCTGTCTAAGGACCCATATTTGTGCCGTTTGAGGTTTTCCGCTTTAGCTGCAGCAGCACCAGCCCTGTCTGCTGTGTCAGGAAGGTGAGACGACGCCAGTGTGTCGACGCACGTCGCGTCCCACACCAAAGGTCGTCCCACCCTCCATGGCACCAACGTCATTCCGTCGGGTCTTTTACCGTCGTCCCGCAACAGTCCATTAGGCTCTAGGACCGACGGGACGCCAGCACTAACAAAGGCCCGACGGATGATATCATTTAGGGTGGCGTGCCGCGAAAAGCGCCCTGCACTTTTTGTGCATGACAATGCGTGGTGACCGAAACGATCGACCATATCGCCACATTGGCAGCGGTGCGGGACCAGACATGGGGCTCCTAAACGGAGAGATACGCCTATCCGGAAAGAGTTATTATCCAAAAGGTTGCCAACGTTACTTGAAGGAAGGGCATGTAGCCAAAGCCCCGACTCCCATCTTGAAACGGCAAGCAAGCGAGCGCGCTCTGTGGTACAACTTGAGGTTTGAATTAGTTTTTGCAGTTCTAACTCACAGAGCGGCCCGTCCCACTGTCTCTGAGAATTGGGAGACTTGGGCAAAAGTTTTTTTTTTTTTTTTTTTTTTTCGAAAATTTTGCAACCACAGACTCCAGGGTCTGTGCCTTTTGTTAACTAAACACATTTTTTTATTTTATTTTACTGTACAAAGAGTATTAAAACATAGTTAAATATTAGCCTAAGTTATCAAGTCGGTGCATTGCGTGAATGCCACGAGCAGACCGGCGACCTGCAAGCAGCACCCGATCACGAGTATGGCACATGTGCCAGCCATCGCTCTCCTCGACCATATTTGAGGGAAGAGAACGACCCGACACCTGATGCCGCCGCAAGAAGTAGCCTTCGATGGCGAGCATGAATGCTTGGGGCATGCACGCTATGCTTATTTTAACAAACGAAAAAAAAGAACAATTTTTACATACACATTTTCAGGTCCTATGGCAATTCTCCTTCTCCAGGCCCAGAGCCTCCATCACCGCTTTGTTCCGATCTCTGACGGCCATCTGCAGGTTATATTCCTTGATGGTTTCCGATGACGCAGACGACGCTCGCCGAACGAATCGACTAATGGCATCATTTTCGATGTCGTCAGCGTAGTAGATGAAGGTCCCAGTGTGCCGCGATAGAGCAACGACCGCGTGTGAGACGCTCTCGTGTAGCTTTATTTTCGGCTTTGTTTTAATGACGATTACTGACTCGTATGTTAGTCCCTGAGCTTCGTGGATGGTAAGGGTGCGTGATCCTGATCCTTCCCCATAACCTTGGCTTATGAGGGTCTCCTTTTCTTCCTGCGTATGTACTAAGAAAAGGGTGTTGGGGATGGTTTTGGATATTTGAGCCCCCTTGAACCTTTTCTGCTCAAGAGACCTAACACGAGGGGCTGAGGAATATATACCTGAGTATATTTCCCTCAACGCATACGCGACATCCATTGGATTCCTGTGTGTGCAAAGCAACTCCTGGGTGATGCTTGCAACCAGGGTCGGGCGATGGTACCTCATCTCGAAGAGATTTTCTCTGTCGATATAAGGCAACTGGTTGACGTCTCCAATGAGGACAAGTTCGCTAGCACCAGACAGCCGGGCAGCCATTATTATGGCTCCAAAATGGTTCATTAGAGCTTCATCTACCAGAAGGCGACTGAAGCTCTCTTTTCCGAAACCATTGACGAGAGATGAAGCCATGGTTCGCACTCTGGATTTTACCAGATCTCCTATTCGGTGCGATAACTTCTCTCTCAGGTCTTTTGCTGCCTCTGTTGTTGTAGTGATGATAGCATCCCCGTCCACATTAAAGTTACGAATCACCCATGTTGTCTAGCCACAACCTGGAACCCCGTTGACCCATTGTATTTTTGGTACCGCCCAGTTTACCCAGCCTGCCTCGACGTCCGAGCTCCGTTCGATGGTTTTAGCCATCTCGAGGATTCTATCGTCCAGCATTATCTTTGTGCACTTAGCGGTGACTACAATTGGGTCGTTCGATGGTATCGCGTACTTTGGTCTTCCTGCTCGCTCCGTTTCTTCCTCATCTAACTCCACAAAGCCACTTTCCGCGCTATAAGCTGCCATATGCTGTCCTTTCATAGTCCCTCTGATGACTTGAGAAGTGACGTTATTGTATATGGCTGCTTCCGCCTCCTTGAGTCTTGATTTTAGTAGACTTTCACTTACCGGACCACCTATTCTAAAGAACTCCAGAATGTTGTCGCAGTTCTTGAGATTGACAATTTTTGTCGCTCTCAATAAGGCTAGGTATTCGATAAGGGCGTTTCTCGCGTGGTCTCGTGGCGATGTGGCCATGATATAACAGGGCGAACTGACCTGTCCCATGTCAGCTCTCGTTCTGGTTGCCTGAGATCGTGAAACTACTCTCGAGGTCACCGTTGTCTGTAGAGTTGGTGTTTTTGGTGTGAATCGGAACAAGCTCTGAGCTGCTACACTGAAAAGACCCGAAATGGAACCATCGTTACCGGTTGGATGGTAAACGGGTTTTTCAGAAGCTGCCTTTAGCTCTGCTCTTTCTGAACCAGATTGGATGGCTGAATTTGGAATGGGGTGGCCCCAGCTGTCTGTAGCATTATGAGGGTCGTTGCTCGGGGACTTCAGAAAACTCAGATTTTCTCCTCTGTCCTCATACACGACAACCTCATGGTGCGCAGTCGCTTTTATGCAACCCAACCGGTCTGCGGCTTCCGCCTTCAACCGTTCAACCACCATCGCATCTATGCTTATCACCCGGGGAGTGCTGTCCACTTTCATGCTGAGATATTCAAGCAATGAGCTAGCCTGTGCGAAAGGTGTCTGGGCGGCCCACTCGACTAGTGCAATCGTTTTGTTTTTCGATCTCACCAGTCGGAATTGGTGGCCGCCTGCCTCGCACACTGGCATAGCGTTGTAGGATTTCCGCTTCATTGTTACTTTGGTGGTGCTCCCGTTAAGTAGACATGCTAGTCCAGGCGATAAACGCACGCGTTTCTGGTTCCTGACTTGGCAAAAGCTTATTCCGAATCTTTCCCTGTTGTTGTCCATGAAGAGTGCCACACCACGGATTCGAATTCCCGGAGCTCCTATTTCAGCGTTTTCCAAAATCTGATCGATATTTACGCTTTTTGAGGATAATTCACGGACGGGAGTTACGCTTTGTGTGGCTTCGGTGGACTGTGAGCGTATTGGAGAAGGGTCGAGTGCAGGAGTGGAGGGAATTATGAGAGTGTTAGGGAGCATGGATTCAAGTGTTGGGGTAGTGAGGGGTGGCAGGGTATTCGGGGATGGCGGGATAGTGGGGAGTACGGCAGTGGGGATGTTTTGTTTGTTGGTGTGGAGCGTGGAATTTCTTTTGGCCGCTATTCGGAACGACCTCTCCATGAAAGACAAAAGATGTTTTCTGTTTTCTGGATCTGCTAAGATATTATGGAGATCCGAAACATCTAGATTCCTGTCTATCATTATTTCAAGGTCATGTCGAGCGGCCGAGTATCTAGGACAATCGAGGAGCACGTGCCAAACCGTCTCGGGCACATCGGGATCGCACTCGCATCCAGGGCTATCCTTGAGCTTGAATCTGTGCAGATAATCAGCTATACCTCCATGTCCGGTCAAAGCTTGTACCTGAAAAGGAGTCAAATTCGTGACGCGCGTCACCCGATATGCCTTCTCGATATCCGGGAGGAACGTCTGAGTGACTCTACCTTTGTCAGAAGTTTCGTATCGATCCTGCCACTTTCGGACTGACTCCGACTGACTGACTGACTGACTCGGATTCGGACTGACTGACTCGGACTTGGGCAAAAGTTGGCTTGGGCAAGCTATTTTCCAACTTTCGACAGCGTCACTCAGATATGTAATTTCTAAATTTGGAAGAGAGGATGATAATATGTCTTTTACTAACTTTTGAGTGCTGAAAACAGAGGACAAGAAAGCTGGCAAAGATACACTGGAAATTTTGCGTATACCGAGGCCACCAAACCTCACAGGCAGTGAGGCTTGGCGCCAAGCGCGATCGTCTAAAGGGGTGTTTAGAATGGTGGTGAGTGTATCTCTTTGAACGTTATCAAGCTGTTGTAAAGATAAAGGATGATTCCAAAGCTGACAACATCTAAGAGAATACATAAATTTTGGAACAAACAGACAGTACCGAATAATAAAATAGGCTATATGAATGTTAATTTTTTGGAGACGGTTTGACACTGTGTAAAAATATTGAATTTTTTCGTCAACAAAATCATTGATTGACTCATCTAAAATTGGGGAACCTAATAAGCGCAGCGATCGGTTTTCTAAAATTTTTATATTTGGAGCAATTTGATCGAAAAGCTTTGTTATCTCATCCTTTGGGACTGAGGAGGAATTTGGAATAAAAAGTTCGCATTTAGAGAAATTTAGAAATTTACCATTATTTTATAATCTTATCCGTCAAACAATAATTATAACTGAGTAAATAGTATTGGTCTTGAATCAGGACCAGAGAGGCTGAGGCGGTCTAGTGGTAGTAACGATCGCCTTACAAATGTTAAGCCGATGCGATAGTTCAAATCCCCGTCCCGTACCAATGACTATTTGGCTTTTCGGTGAAGGAAAACATCGTGAGGCAATCTGTACACGTCAGTAGAAGAAATTTGATGGCTCATGTGAATCCACCAACCCGCACTGGGCCAGCGTGGAGGATATGGCCCAATCACCCTTCGTGGGTAGGCCTACATCCTGTAGTGGACTGTTAAAAAAGGCTGATACAGTGCAGTTGTATAGTTATAGCTACTGCATGGCTTTACGTATACTACGAGTACGTTGGCTTTACAGGATTAGAAAACTTCACATACTTTGTTTCCGCAAAATTTACAGGTAGAATGGACTCCAACCAATCTACTAAATCGTGCTAGGTCCATATAATTTGTACAAACAAAATCAATTACCATTAATTCTATCCCTTCTTGGCGCAAGCCTACTATTCAAGCCTAAGAAATAACCTAAACTCGTCCCTAGTCCTACCCCCTTTGGTCGACCAAAACTAATGGGAACGAACTCACGGCTGACGATGTGTCTTCAGGATCCAATTGCATCCGCCGTCAATCACTTGCACTTCAGTTTAACAGTCCATCACAAAATTAGGCGCATCCAATATAATTAACGCACTAAGAATTAGACCGCTAATTCCTTCGATCGTTCCGCAGACGTCATGCGCAGCCGGCGTTCCAAGATTACTAACTACCTGCGCCGGGTGCCGATTCACTCGCGCGCATCTACCTCCTTTTATTTCCAACAGACTTCGTGAAAACGTGAGAATCTTTCAGTTACATTATCTTCACATGTCACCGTTTGAAACATGTTATTAGTATTGATGATTATAAAATTCCGTACAGAAATTGTTAGTTCTGATGTACAGAATAATTTAAGTGCAAATGAAACTTTATTATTTGAGTAAAACCTGCACTTCTTTACAAAAGTGTACATGTAAGTCTTTGTTTTTAAAAGGTATGAATAAACAAGTTGTACTCAAAATTTTGGCAACGTTCTGCACGGATTTCCTGCAGCTGTACGTATTTTTGAAATGTTTATTTTTATTGCTTTAGCAAAGAATGCATTGTAATTGTTTTATTTTTATTTGTGAAAGGTTTTATTGCTGCTTTCTTTATTTACTTATTTTAACTTACATAATGTGAAGAATACTACTATACATACAAAATGTAAGGATGTTTTAGGGTAGGTAGGTGACATACCTATAGTAATGACTATATAATTAACTAGACGACCCGCCCCGGCTTCGCACAGGTGTATTATACATATAAACCTTCCTCTTGAATCACTATATCCATTAAAAAAAACCGCATCAAAATCCGTTGCGTAGTTTTAAAGATTTAAGCATACAGACAAACAAACAAACAAACAAACGAAAATAGCGACTTTATTTTATACTATGTATAAGGATGTGTGTCCAGTAAGTATGCAAATACTTATCTGTTTTTTTTGTTTGAAAATTATCCGCCTTACCACACAATATCAAAACACACTTTAAACCGTGCAATTTGGACTGTCAAACAATGTCACACTGTTTAACCGTGCAATTTGGACTGTCAAACAATGTCACACTGTTTAACCGTGCAATTTGGACTGTCAAACAATGTCACACTGTTTAACCGTGCAATTTGGACTGTCAAACAATGTCACACTGTTTAACCGTGCAATTTGGACTGTCAAACAATGTCACACTGTTTAATCGTGCAATTTGGACTGTCAAACAATGTCACACTGTTTAATCGTGCAATTTGGACTGTCAAACAATGTCACACTGTTTAACCGTGCAATTTGGACTGTCAAACAATGTCACACTGTTTAACCGTGCAATTTGGACTGTCAAACAATGTCACACTGTTTAACCGTGCAATTTGTACTGTCAAACAATGTCACACTGTTTAACCGTGCAATTTGTACTGTCAAACAATGTCACACTGTTTAACCGTGCAATTTGGACTGTCAAACAATGTCACACTGTTTAACCGTGCAATTTGGACTGTCAAACAATGTCACACTGTTTAACCGTGCAATTTGTACTGTCAAACAATGTCACACTGTTTAACCGTGCAATTTGGACTGTCAAACAATGTCACACTGTTTAACCGTGCAATTTGGACTGTCAAACAATGTCACACTGTTTAACCGTGCAATTTGTACTGTCAAACAATGTCACACTGTTTAACCGTGCAATTTGTACTGTCAAACAATGTCACACTGTTTAACCGTGCAATTTGGACTGTCAAACAATGTCACACTGTTTAACCGTGCAATTTGTACTGTCAAACAATGTCACACTGTTTAACCGTGCAATTTGTACTGTCAAACAATGTCACACTGTTTAACCGTGCAATTTGGACTGTCAAACAATGTCACACTGTTTAACCGTGCAATTTGGACTGTCAAACAATGTCACACTGTTTAACCGTGCAATGTGTACTGTCAAACAATGTCACACTGTTTAACCGTGCAATTTGTACTGTCAAACAATGTCACACTGTTTAACCGTGCAATTTGGACTGTCAAACAATGTCTAAATCGTGCGTAAAAACGTACTATATTTTACTCTAAACGCCCGCGAGTAAGCATGAGTGCTTATTCAAGCGTTTCACAAGTTTTTCTGCAAAATCGAATCAGATATGAGAAAATCCAAAGTTAGGTACCGACAGAGCCCAGCCGATTGGCAACTTGAAATGGCATTAAGTAAGGCACATATCACGGAAAACTTATGACTAATTGGGTCGGAAAATTTCGAGTAACGACCACGTACCGTAAAAACAGCATAGGACGTCCACCCATGTGGACAAATGACCTAGTTAAGTCGACAGGATCACGCTGGACGCAAGCCGCTTCAGACTGGTCTTTATGGAGATCCATGTAAGAAGGATATGGCCAACAGTAGACCTTCTATCGATAACAAAAATATATGATAGCCTAAAATAAATGTAATGTGTTGTCCTTGTATGTTGTTAAAGTGGTTTTTAGGGTTCCGTACCCAAAGGGGAAAAACGGGATCCTATTACTAAGACTCTGCTGTCCGTCTGGCTGTTTGTCTGTCACCAGGCTGTTTCTCATGAACCGTGATAGCTAGAACTTTGAAATTTTCACTAATGACGTATTTCTGTTGCCGCTATTTATAAAAACAAATAATAAAAACAGAAAAAAATATTATTAAAGGTCAATGGTGTATGCTTAAAATATTCACAATAAATTTTGTTTAATATTTATTTCAAAAACTAATTTTAAATTAAAATAAATATTTAAGGGGAGCCAACCACAAGAATCGTAATATTTCTTCTGAATATTAATAACGGCAACAGGATGATGCTTAACATATTATTAACTCCCTTCAAAAACAAACAATTAAAATAAAATACATTAAAAGAGGGACTTCTACGGAACTCTTCGTGCTCGAGTCCGACTCGCACTTGGCCGATTATTAATAAAGTATTGTCTATCTAAGTAAAGTAAATAAGTACGACTCATCATGACTCCGCGCACTTTTTTTTATCGCGAGTAAGTCCACGCTTGACCTCCAACTCCCCTGATGGTAAGCGACGTTGTGGTCGAAGATGAAGCACGCAGACCTAGAAGATACCTATTCACTCTGACCTTGAAAAGCTTTAGATTATACCTCTTAGGGAACAGGAAAGCAGGAAGACACATTGCAGTCTCATCCTTACTGTTACGCGTGCTGCCTCCGAATTAGGCTCTTTGCATACATTAAGGTGTCGTTACTAGTTGAGGCTTCATTAAAGTAGACAGGCAGGTGGACAGGCGGTCGATAACACCCACTTTGGAGGGTTAAGACGTGAGCTTGTAAAACTTTTATATTGCTCACGAAGTTGAGTCCGTAAAAACAGAATATGCTGGCTCAAGGATTTGTTAACGGCAAAAATTATGTAACAGAAAAAGTTTTTTTTTTTTTTTTTTGTATTTGGCTTTAGTGATGCAAATTCTAGGCATGTTGATTGCAAACAAGCGTGTTGCTGCAGATACAGACCGACTGTAGAAGAAATAAATATTTAAATTATTTTAAAAATATATTTTTTTTAAAATACCTACAAGCTTTTGAGATCTTGGATATCATGTAGCAGCAGAGTGCTAGCCAAGATAAGTAAAACGAGCCCGAACAAGACGGGTCGGGAGAGTGTGCATCTGAGCTGCACGACCTTATCCTACCATCCCCTTTTTACTACAGGACAAGTAGGAGGACGCCACATTACGAGCTACACTGTCGATTTTCCTTCGATACGCACGAAGCGGTTTGACTCAACTTTTCTGATTCGTACCGCGAGGGAAGGGAACAGTCTTCCTGCTTCCCTGTTTCTCTGTTTCTTAAGATTTTCAAGGTCAGAGTAAATAGGTATCTTCTAGGTCTGCGTGCTTCATCTTCGACCACAACGTCGCTTACCATCAAGCGAGTTGGTGGTCAAGCAGGGACTTATTAGCGATAAAAAAGTCTATCTTGTTTAGTACATGACTCCATCATCAGATAAACTCCATGGTACCATATTATTGAATTGTCACATGATATACATAATATGCGTGCAAAATTTCAACTCAATCGGAAATCAGGATGTTGGTCAAAATATAACTTGAAAGATTCCACCCGAACTTCACTATCACTACATAGTATAAAACAAAGTCGCTTCCGCTGTCCCCATGTCTCCATGGATGCTTATATCTTTAAACCTACGCAACGGATTTTGATGCGATTTTTTTTAAAAAGATACCTATAGTGATTCAAGAGGAAGGTTTATATCTATAATACACCTGTGCGAAGCCAAGGCGGGTCGCTAGTACATACTTAAATAGATACATCCATTGCAAGTTAAATAATATATTGTAAAAACGCGGTCACTGCTTAGCGTATGTGGTGCATTTTCAAAATGTACGAAACGTGTTGGAGGTGGTATAGTGTCAATTTTAAGGAGAAGCGAGATTGAGTAGCTGTTTAACACACGGCTTCTTTATTTTCTTATAAAGTATGGGTTTGTATAATTGCGCACCCTGCCTGATGAGCACTCGTTTAATTCTGTCTGTACTGGACTGTACCAGCTTTTTTAATAGTCCACTGCTGGACGTAGGCCTAATACCGCTAGACTACTACAGTTTATAATTTGGTCATTTGATTCTAATTGAATAGTCGTCTTTGAACACAATGGCAAGTTTGTATTGATATGTCGTCACTCAGTTGTATAAAAAAATGTTTATTAAAATTCATTTACAAGGTCAATTATGAAAGAACCCTTCTGGCAGCGAGTTTAAAGCCGGGGTCAAAGGGTGCAAGTCGGTGGTACGGAATGGGTCTTTCTAGGCCACTGAATTTCTTTGCTTTTTTTTTTTTTTGTTTGAAGTAAAGCTTGAAATGTTGTGTATTTACCTGTTAGGTATATTTAAAATACCGCCAAAAAGTTTTTTTTTTCGGTCGTGTCAGTGGTCATACGCTGAATCATACAAGTCAGCAGATGTGAAGTTATATCCTATCCTTACTGAAGTTCACATAAAGCTGCACGTAAATTGGGTTTCGCGCAGTAGTTAACGTCACACCCACTGACTTGTATGATTTGGGCTATAAATTTAATTAGTAAAATTATTTATCCACACTTTAAAAAATTCATCCTTTATTATTTAAAACGATTTTAAGAATCTCCTCTAAGTAATAGAATACAAATGTACAATCAAGCTTTACTAATTTGCTTCGCAACTACTAAATTAAAAGTAAACTAGTATATTATTTGAACTCAAATACGAAAAATAATATAAGTTTAGTATGTAGTGTTAGAGTGAGTCGTGGTGGTCTAGTGGTAGTAACACACGCCTTCATACCATGAGGTATTGGTCTCAAATCCCGGTCCCGTACCAATGAACGCTGTGGAATTTATGTACGGAATTTCACACCACTGCACTGCTGCACTGGGCTTTTGGTGAAGGGAAACATCGTGAGCCAACCTGCATAGGTACGTTCGTAGAGAAAATGTGAATTCACCAACTTGCACTGGGTCAGCGTAGTGGATATGAACGAATCACCTTTTGTAGGTAGGTCTACGTCCTGCAGTGGACTAATAAAAAAAGGCTGGTACAGGTAACTTAATGAAATACGAACTCAAACAATTCTGAAATAAAAGGTGCTCCTTGTAAAGCTTCGGTAAAACATTTATTTTCTTCACGTCTAGGTAGACTAGATTTGGTAGAATTCAGTTAACAAGGCTAGGCAACTAATTTAGTTTAGTCTAGTACTCGCACTAGACTTTTAGCAATTTAGGTTATCATGGAATCTTTAAAATGGGGTTAAAGGTATGTTATAACGTAATAAATGTTTATTTTGTACAGACTTCATTACATTCTTATATTTTCTGAAAACCCGATATTTGATATCTGGATTTTATTATATGTTTTCGTAATAATGTGTAACTAATTGTTATTTAATTCAAGGTATTAGAGAATAAAACTGATAATAATTCATTGATTCAATACAACGTTTTATTTTACTTCTCATTAAGTTTGGCGAAATTTAATGCTTGACATCAGTAAAGTACAGTAAATGAATGAAAATGTGTATAAAAATAAATGCAAAAAAAGCCATAGAATTAAAAGTAAATCAAACAACCATCAATCAATCCAACTGACACATATATCAATCAACGTTTTACCATTTTAATCAACGAAAACCAAACCGTTCATAATGTTCTGTACTCTTCAGTAAATACAAAATCTCATATACAAAGCAAACAGTCATAGCCCCCATATTCACAGTGCCTCGAGCAATTTGCGAAATATAACAAAATGCTAACCAACGAATTGCTAACCCAACCCTTTCGGCGCTCGTCCGTGACTGAACCGTTATAGAAGAAAATCCAGAACTTTCGATAATCACAAACTGGGCAAAGTTTTCGAATAAACCCCTAAGAATATACTTACGCCATCGAAAGTTTGGCGAAATTCAAAATCTTGTAACAGCGCGAGCGGGCATCAAGTTTTTTTTTGTTGAGATGTTGAACTTTACTGGTACGATTTTGTGTAGCTATGATTAAAAATATTAGAAAACGAGGAAAAAAATTATAGTTTCTGTTTATGCACATAAACATTGAAAGTATTGTACTATAATTACGACTGGGAGCCCCCTTCAAATATTTGTTTATTTAATGCAGTTATTTATTTTGAAAGTAAATTATAAAAGATTTATTTTGTGTCAATATACAATGATTCCAAATACATGTCAAAATCAGAATTACGACTTGTATCTATTGACACTTTGACATATATGACTCTGTGATTACCTGTATTTTTTCAAATTTTTAATATTCTCTACTGCTTTTACTCGGTTTCGTGACCATTTAGATACGAATACCTTTTAAAGAAGTAGCCTAGCAGGCTATCGATTCAAAAACAGAGGGCTAAGTTGGAGCTTTGCAAATCAAATCGAATTACTTTTACGTCGCGTTAACAGAGCGCGCCGAGCACACACGCGAGCACATTGACACACACGGTTGAGTTAGCCAATCACTGACGTGGCCGCGCTTGTGTTGGATCGGTTTGGCGCTCGTTACATTGCCGTAAAAATACTCACACTTAGCTAGTCAGTTTTCTGTACGTGACACAAGATGGCGCTGTGCCATTTCCATAGAAATTACATCAAACGTTAACGCAATCGAGTTCGAGCAAGAAACTCCAACTTAGCTCTCAGAGCTCTAGATTGTAACATAAAAATTAACAGGCGTGTTTGTATTACAAGTTCAAAAAGTAGAAAGTGAGTAAAAATTAAAAGGAAAAAAAAATAACTTAAGTTAACAAGACAAGATCAAAATATCACAATTATAAAGTTGTGAACTTTAACGTAAAAGACTACTAATGGATCTTAAAAGCGTCGCAAAAAACCCACCGCGTACATTTACTAAGTCTTCACATTGTTTTGCCGAGGTGTCGAAACGATCTAACTCAATGAGGTAACGCACCATCAGCTGAAGGCTCAAACTTTTTTGAATAAAATTGATACAAAAAGCGACGCGCCCGGAGCGGCACGGTGTTATTTTTTAATTAAATTTTTCATCTTTTCATTTACGAAAATGGAGGTGCTGATATTTTGTAATAGCGTTTTAATGTAACAGAATATTTTATGGGTTATCTCATGTTTTTGTTAGGAGAAAATGGGCCAATTATTCAGGTAGGTAAACAAGTTTTATGGGCATAGTTAGTCTCTCATAGATGAGTCATTTATTGTCTTTATGAAGTATGTCGTTTGGGAGACATAAAATCGCTCTAGTAGATTATTATCCGAATGGTTAGGTCAACAGTTTCTTTACTTCCTGAATATGGAATTGTCTTTTCTTGATATGGTTGGTCATGCGTGAAAATGTCTTGAGTGCTCCAGACAGTTTTGTATGAAGAAATTCTTTTGATAAATAAATCTTACATAAATCTGACTTATAACAACAGGCTTTTGGATTAACAATGAATTGATTAATAAACTTAGGAAGGTAAAGGATGTCTACGGGAAGTTTTGTGATTGTTAAAAAAAGGTTTATTAGTTTTTAATTAAAACGTTTTCAAAGCCATTTATTCATGTAAAACTGTGTTATTTGAAATAAAAATCAAACTATATGCCCCAATGTAAAAGATAGGTTTACAATATTTTTACAAGAATGCAAACGTATGGCTTAAAATGAAAAAAAGATTTTTACTTTTGACGTAAAAACGTTTTGTAAATCGATAAACGCCGGCTGCATGCACGAAAAAGTCTCATTGTTATGTTCCGTCTGAGTGGAGCGCGCAAAGGAGAGCGCGGAACAAGGGAAAGAGAGGCCTAAACGTTCGGCTTGTAACGCATATGACACTATCACATTAAATTATAGTCCGTTAACTGACTTTACAAACCAAATTGTTCTTACAGTTGCTTCATGTACGTTGTTGTAAATCAAAAATTAAAATAACGTGTTTATCTTTTCGCCATATTTTTTTCCTACACATTATTGCTCTAAAAACACTTTCGAAGATATCTTTATGTTTGACTGCCCCGGTGGCTCAGTGGTTTGTGAACCTGACTTCTGGATCACAGAGGCGTGGGTTCGATCCCCACCCAGGGCAAGCAATTTTGTGATGAACATAGTTGTTTGCTCTGTGTCTGGGTGTTATTTAGGTACTATCTATTTAAGTATGTATTTAAAATATGTATATGTAGTATATCAGACTCTGGCAGCCATAACACAAGCTTTGCTTAGTTTGGGGTCAGAGACCGTGTGTAAGATGTTCCCCAATATTTACAACAACCATAGTAAGTTTACTCTCACTCGGTCCATAACGTTCCTAACATAATGAGGTTGTCAAAAATCATGTTGAATTTTTCTTACCACAAAATTTACAATTTATGTTGAGTACCACTTCAGCAATTCAAAGCCAAATACAAAAAATACTGATTCTGTATAATAAAGATGTAAGTCAAGTATGTTGACTGTAAAAAATGGTTACAGAAATTTAAACAAGGGTTTTTAATTAAACACAATTACCATTTCCATTTGTTTCGTTGTCACCATGATAAAAATAAAGACGATTTATTGCAGATATAAAAATATACAAGGAATTATAATATTGGTTGCTTCTTCATGTTGGAACATTAAAATTTGTAAGTAAATAATTAATGTCAAAAAGTAAAACCAAACTAAAAATACTGTTTAAGTGCTAAATTTATTAGCTTTATATCCCTAATTTCTCCAAAAAACCTAGTACATGATTCGCTCCCGCAATGTAGGTAATTACAAAAGCGTATTATTACAGACCAGCGTCATTATTAGAGCCCTACCATTAGAGAGCTGTGTCACGATGAATGGACAATAGATATCACGTTACATAAAGAAAAGATAAATAATGAAAACGTATCTAATGATACGCCGTGTAATGCTCGGGCTTCTTACATGAGAAGGTTTTCCCCCCAAATGAGAATTAGTGGGTGATTCCCCACGTGGAACGCACGGGCTAAGCCACGATTATTTAGTGGCTATAAAAACAAACGCGAAGACCTAAAACTTACAAAAAATACGAGTATAATTTAGAATGTTTTACGAGTATTGTTACCTGCGTCTTTAATTTTAAGTCTAGATAGGTATAAGGGCAATAGACGACATTGCTATGTATATGGGTATAGTAACATTTTTGTAAGTAAATGGTGATTTTTTTTGGCAAAAGAGAGGGAATTATTAAGTCCTGCACTGGGCTGAATTGAGTTGCAAGTAATGATTAAAATAAATAAATAAAATAAAAATAAACATTAGAGAACATCTTTACACACGGTCTCTGACCGTGATATGGCTGCCAGAGACTGATATACTACATATACATACTTTTCAAAACATACTTAAATAGATAACACCTAAATAACACCCAGACACAGAGCAAATACCTATCTTCATCACACAAATATTTGCTTTGGGTGGGAATCGAACCCACGCTTCTTTGACCCAGGAGTCATGGTCACTAACCACTGAGCCGTCGAGGCAGTCCTATGATTATGATGATGATGAAATTGTAGTCTAAGAGTTTAAGAAATAAAATTATAGACAAAACCCCTGACTTCTTTACAGTTAAATATATGGATTATGCTTTCGAAATAAAAAAATGAAAATATTTTTTTCACGTGTTCTGAATGTTCTTATTTTTCATTGATTGCGGGTCGTATTGTTGTCTACTGCCTATTGTAAATATGATGATGAAAACAAGCAGCTTCCACATGGCTGCAAACAGTGACTTTTAACTATATTGGATTTCGTATAGACAACACCAAATCAACAATCCAAACTCCAATTCACAAACATTGTTTTCAAACTTTATTCTAACATTAAACGTTAAACTTAACTCAAAACACAAATCATGTAACCAATAAAAAAGCTCTATACTTCCAGTATCTATTTAATTATATTTAGCAGTAAACCGTATATTTTATGGCATACAGAGATGAATAAAAGACCAGAAATCACAAGGGCTTCTGTAGATACCAAATTACTATGCATCATTCATCTTTATTCCGTCAGTAAATAAAGATTTACGAGTGTATATAAGAAAGTACTGCTGGAGATGCGAAGTTCGGTCAAATTTGTATTTGCCGAAAGTTTGGGTACAATGTTCCGGGCGGGTGGAGAGACTTCGTTACCATAGACTTTACATATCTTTTGTGGTAAATAGTTGTTTTATTTTCAGACAAAGCATCTAAATAAAATATACTAGGTGTTTGAATACGAACAACACAAACGCGTCATATTTGTAGCATAGAAATCATAGAGGTATAAGTATATACAATTATACATATTACGAATTTACCTCAACGAGAAAAATTGGTTTAAACAGTCAGACATCCTGAGTGACTAGTCTTGTTTAGATTGTTTTATGTTCTACTCTATCATGGATTTAATTTTTAACCGACTTCCAAAAAGGAGGAAGTTCCATGTTCGTGTGTATGTTTTTTTGTGTGTGTATGTTCATCGATATATTCGCCAATTATGAACCGAATCGAAAAATTATTTTTTAGTTCGAAAGGGTATACTCTCCCAAAGTGGATTTATTTAAATTTTACAGAAATCGGCTGAGCCGTTTTTGATAAATCAACAATAATGTAAACAATTCGAGTGAAATATTCGAATTTTGTACACGATGAACATCAATAATTTCTCCAATTGTGAACCTAAACGAATTTTTTTTTTTTAGTTTGAAAGTATATTCCCGAGGTGGTCCCATTTAAATTTTACAGAAATCAGCTGAGCCGTTTTTGATAAATCAACAATAATGTAAACAATTCGAGCGAAATATTCGAATTTTGCACACGATGGAAGGCGGTTTTGCCATTTTTTGCGAAAAATAATTATTTGTTTGTGTTTTTGTCATGACATAGTTTTTGTACATGCTAAAAACTGAGAAGGTCCTAAATAATCTGATTAAGTCTGCAATTTTTTTTCTTTGCTCCCTACATTCTATGTCGTTAAGTAATTTAACTATGTGTGGCTAAAATAAAGCTAATAAAGATAGCGCAAAAAATTAAAAAGAATGATTTAGACAAAACAAATCTATTAACTGCCACTTCAGTGAGGGTTGAGATATTATGCGGTCGTTCCGTGCTAATGCATCGGCAGAAGCTTAAGTATGTTATCAGGGGTATGGGGTTGGAAGTCGTTTGCAAGTTTCCGCCATGTAAATGAATGTATGTAGTATATTATGGCACGTGTAGTGTAGACCCTTTTCTGTGTTGTTGTCTTAGGCTTGTCCAATTATAATGGGAGAATGTAAAGGAACAGAAACCTACTAATAATACGTAAGGATAATACGAGTAGGTTAGAGAAGCTTCGTATTTGCAATTAGCTAAGTAGTCAAAGTCAGTTTGGTAAGACAGAAAATAGAAACTGCAAAAACATAATTATTATGTACCACATACTGCCTGATGTTAAGCAGATAAGCGGTCTAGGTTGTAGCACGCTTACCTAGAAGATACCTATTTACTCGGGATTTGAAGATGCCCACGTTGTACTTTAAGACAGACCCAGGCAAAGCGTTCCACATTCTGGCTGTTCGTAATTCGAAACGCTTGGTCCTAACGCGCGTCCACCATAATCGGGTGGCGCTTTGGTCACGTCTTCTTGTGTAACTTTTGGGCTCAACGTATCGATAGCACGCTTACCTAGAAGATACCTATTTACTCGGGATTTGAAGATGCCCACGTTGTACTTTAAGACAGACCCAGGCAAAGCGTTCCACATTCTGGCTGTTCGTAATTCGAAACGCTTGGTCCTAACGCGCGTCCACCATAATCGGGTGGCGCTTTGGTCACGTCTTCTTGTGTAACTTTTGGGCTCAACGTATCGATAGCACGCTTACCTAGAAGATACCTATTTACTCGGGATTTGAAGATGCCCACGTTGTACTTTAAGACAGACCCAGGCAAAGCGTTCCACATTCTGGCTGTTCCTAATTCGAAACGCTTGGTCCTAACGCGCGTCCACCATAATCGGGTGGCGCTTTGGTCACGTCTTCTTGTGTAACTTTTGGGCTCAACGTATCGATATCAGTCTTAAAATAGAATATATATAATAAAATTTCATTTAAGTGATGATGACTGCGGTACGTGTGGGTCTGCTTACAATGTGGACTGGTAAGTTACTAACAGGTGCGGCATATAAGTGTAGCGCTGAGCAAAGTGTGGAGGGGATAGCTGCGCATGGGTTTAATATGGCGGTCGTCATGCGCAGCCCCTCTACAGTACCCTCAGCGCTACACTTACGTGCCGCTACCTGTACCTATGTGTTGAAAAAAGACAACCACTACGACACATCCGGCAACAGCAGAAAAACAAGCACATGGTATAAACCGAATGAAACTTGTAGTTGGCTTTTATTATAGCTATAGATTTAGATGTACAAAACCCAATCCTGACTGATTGGGTTCCACGCAGCTTGTAGCTAACTTTACAGCCACCAAGAACCTTTATTCGGCCTGTAACCACATCACTCAACAGTCGAAACAATCCAACATACCTCAAGGTGCCTACCAATCCCGTTGTACAAATAAATAAGAGCCTACATGCCCTTCCATTATAGGTGGAAACACATGCGTACGCCATAACGCACCTAATTTTCCGTAGCCACGGGCAAGCACATTTATTTTGGTGGAGAAAGGGTAGCGAGGAAACTTTTATAGTCTAGGAGGTGGCGGTCAGAATTAGTACTGTTCAAAATAAAAATAACCTACTAAGGTTACAAGAGTTACAAGATCAAAATAAAGATATTCTGTCTTTCTTATTATACATTTTTATGTAAAATGCTATTGAATCACTTATAATGCATTTAAAAATGTTTTGTTTAATCAGTTTCCATTCATCCATCAGCCATAGGACGTGTTTTGTTGCACATCCCTATGGATCTACAATAAGACCGGTTGGAAGCGGTTTGCATCCAGTGCAATCTTGCGGTCTTAATGAGGTAAATCATTCATAATATATTAGGCCGATCGTGCCTCTCTATCGCTTGTTTCGCGCTTTCGCTAGCACGCTCAGGCGGAACGTGACGATGCGTCATACTTTTTCGTGCGTGCAGCTGGCATTAAATTTTTATATGTTGTACGTCAAAAAGGAAAAATTTTTTTTTTAAAAAAACAAGGTTTTACGTAATAATGAATAATAAAATTACCTAGTAGCTCCCTGACTAGCCAAGGTACTCGTAGAGTTGTAGGCACTTACCGTCACGTCTCTATAATGATGTCACGCGTAGAGCGCAAATTTGACGCACATGTGCTTGGAAATGGAAAGTAACGGCAGGTAGGTTTAATAATTCATTGCTGGGGCAAACAAACTTACTTTGATTCTTTGACACCCTTTACATTAACTTAATTTAGTATGTGAACGAAAGACTCGGGATGAAACTTGTGTTGCTTTTAATCAAAGGCAGTCGAGAAAACCTGCCAAGACTGCTTGTAAATAAAGCGATAAGTTTTCATGTTCTGTTTTCTTGGTGGTGGTGATTTTCATGTTAACATTACGCTTTTTACTACATGACAAGTAGAAAAACGCCTCACAAGTACCCCTAGAGGGAATGGATCAGATTGCCAGTTTACTTGTTTCCGGGGAGATATGATCTGAAGCTTTTTAAAAATCAGAGTGAATAGATGTTTTATAAGTCTTTGTGTTTCAACTTTGATCATATTGTCGCTTATCATCAGGCGTTTTCATAGTCAAGCGCGGACTTATTCGTGTGACTTTTTTGTCACGTTTTTTAAGGATCATTTTATAAAGAAATTATGGTTCAATGTTTTGGACAAGTAAAGGCCTTTGAGGTGGCCATTTCTTGTAGCTATTACAGTTCTCCAGTTAACGCCTATTTCGCAGATTAAGTGAATGAAACCTTGTGTGGTTTCTCAATCTTCGCAGTATTCAATTAAATTATATTCGGTTTGAATAACTTAGTATAATAATTTAAAAAGAAAACTAACTCCTTTTTATATTTCCTCTTTGGAGAAATATAGACATGTCAAGTTTCTAGCTAAGTTTATTCTCCTTGGCTAAGTTTTGTTGCTGTCAGTGTCAGAATACACAGTAGTTTCCTTATTCAGAGGTATTTTTGGTATTTTCGTCAATTTTTAACAGATTTGTTTTTATATGTTGTATTTAATTTTAAATCTCTTTACTAATACTACAATTTAAATTGCATTGCATTTGATAGTTTTTGTACTTGGAATCAGCTTGGAACATGTATGATACAAAAGATGATATCGGTACAATTGTCTTGAAAACGCTCAATTTGGTTGAAATGGTAACAGTTTGTCTTATTATTTTACCCATATTTGATGTAGTCACTCTCTCGAAATACATAAATATGTGTAAAAATTACTTTTTTCAAAATCGGACTTTGTCTAAAGTTACCATTTGCATATATGTAATCTTAGTGGGTTGGTACGGTATAGTGAATCCTTCCAAAATTCTAAATAAATTAAAAATAAGCAGAGTAATAAACGAAAACGAAACTAACGAAGAAAAATTCAGACGAATAATTGACGCATCTAATGCTACTAAGAATTATTTGCTTGGTTCATTCTCATTGTTTTATCTGTTAGTGATATGGAGAATGGTAGAGTACACATATTTCTCTGCAAAACTCCACGAATTTTATAACTTAATGGCCACATATGATATAGTCGATGTCACATTTGATCAAAATAAAACAGAAATGGATGCTCTCGAACCAAAAATAGATCTAGAATTTGATGAAAATTTTAATGAACTTATCGAATTAACAGACTCAAATTTACGTGCCGTTGAGTCTGAAATATGGCCTTATGTTACAGACTTAAGCCATACCGAGAAGGGAAAAATTCAACAGTTTTTAAAAAACAAACCTAAAATAGGTTCAAAAAAACCTCTCAAGGAAAAAAAATCCCGCAAATCTTTACTAGAAACGTTTAAGTTTCGGAAATCCAAATCTCATTCCATTGAATCGTTTTCAAAGAATGAAATAAATCTAGCCCACTCTGGTAGTAAAAAAACTGCTAGTAACACTAGTTTGCTTGATTATTTAGAAAAAGAACTCTCAATAGAAGCAGCTACTAAGAATCAAGCTACGTTTACTGAACAAAAGTCTGACAATACAATCACTGATACAAATTTAAAAAATACTCAAACATATAGACTTGATACAAACAAATTGAAAGTTGAAAATTTTGAACATAAAAGCAAGTCCACAGAGAACAAAAACTGTGAGTGTAACTAGTTTAACTAAATATATAGAAAATAAACTAAAAAAATAAATTCACCAGAATAAAATAAATTCACTAGAAGAGGCTGGAAGAAGAGGAAGATAGTGATATCAGAACAATAATTTGTTAAGTTAAACAATAATAATAAAATTGAAAAAGTAAGGAATCAAAATAGACCAAACGTTGAAAATTGCATTGAATAAATAGAAGAAATCGCGATACATGGAATAGAAGAAGAAGAATATAGAAGAAAAACAACCTTAAGTTTTTGCTAGTTTATCAAGATGGTTAATATATTTAGAGCCATACAAGGCTTGTTCCTGTTTTTAGAAGTAGCAACTGTAGTGGCTTTGCTGAAACCTATCAAGCAACCGTGCCACATTAGAGACATGTGGCTAGTTGTGATAAAAATGTGCAAAGCGCCACACAAAATACTTGGTTTCATTCTATTAATCTTTGCAACTAACATCATTCTGGAAATTACCTTCGAAGAAATTTACTATAAAGGACTTTTAGATAGTGTAAACGATGTAGAATTGGTGCAAGAGTTTCGAACTTCAAAAAACTCAGTCAGCTACACCTGTCTTTTCATGGTTTTGTTCCAATTGTTGGTGATAGAAAGAATTGTACAATGTCTGATCACAATGGCTCGTCTACTTGAGTTTGAGATGATGTGCAGATATTCCGTACTGACAGGAGAAGCATTAACCAACACAAATATTTATAATGAAGAAGCTAAAACAACTGTGTGCATGATATCCAAAGTTTATACGAGGTCAAGTTTTAGGTTACGAAAGCAATTTATTATCTAACTTTTTGTACTTGTGATTTAATGTTTTTAATGTAAATTATTTATTTCTATTTGTTTAATAAAAGTTATTTAATGTTTAAAGTCTTTCTTTTAACAATATTGCCTCCAAAATAGTTGTCCATCACCATAGAGTGGTATGTAGCTAAAAATACCTATGTATATGCGAAATATGCGTATTCATTACAATTTAACCAACCTATCATCATCACTCCACACTGCTGTGCAAACGCCACTCTTATAGATCTCCAATGTAACTGTTAGGAAATAAGTAAAAAATAGGTTACGTTCTAAGGGTTCAGGTCCACCAACCCGCACTGGGCCAGCGTGGTGGATATGGCCCAATCACCCTTCGTGGGTAGGCCTACGTCCTGCAGTGGTCTATTAAAAAGCCTGTCACGGTAAGGGTTCAGGCGGTCTTACTCAAATCGTCCATCTAACATATCAGTGAACGTTACGACAAAAGGTTATTTTGCTCCACTAGCATTACCTACTACCTACTTTAATGACAATTTAAAATACAGGTCTTGGGTACCTTTTTCGTGGTTAATGAAACTATTTGCTATTATCCGTCCGTATCCGTCTATGATGTCACCGACGTCATTTTTTCAGCCTATATAATTAGTATTAGTACGTATGTCATTTTGAAGGGAATTGTGAAATCAATAGTCATGTTGTGTTTTTACTGGAAAAAAATCTCATAATGCCATAATTAACTTGTGATAGTAAAAATAATGCTTTACGTCTACGAAGTAATGCGACCATAATAGATTTACATTAAAAACAGAAAACCGACACAAACAACAAAAAACATGGATACTGGTTGTATAGTTTTGACTTTCATCACCCTATCACAAATGATTTTGGTCTTAACCATGTTGAATCCTGTTTACGATGTCCGCAAAATTGCCGCCTTGAGCAATCGAACCAAAAAATTCAAGACTTGGTACAAAATTCTAATCGGTTCATACTTCATGTCTGTGATCTTCTTCGGCATGTATACTCCTCTTCAGAACATTTATTCCATGATCTTCAGCGACGACCTTGACGGCTATGACAAGCTTATTCTTCTGGGTAGAGTTGAAAAAGACTACATGCTCGCTGGATTCTCTCTATTCTTGGTAGTGGTACTATATGGACTAAAATCCCTGCTGGTGTTCACAGCAAATCTCGTTGAATTGGTAGAAAAAGCGGGTGACCCACTACTTTCCAAGACCAACTTTGCCAAAACGTCTTTCAATAAAGACGAATCCCTGCCAAGCCTGCTAAGAGTAAAAAAATCAATATCCTACGAAACTATCCTATGCACAAAAGAACTGAAGGACCGTCTTAGGCGCATCCTGTCAAATTTAAACGATGATCAGTACAAAAACGTCTTGACGAGCATCGTTGAAACAGATAGCAATAATCTGAGCATGAACTTCTGATTGGCCGAAACTTTTACCAATAAAACTTTTTCCCTCTCATTTGTAATTATTTTTGTCGATATCTTTTCCGCGAGCAGCACTGACAAGTATTTGGGAATTTTCCGGAATTACAGTGGGGTGAGACGACGTGAAATATTCGGGAAGACACAAACATAAAAATAAAATGCCGCAACAGAAGTAAAGGGAAGAAAAATGTCGTATAGGAATGCTTGGAGTGCGAATGGCACGTGTATCGTTGTGTATATAGCAGGAGAAAAAATACGTTATTTGTATACCATGAGACAAACAATTCAACGAGTTTGGTAGGATCCTCGTTTTAGTATCAATTTGCAGCTCAAGTACAAGTCCAAAAAACTAAGAGATTTTTGAAAGGATTATGAATTAAAAAGATAAAATTGTTTTATTGTTTTGCTCGGACCAGATAAAATGAAATACATTACAAGCTGCTCAGAGTTTTATAAGCGTATTTTACAATTGAACTAAAACCTGCACATTGTAAAGGTTTATTCATTTATTTCATAAAGGACGTCTTTAACTGCTATGAAGTTATGCAAAGCTGCCTGATTTTAATAATAGTATTTCATTGGAAATTTTAATTTAAGTTGCGCTTCTGCACCGCCATTGCAGAAAGACGGACTCGTACTCTGAAATAATTTTGCATCAACAGATTGTATTTTGAGTAAGTAATTCAAAAAATGGCTGTTTATTGATTAGTTTCCTGAATTAGCCCGATATTATTATAAGTCCTGAAAATATGTCACTACAGTATTAGTAGTACCATGGGTAAACAATTTCTTCCCGTAGTACTACTGGAATGCGTAGTAGTAATTACTACAATTTGCTGTTTGTTGCTCATGGCACTACCAGACGTACTAGTAGGACCACGGGCACACATGATGCAAGCCGCTTCCTACCTGTCTTATTGCAGGACAGGCCTACGTCCTACAGTGGAGGGTCGTTCCCGTAAGTTCTACTATTAATTCTACTAATACATAGAATTGATTTTTGTCAAAACTTTTAATTTGCTAACAACTGCAACATCGATCAGTCTCGCCGCACCCATTGTCCCGGCCTTGGCAAGCATTCAAAACTGCTTTGCGGCGCCGGCCGCTGGGCATCCGCCGCTGCGGCCCTGAATTAATGCCCTCTGTGCGGAGCGGGCCGAAGGTTTGCGACAATGGACCGATTTATGGCTTTTAAGGATGTGCGCTCACCTCCACCTCCATGCCGCAGAAAGTAAACATTGAGGAAACGTCTGAAATATTTTACGGAAATGCGGGTCGTGTGATGCTGACAGATGCACAATGCAAATGCGTTTATACAAAGATTGACAATTGCGTGCTCTCGCAGCATGGACATGTGCGCATTTCACTTGAAGCAGCATTTTTGACAGTGCGATGAAGGTTTGCTTATTAGGATAGGATTGTACTTTGTACTATTTTTAGTATCTACTATTTAACACACATATTTAACACTATCATTGTCATATTTGTATTTGGTATTGCTATCTTTGCTTTTTGGTATTTATCGGATGACCTCACTAAGACCGCAGGATCGCGCTGGATGCAAGCCGCTTCCAACCGGTCTTATTGGAGATCCATTGGGGATGCCTATGCCCAGCAGTGGACTTCTTATGGCTGATGGATGGATGGATTGCTATCTCAAAGTAGAAAACTCATTGATATTAATTTTAATTTTGATTCAGATTTGAGCCGAATGCAAACTTCTAAATTTGTCTTTAAATTCAATTCGCAATCGAGAGATATCTACCTATACCAGCCATTGAAAACTGTTTTGCGGCGCCTGCCGCTGGGCGCTCGATGGTACGGCCCTGAATTAATGCCCTCTGTGCGGAGCGGGCCAAAGGTTTGCAACAATAGACCAATTTATGACTTGTAAACGGCTTTGGCTGCTAGATAGTGCCATGAAAGTTTGCGTATTTGGATAGGCATATTTTAATCAGTTAGTGCGATCGGTCACAGAAGTTATGCACACTGTGTTTCCACCTGATTCATATCTATCTATCAGCCATATGACGTCCACCGCTAGACATGGGCCTTCCCCTATGGATCTCCAATAAGACTGGTTGGAAGCGGCATCTAGCGTGATCTTAAGATCTTGATGAGAACATCTGTCCACCAAATAGTGTGAACATCCTACTCTACTTGCCGGTACGTGGCCTCTAGAAAACTGTTCGACTCCATCGGTCATCAGTCTTTCAAGCTGTGTGCCCTATCCACTGCCATTTTATATTATTAATCCGCTTGGCTATGTCGGTAACTTTGGTTTCAGTTTCGTGTTAATAAGCAACAAATAACGAGTTAACTCTATCCCTGCAATATAATATGCCGGTACTCAAATTCTAAACAGACTACACACCGTTTAAACAACATCGACCACATTAAAAACACAGCATTCTCCTTTAAATGCCTTCTGCGATGACCGATGAATACAGACCTTCAGAACAGAATGAAAGTAATTATGACCGCGGGTCACCCGGGAACGGAGGGTCATCAGACAATAATGCTATATTTAGACCGCTAAATATAAACAATGGTACTGGCTGACAGAAGATTCGAGATGCCCTAATTTAGATTACGAGTACGATTGTCCATTGTTACGAATAAAGATCAAATTAATAAAATAACCCTTCTGTATTAATTTGCTAATCACTTACCAACGACTCTTATGAGTTTATTTTTTCAACACAATTGGACATAAAAGTGAACAGGTTGCAGATACTTTACAGCTGTACTGTATCTGTACCAGTTGGTCTATGGTTGCATGAAGGTTGAGGTGCCCGTGTTCATAAGACTTAAAAGCATCTCTAAAAATGTTTCCGGTAGTAGCAATAAGACCTATAGTCTAGGTTAACTGGTATATTCTTTTTATTATCATTGCATTACTTGGATTTTCTATGAAAGATAAAATATAAATGATATATTAACATCTTCTTGGACCTGTTCAGTTATTAGAATCGAAACTTTATCGTTATCTTCGTCCCACAGAACTCTATGTGGGAAGCACGTCTGAAGTATTTTTATCGGTAAATATTTTTGCAATATAGGTATTATTAATTTACCATAGAAATGGTTTAAAAACAGACTTCAAATGAACTTTTTACGTGAAATATTTTGTTTACGCCCAATCACAATTTATTTTTCTGGAAAATATTTCATCTGCTCTTAATTTCCTACTTAAAATTTAATTCACCGGAAGTTTTAAGCTAAATTGTAAACGTGGGGCTTCAAAATGCGTTAAAATATAGAAAAATAAAAACAAACGATTCCATTGATAATGTCCTAGAATTTTAATTTTCTAGGATCCTAAATTATATGTAAGTTAATGTTTTTAAATAATTTACACAAATGCCTATTAAGTGAACTGAAAATTAGAAAACAACTTATTTTTGTCAGACTGAATGTTGAAATCAAATCAAAAAACGTAATATTTTATACATTTATTACTTTTTTTGATTTGATAAGATCTGACTTTGGGTCGCATCACTAGCTGAGGTCAAAGGCTGAGCAACTTCAATCCTTACAAAATAAAGTTGATAACTTCATGTATTTCAGTGTATTTACTATCTGACCGACACTGGGCCAGGGTAGTTAATATTGCTCAATCAACCTTTGAAGATAGGTCTACGTTCTGCAGTGGTCTATTAAAAAAGGCAGGTACAGTGTATTATAAACACACTTAGCTATAGTCCGCGCCACACAAGTCGGCGGATGTTTTGATTCATGGACCTAAAATCTATCACACTTCTGAGCAGCTTTGCTACCCTATCAAAAAGAAACTCCAATAACAAATAGTCTAAAAACATGTAAATCTGAATTTACACGCGATCGTCTACCAAATCCTCGAAGTCACACCAACTTTCGCAAACTATGACGACTATCGATTCACATTCTATTGTAAACAAAAAGAGATTGCACCTTGTACAGGGCTTCAAAACACGTCGTTAAAATATGTTAGTAAATAGTTTTTTAAAAATTTCAAAAAAACTCGCATTATACAGTATATACAGTAAGGAAATAAAGTTATCAAAAAATTTGCTGTTCCATACAGAAGTTCTCTTGACACAATATATGGGCTGTAACAGCCGAATGATTTTTTTTTTTCGTGATTTGGAAGTTGACCCACATGAGTCATAATTATGAACATAATGTCTCTGAAAGTTCCCTGCATTTTGCAAAACAAAACCTTGTTATTTTTGAAATCTGCCTTTTTATATTTTATGAATAACACTAAAAACAACTTGAAGTAAGTTACTTACTATGTTGGCGCAGCGACCCAAATTGTGTCTTGGCCTCCGATACTACGTGTCGCCACTCTTCTCTGTCTTGGACAAGTTCCTGCCAGACATCAATCCCGAGCTTGCGAAGATCTTTTTCCACTTCATCTTTCCACCTGTACTTAAGTAAGTTAGACTATCAATTTTTTTATCACTTACGAGGACTATGAATCGGCCACTGTTTTCGCGATTTTTACAGAACATCGATAGAATTTTCAGTACATTTTTGATAAAATTTAGGGTCCGGGAGAAAATTCATTTCACCCCATAAATTGTAACAAAATGATATGTTTATAATGTCAAGAAATATTGGACGCTCATACGAGTACGTCTTATTTTTTCCAAATTTTTTAGTTTCATTCTACTTTTCAGACAAGTTTTAGCGTAAAAATACCTTAAGCTTTTAATAGTGTCATAACTTTAAAGTCATTTAAAAAAAACTGATTTACAAAGTTGTTTAATCTTAGCGATTAAAGTGCTGATTACACGGAAAAAAAACCACTTAAATTGGATAATATTTAGAGGTAGATAACAGCTAATTGTTTTTGTATGTCCAACTTTGCGGTTCACACTCGCCTTAATACCTACTTGGCTTATTCACTTAATCCTATCCTCGAAGATTTCCAGAATCATCAAAGTGCACGTAGTGTCTCAGGTACTGGCCTCCATTATTAATACAAGGCGGTACACCCGCCACTCCTTGGGGACTCGGGTCACCGCAGAATTAGTTACTCTGGAGCGTAGGGTGCAGCTACACTGCGACAATGAAAAGTTTACTAAATTTAATGTATGTACACTAGCTTTTACATGGAGAGGGCTATGCTCGGTGTCTCTCTGCGGGATCGAATCAGAAATGAGGAGATCCGCAGACGAACCAAAGTTACCGACATAGCCCAGCTGATTACTTGGGCAGGGCACATAGTTCGAAGAACGGATGGTCGTAAAGTTCTCGAATAGAGACCACGGACCAGCAAGCGCAGCGTAGGACGTCCACCGACCAGGTGGACTGACGATATAATTAAGATCGCAGGAACGCGCTGGATGCAGGCCGCTTCCAGCCGGCCTTATTGGAAATCCATAGGGGAAGCCTATGTCCAGCAGTAGACGTTCTACGGCTGTTGGATGGATAGATGGATGACACTAGCTTTTGCCCGCGGCTTCGCTTGCGTGATGTTTTGATTTTGTGCTACCTTATGGGAGTCTTTTATTTTTTCGGGTAGCCTATGATACTTTCCGTTTTTCACACTATATACATAGCAAAATTCAAGTCAATTCGTTGCTCCGTTGCTGCGTGACAGAGGAACAAAGCAACAAATACACTTTCGCTTTTATATTAAAGTAATGCCATTGAATAGTAATACAATGCTTGCTAACAAGCAAGAGTGAGTATTTACATTCAGCCTTTATACTATTGCCGAATGAGCAACAGCTGTAGTTGCAGTGAAGCTGGCACGAGTAATGCTGTAAATGCAGTAATGCTGTGTTAGCGAAATTAACAGTAAGAAAAGTATAATCAAAGCGTATACTGTACTGTCTGTACATCGGTCCGCATGTACTGTCTCAGATACTAGAGTCCATTATTAATACCTACAAGGTGGTACAGCCGCCACTTCTTGGAGATCGGGTCAGCGCAGAATTAATAACTTTGGAGCATAAATTATGGTGCAGCCTTACTGCGACAACGTAATGTTAACTAGGTGCTTAGACTCGGCTTCTGTTCCTGCCGTTGATAAAAATATTCTTTAGAATACTTTCCAATATCAGTGAAAGTAAATTTAATAAGCTTTTATTTAACTTGCAATGGATGTATGTACCTATGTATGTATGTAAGTTCGAGTGGAATCGCGCAAGTTAAATTTGACCAACTTCCCGGTTTCCGACTGAGCTTAAACTTTGCACACTTATGTTTAGCGCGTGACAATACAATAATATGGTACCATGGCGCTGATCTGATGATGGCGTCGGAAGGTGACCATAGGAACTCCTGTAATATACAAGTATATTCAGACTGAAATGATGATGACGTAGTATACTATATTATGTTGTTCAAGTGCAGTCTCACCTTTACGTACCTATTTTGGGTTTCTTTACTCAGTCCCTTGTAGTAGGTAATTATAAATGGGGCAATGTCGGACGTGAATATTGTATGTTGTCCCTGTTTATTGTGGAAATGGGTGCGTGTGGGTGCGGACACAGATGTGTGGGTGAACTGGAACTCACAAGGGATGTTAGAATTTATTTTGCAGTATTTGAACGGAAAATAACGATTTAGGTGCATTTCGTGCCATTCAATAAATATTTTTAGCCTTAAAAACGAAGAGAGTTTGTATAAAGTATTGTTTCAATGTGATTCATATTTACGGAGGTAAAGATTATATACTC
The DNA here is from genome assembly GCA_964007245.1 of Hypomecis atomaria. Taxonomy (NCBI): domain Eukaryota; kingdom Metazoa; phylum Arthropoda; class Insecta; order Lepidoptera; family Geometridae; genus Hypomecis; species Hypomecis atomaria. The sequence continues at coordinate 18,445,959 of OZ023293.1, forward strand.
ATTGTTCTGAACAACTTTTCAGCGATAAGTACAATGATATGCCAACTCGATGAATTTAACAAATTCAAAAACAAATGTGAAACTAATGTAAGCCAAAGTAAAGATCCAAAGTAATTTAACGGGCTAGCAGACTTCCAAAAAGGAGGAGGATCTATGTTCGTCTGTATGTTTTTTTCTTGTTTATGTTCATCGATATTTTCGTCAATTGAGAACCGTTTTTTTTTTCTTTTAGTTTGAAGGGGTATACTCCGTAGGTGTAAACTTATCGAGATATAGATATGGCTGTGCTTGGAAGCCTCTGTGAGATATAATTAGAAAAGAGGAGATCCGTACTTCGCTGATATGATGATGATGAAACCCTATTTAATCATCTCACGGCTTTAGGTTTCCAAAGTCATATTGGCAGCTTCTAAAATCTATTGTGGCCCTCACAAAAGGTGTTAAAAGGTACTCCCACGACACAGATATAAAGTAGCACTTTCCTATGGTGTTGCTATGGTAGCTAAGCTTACGATTTTGCCGTTGTTGGTTTCAATTGAGTGATAAAAGATATATAAAAACTTTGTTTTCTCTACCACACACATGTATTTACAAAGTAGATGCTTTGATATACAGCTAAGCCAAGCATGCCAAAAAAGAGTAAAATAATTATTTTTTAATAGTAATATATTACATGAAAGCAACGAAAAGATACGAAAACGAACTTTTGTTTTCGATGTGTTCTAGCTAGCTTATTAGAGGAAGTAGTGTGGACAGGACAAAAATAGTACGTTGAACTGATGGTCTATGTAGTCATACATTAATCAATTAATTGAAAACCACGTCCCGTAAAGCGCAGCGAAAGACATCTGCCGACAAAGTGGACAGAGAACTAGATTCATTCCACAGCTTTTAGGATAGATTTATACATATCAATTAAGATAAATCATCAAGATTGTAATAAATAAGTCAGAAATCAACAAATGACTGACAAAACTGGAAATCTCAAGAGGAGGCTTTTGCCCAACCATGTGACAATTCAGGCTCATAAACAAACAAACAATAAACAATATAACAATCGAATCCTATTCTATGAAAAATGTCTACATACGTGAAAATAACCTATGCAACACAATTTCAATACTTTTGTTTTTGCTATCATGCGAAAGTTGTCTCCGCAACGCAAAATAAATTCACGATTCTTCAAGCCTGAGTCCTACGTATAAAAAGTACAGATAATTACGTCCACAGAGTTCTTCAGTCGGAGATTTATTTCATCCAGGGTTATCCTTCGCGGAGCCCCTCGGTCGTGAGGGCCCAACAGGAACCGCGAAATCCAGATAAAACTGTGGCCCAAGGCGTAAGAGAAAGATGGGAAACCTGAGTGGAAAATTTTTAACTCATGGATCACAGAGGCGTGGGTTCGACCCCCACCCAGGGCAAGCATTTTTGTGATGAACATAGGTATTTGCTCTGTGTTTGGATATTATTTAGGTATTATCCATAAAAGTATATATGTATTTAAAATGTGTATATGTAGTTAATCAGTCTCTGGCAGCCGTATCAGCTTAGCTTAGTTTAGGGTCAGAGACTGTGTGTAAGGTGTCACCTAATATTTATTTATTTATTTACAAATAATTCTTAACGAAAAATAGAGAAAGGTATTGTTTCATCTTACTTCTATTTTTTATTACTATAACTTTGTATTTATATATTTATCTTTGTGTATATTTTATATCTATTTAGGGCAAAAAAATAATCACAATAACCTATCAATATTCCAAAATTGAAGCGCAAAGAAAGAGTTATATATAAATGTTTTGTTTACAGTAATTTTTTTTTTTTCAGAACAATACAAATAATTGTTTTACTTACAGGAAAATACAAAAATAATTAATTTAAGTAGCACAGTGGTTCAATAGCAGCCATTGTACTAACTCAATTTCGTTTCATATTAAGTCGATATGGTATTGTAGCGCTTCAATTTCATTACTACCAACAGTTATTGTAAACAGCAAAGTACTCTTTGCTATCTCTTTTAACTGCGTATACTTTACGCTTAACTACCATCTATTACAGAGTAATGGATGTTATAATGCATCCATTTTGACATGATCAAATTATGTAAATGGATGTAATAAGCATCAATTCACTTCAATAGTAGGTAGTAAAATAAAGTCAAGGTTAAATGTAAATAGGGTACTTTCAATAATTCACTATAATATTAATTGTATCTATTTCGAAATTGTTTTTGTAATTCGTTACAACTCTGCTTTTAATTTACTTACGATTTGTTATTTTTGTGAAACATTTATATAAACCTAGTGTATGTAGCACGATAAACATCATCTAATTACTTACGATTTGTTATCCAAATTCATCACCGACTATAATTAAGGCAAGTTCGAGTCAAAATACATTATAGTTTTTTGTTTTTTTTTCTAATACTGCGTGCTAAAATTTAAAGTTAAACCTAACATTCATTTCGATCATCTAAATCGCTACCGCCCATGACTCAGCAACCTCCCCATTTCTATCTCGATAAAACTTATATATATTCTTTTCATCGGGATCCCTTGATCTGACCTCTCTACTTTTGGCGCTATTTATACTACTTATACACCCGCGCCTATTGTCTAGGCTTCGATACGAATGATTTATAATATTTACGCCCTTTCCCAGTCACTTTGAAAACGATGAAATATGTATGCTCTATCAATTTTCACTCTAGCAGCGATAACGTTCCAGGACTATATTTGCATGCGTTTATAAAACGACTATAAATGATAGAGGGATACCATATTTGAATAAATTGAATAGCTAGCGAAAGTAAGTTCGTACAAGCCGGGTGGCTAGACCTGGTGTCAGAGTTTTTAGACAGCCTGAAGGCTTCTGACAGGGCTAAACGGTTAAAACAACCGGGACCTACAATTTAACGTATCATCCGAGCCACGGTAGGGCTCAGTTGAAAAATGCCACCCGCGGTCACCCATCTAAATACTGACCGTGCGGAACGTTGCTTAATTTCGGTGATCGCTGACACATACCTAGTCAAACTACGCTACGAGTGCTACAACCGGACCAAAATCTACAATAAAGCTGACAAGAAGAGTCAAGAGACAAATCGAGTATGGAGTACATAGTTAGATTTCTGCTTTCAATTGGACAATAGACAATGTGTGTGTTATAAGAGATAGTAATATACACCAATAATCTTTATTATCATCATTATAATCAGTCATGGATTTTTGATTGGCGGGGTATTTTCCTAAATAAAAGAGAGCATTTACTTTGGCGCTGCTTATGAGCCGATTTTGAAATTATTTGGTAAGATTGCTAAATATATAAATGCCAACAAGTTTTGCAAGTATGAACAAAATCGGTCAAGGGCAAGTCGAGACATTTAGTTAAACAGATACAAGGTCTACTGTTCGGAGGACTATTAGTATTTATACCTATACACTTGTAACATTTGCCACACCGTGATTTTCTAATGGAGTGACAAATAGGCCTAGACTTTATGATGGTAGGAGTTACTGTTGTCTTTAGTCGACTACAACACCAAATATTTATTTAGGTATTCACAATTTTTAAAACGAGTTCTATCGTTCCATAGATTGTTTTATTACCTATTGTATTACCTACACAACAGCATTACGCTAGACGACTAAAAATGTAATTAATCCGTCAGTTGCATTATCAGAATATTGTTAGACTTGTATTTTTTTCTCAATTAAACTGAAAATGATGAAGATTTAGCCCGTTAAAGATCAATTATCTCAAGTTTAGGTAGACTTTTAACTACAAGACAAAAAAATGCCAAGTCTATGCTACAGAGTGACATCGCGAGCCCTCACTCCTAAACTTTGACTAGTTTCATCTTAGCTATTTTTTGTGTGATCGGCAAATTAAAAATACGTGTTAAATATGTTTTAATCTGACGAACTAATAATAATAATATTTCTTATACCCAGTCTTCATGCCTATTGGCTTGGCTAAACATAATCACAGCATTTAGGCTCCGCTTGAATCGTGCAAAATTAGAGCATCCAATTTGGAACAGGATCAAAGAAACATTCCCGCTAGTTCAAAGTTTAAGTGTTCCCGAAGAGTAATAGAGCTAGTAAATCTGAAAAGGATGGCTTAATACACGCTCGGTCGAGTGAAACGAGGACAGATGTAGTGGTCCCACTAATGGCCTAGGGCGAGCAAGCCAAAGGCGCTCTTGTAAATAACTGCGAGTGTTTTTTTCCTTTTTTTTACTATTTTTTCTTGGAACCAGGGACGGGTGGAATAGTTTTACGACTAGTTGCACTGAGTTAGTTTTTGTGTACATACGATGTATACAAACTGTGATACTATTACTTTGTAAATTTGTTGGAAAAAGTAGAGAACCAATGGCTTAATAGCCATATCAGAGGCCTTCCGGCCGCTTAAAAACTCTGACACCTGGGCTAGCCACCCGGACTATACGAACTTACTTACTTACTTAAAGGCTTAATATTTTACTGAGATGTCAAAGAGCTTAAATGGAAATCTATACCAATATTATAAAGAGATAAGATTAGATTATTTGTTTGCATCGAATAGGTTCCGAAACTACTGAACCGATTTGAAAAAATCTTTTACTATTGGAAAGCTACACTATCTTAGGCTATATAATGTTTAAAAAAAAAAATTGGGATCATTACTAAAACTCCCATAGGTACCTACATTACGTGGTAGGTATATAGGCACAATATTAATAAAATCTGTCTTCTTTAGCAAATCATACCCGGGCAAAGCCAAGGTGGGCAGCTAGTCATCAAAATGAAGTGTAGAAAAAGTGTGAAAGTTAATGATGGAATTTTACTGTGAGTCGGTAATATTTGCTTAAAATAGTTAGCTCGGTTAGCAAGTTTAAGTGGCGGTGGGCAAAGCACAAAGGCAAGCGTATCCTAAGCGCATAACTAGGTCGATAAAGTCTCCACGTTTTTGAACAAAGTCTAGACAGTCTAAGTAAGACTACATACTAATAGGTAAATACAGAGTAGGACGTTGTTTTAGGGACTAATTAACATACTGCGTTGACATATTGATTTGATGCTGTACTAAAAGAAGATATTATATTTACAATTATTGTAAAGCACTATAAATAAAATAGAAATTTAATCTGCAAAAAATATTTCATTGCAGAAAAGGCTCATGTACTTGATTACTGGAAATTATTATTATTATTTATGTAACTATTAAATTAATCCAACAACTAGTTTTTTAAATTTCGAACCCAGAAACAAATCAGGCCCTTCACTTCTAAAGCTTTTTTTTTTATTAGGCACTTAATACAACTTACAGAAAATACATGACTAATATCATTATAACAATATAATAATATCCCATCCCATTCTATGGCCCAAAAAAATGAGCACACAACATAGTAAGAACAGTTTTTCAGTATCAAGTCCCGTAATAAATGTGATTGAAATATTAGCCATTTTCACCGTAATTGGCACAAAAACGACACAATAGACCTGACCTCAACATATTGCCACTTCCGTACCTTCATCTTGTGTTCCTGAAACCCAATAACAATAAGAAACAGGTGGCTCTAGGTATCTATTCAAAACGCTGGCCCAAATCAACTATTTGTCAACTTCAGATGGATACAAAACCCAATGCGGGGATGTTTGATTCTACAGGTGGGACAAGCTGACCTACGGAGTATGTTGTGCTTGTATAACAATAGAAAGGGTATGTCCATGCAGACGTATGTCTATGGTTTTGTTATGGAGACAAAGAAACAACCGCACTGGTTTAGTTAATGGGTCAATATAACAAACAAGAGCACTATTTATAATATAAATAATTCTATTTGGGTAACGAGGAAGGATTTGTCAATGATAAATCAAGCTATTGGCGATTTGTGTAAATTAGAGCGCTGCTTAGATGGAAAAAAAATGAAGTGGTCAAGTTTATAATTCTGGTTTATCAATAAAAAGAAAATATTTTAACATGAAATTATCTTTTAAAAAATATCAATATCTTACTGCCGTTTTCGTACACAACTTTAACTTCACAAATATCAAAATCTAAAGGTTTATCTTATAACACAACAGTTAATGTATTTACTAAAAAAATACACCAACCCAATTTAAGAAACCTTACCTAATAGGCCAGAAAACATAATACGTCATTAAGAGTAAACAAGTGCCTCATCACTCCCTACAAACGTCGGCGTCGGTAGGTAATCACACCAGTGTTTGCTGTTGAATATCTAAAACTACGATTTATATCAATTTGTCTGTACGAAATCTATGCTTCTTGCTAATAAAACTGAAAAAAATTGTCCAATCAAATGATAGCTTTGATTGGAACATTTGAGTTTTGACTCAAATTTTAAGAAACTTTGGATGCAAAAAAAACAGAAGAGCTAAATTGAGTCATCTTTATGAAAATAGCGGCATAGTATACATATTCGTTAGTTTATATAACTATTCTTTAAATGAATCCTTTTAACAGTTTTTTTCATAATTTACTACCGAGAAAACCTTATGCGCACTAGTACCCAGCCGTGTAATTATAGGTATTTTTAAACAAATACAAACAAAATTATATTGCAATGGGTGCACGGGCACTGTATCTACTGTTTATCACCGAATCTATCTCTACGTCAGGCAATACAGCTGAGATATGATTTATTTAAGCTACGCCAAATCTGAGTTCGCGGCGTCAACTAGTTTCACCTTAATTTCAGAAGCATTATTTAACATTTAAACGCAGATCACATTAAAAAAGATACATTACTGTTGCCCATTGTGACAAACAAAACACCTAAAACCGAATGACATCCAAACACCGCTAAGTGCAAGGGCTGGTAATCCCGAAATAAGCTAAAACACATCCAACCGTGTCGTAAAAACAAATGCGGTGTTGCCCTTGCAAAATGTTCTTCTACCCTCAAAAATTAACATAAAGAGAGCGGTGCTGAGCGGGTGAAATAAAGGCTTTAAAAGGTGATTGGATGTGAAGAGCCTGTTTAGTTTTTTAATCCGCGAAATTAAATTAGATTGGACCAAGTTTTTGCCTTTTTATGCCAGGGCCACGCATTGGACGATGACTTGAGTCCAAGCTTACGACTAGCTAGTTAATTTTCGGGAACGCGAGAGAATGTTTTTAAAAACTATAAATCAAACTAAGGTGTTGCCGATGCAAAGGCACAATAATTAATGGATAATTCACACACTGAGAGTTCTTATATGCTAACTTACTCATCTAGGTAGTCTTATTCGCAAAAGCTTATTCAGCTCTACCGATATCACCAAACGCCGGTCCGTTACAGCGAACCGGCCGCTTATCGCTAGTACGATCGATCAGTTACGTGGGAACATACATTGAATTACATTGCTTAGACTACTTTATACGATGTGAGTACATAACTAGCTACAAACTGGTTAGCGTCCAATGTCACTCCAAGACCGATCTACACATTGGAGTGTTAGAACCAAGACTACAATTATTTGTAGCCAACACAGCCAATGTGTGGCCCAGGCATTACGCTACATGTAAGTAATTTCTAACCGGTAATTATTATTAAGCCTGTATGCTTTATATATTTTTTATTGTGGAAAACACATGTTTCGCGATAGAATTAGCTAAGTTTTGACTTCAAAATTATGAAGTATATTATTTTAGAAATCATATTCTATGTTGTGTTTCAAACTGAATAAATCAGATTGTAGCAGCTGGTAATACCACAAAAATCGGCCAAGTGCGAGTCGGACTCGCGCACGAAGTGTTCCGTACCGAATGGGAGCCCCATTCCTCTTGCCGTTATCAATAACGAGCAAAAAACTCCTAAAAATGACGTTTGTTGTATGGGTGCCCCCTTAATTATTTATTTTATTCTATTTTTAGTATTTGTTGTTGTAGCAGCAACAGAAATACATCATCTGTGAAAATTTCAGCTGCCTAGCTATCACGGTTCATGAGATACAGCCCGGTGACAGACAGACGGACAGACGGACATCGAAGTCTTAGTAACCTTTGGGTACGGAACCCTAAAAAGCAACTATCGTTTGTATACATGGTGTACCTCAAGACAACCGTCCTATGATACTTGTTCATATATGTAGATATACCGGGTTATTCCTTTTAGGGGTTTATTCTGTACATCAAAACTAACAAATTTTGTTCTACGACTTTTATTAATCCTCAGAAAAATATTGCTGTTCCATAGAAAAATATCGTTTACACTCTACAAAATGTATGGAACAGCTGTTTTTTTTTAGTTTTAGACAAAAGTCGTAGAACAAAAGTTGTTAGTTTTGATGTACAGAATAAGACCCTAAAAGGATGTTAATTAATTAGAAAGAACTCGGTATAAATTATGTTGATTTCACAGCAAAAATTGTCATGGAGCCAAGTACAATGATGTCCTAGAATATGTTCATCGTCGAGTAACGTTCAGAAACTACTATTTATTTTAATGTCGTCATCCCATCTCTCTCATCAGATGCACCATAAAGTCAACTAGCGTAGTGCTCCAGCATAAAGCTTTAAAACTAGCTGAAAATTACCAGAGCTACTCAGTTTTCCAACATATTACGACTTTATAGCAGTTTTGACGTCACTTCGCAAACACGAATTGGGCCCTAATGTAGGTAAAGTAGGTAAAAGTTCTAAAGACGTAAACATGAATACTTTATTGTGCGTGAAAAACTTCACATCGGCTGGAGACGGGTAAGGGTGAAAGGAAAACAAGGCGATATAACCGATGTCAGGGTTTGAAAAGGGAAATACACAAATATTAATAATTTGAGGCGTTTTTAGCGAAACATTTATCGATTTGTTTGGATGGCTGTTGCTTAGGCGATTGCGATTAGAATGTGTGAAAATGTACTATACTCTTATCTTACAACCAAATCTTGTTGAAGTGAAACTTCTAATGCGACTTCCAAAAAGGTTGCGTTAAACGTTTAACGCTACCATGAAAGCACTGTTACGTCGAAGTTTCACTTCTTCCGCACGGAGGGACTCAACTTGCACGTTTTTTTTTATTAGGTTTTAGATATTTAACAATTTTGCAAAAGTACGTACTAAAGCTAAAACTACATAAACTACTACTTCCTTCCTTTCAGCCATAGGACGTCCACTGCTGAACATAGGCCTCCCCTAAAGATCTCCAATAAGACCGGATGGTAGCGGCTTGCATCCAGCGCGATCCTGCGGTCTTAATGAGGTCGTCCGTCCACCTTGTGGGTGGACGTCCTACGCTGCGCTTGCCGGTACGTGGTCTCCACTCGAGGACTTTTCGACCCCATCGGTCATCAGTCCTCCGCGCTATGTGCCCTGCCCATTGCCACTTCAACCTGCCAATCCGCTGGGCTATGTCGGTAACCTTGGTTCTTCTACGGATCTCCTCATTTCTGATTCGATCGCGCAGAGAAACTCCGAGCATAGCCCTCTCCATGGCTCGTTGGGCAACTTGAAGCTTACTAATAAGGCCCATAGTGAGAGACCACGTTTCTGTGCCGTAAGTCATCACTGGCAATACACACTGGTCGAAAACTTTCGACTTGAGGCACTGAGGTATGTCGGACGAGAAGACGTTACGCAATTTTCCGAACGCTGCCCAGCCGAGTTGGATTCGGCAATTGGCCTCTTTCTTGAAGTCGGACCTACCTAACTGGACCACTTGTCCTAGGTAGACGTACGAGTCAACGACTTCAAGAACCGAGTTCCCAACTGAAATAGGGGTGGGTACAACATGGGAATTACACATGACCTTTGTCTTGTCCATGTTCATTTTAAGACCCACCTGTTGAGATACTCGATTGAGGCCTTCGAGCATCGTACTGAGTTCCTCCATCGACTTTGCCATGACTACGATATCGTCGGCAAACCGAAGGTGAGTGAGGTATTGATGTTGATGCTGAATCCTTTCCATTCCAGGAGCTTAAAGGCGTTCTCCAGAGTAGCAGTAAACAGTTTCGGAGATATAACATCTCCCTGTCTTACGCCTCTCTTCAAAGGGATCGCCTTGGAGCTCTCTTCCTGTACTCGGACCGACATAGTGGCGTTATTATACAAACACTTCAACACTTCGATATACCGATAGTCAATACGGCATCGTTGAAGAGACTCAAGCACAGCCCATGTCTCGACCGAATCAAAGGCTTTCTCATAGTCCACAAACGCTAAGAAGAGTGGCTGGTTATACTCCTCAGTCTTCTGTATAACCTGCCGCAGCGTATGTATGTGGTCCATGGTACTAAAGCCTTTTCGGAATCCGGCTTGTTCGGAAGGCTGGAAGTCATCAAGCCTGCGTTCGAGACGATTCGTAATGACTCTTGAAAACAACTTATAAACATGGCTCAGAAGCGAGATGGGTCTGTAATTTTTCAATAAGGTGTTGTCACCTTTTTCAAAGAATAGCACCACCACGCTTCTGTTCCATGCTTCTGGCGTTATGCCCTCGAGGACGACGGTGTTGAAAAGCTTCTGAAGGACTTTAAGTACCGGTTTACCACCCGCTTTCAGAAGCTCTGAAGTGATTCCGTCGTCACCCGGTGCCTTGTTGTTCTTAAGTTGGTTCAGGGCCATTCTAATCTCGTACAGGCTGATGTCCGGGATGTCTTCGGTGAAGTGTCGGGTCAGCTTGGCTCTTGGGTCTTTAGCCGCGCTGTTTACAGGCTTTGCTACCGAGGCGTATAGCTGTCCGTAGAACTTTTCGATCTCCTCCAATACCTCTGCCTTGGTCGACGCTGTACTGCCATCTTCTCTCTTCAGCTTTGTCAACTGGCTTTGCCCAATAGACAAATGCCTTGCGAACACTTTGGAGCCTTTGTTCCACTCTATCGTCTCCTCAATATGTTTGGTATTAAAGAGACGAATGTCGCACCGCACTGATTTTGAAATTTGTCTATTGAGCCGCCTGTATGACTTTGCATCATCGGAAGACTGCAGTCTTAGCAAGCGTCGTTCGGCCATGAGATTTAAAGTATGATCGGAAAATTTCTGAGGTCTATCAGAACGGCGGGGTCTAAAGAACTTAGAACCCACCGTTTGGACAGTTTCTACGAGCCCGTTATTGATCTCGTCCACCGACGCAAAGTTCTCCAGGCAAGCAAAGCGATTTGAGAGCTCGAGCTGAAAGTTCTCGGGGTTTTGTATATGAGCATGAGTAGGTCGGAGCGTAGACTTCATCAGGCGGGACCTTTCGAGTTTAACGCTAATATTCAGTTTGCCCGCACAATTCTGTGATCACTACCGGTTTTTATCCTGTGGATCACGGAGACATCGTTGAATATCCGTTTCTCGCTAGTCATGATGAAGTCTATCTCATTTCTCGTAGAACAATCGGGGCTCATCCAGGTCCATTTCCTGTGTGGTGGCTTCTGAAAGAAAGAGTTCATCATGAAGAGTCCCTCTTTCTCCAGAAAATCTGCCAACCTCTGGCCCCTGGGGTTCCGTTGCCCATATCCAAATTGCCCCACTCTCAACTAATCATCGCTTTTTTTGCCCAACTTTGCGTTGAAATCTCCCATAACAACCGTGAAGTGGGTCTTAGACGTATGTATGGCCCGACTTACGTCCTCTTACATAGCCTCCACTTCATCATCTGGGTGTGACGAGGTCGGTGCGTATACCTGAATGACCTTCAACGAATTTCGTTTAGATATTCTGAGTATTAGGTATACAACCCTGCTCGACACACTTTCAATGGTAATGATGTTGTTAACGAGAGACTTGTGAACGAGAAAGCCGACACCACCTTGGGACCGTTGGTCACCTTCCCGGTAGTAGAGTAGGTTGCCGGATTTCAGGGTTATCGTGTCACCCTCTCTACGGACTTCAGACAACCCCATAATATCCCATCGCAACCTACTCAACTCTTCTTCCAGTTCCGCAATCTTCTCGTCAGTCCTCATAGTGCGCACGTTATATGTTGCCAGGGCCAGTTGTCGGGTGGGGTGGCAGCCGGATCTCTTCCGGCGATTCTTAGCACCCCGTGCTCCGCCGTTACCATAGCCGCTGCCGGAGCCAGGAATAGCGGAGCTGCCGGGGACTGGGGGCCTGGTCTTATTTTTGTTAATCATTTTGGGGGGTTTTGCCCATAATTGCCGCGCTGGGCAGGCGTGTTGGCAATCGCAGTGCGTAGCTCTCGCGACCGGGATGTTGCTGCCCATCCCCGCCCTGTTGCACTTGAGCTACGCTGTTTCGGATGGATATACCGCCATCTGTCGGTTCCGTAGTACCTCAGTCGGCTCTTACGACACCTGGTACAAGAGGGGGGTGCTATTCTACTCTGCCGGCACCCCACGGCCACTAACCAAACTACTACTAAGTACATAAAAAGCTAAAAGTTAAAATTATTTTCAAAATATTACCACAAACGGCTGATAGCGACTTTTTCCGCTTTTTGGAGGAAAACACTCATCCAATCAAAAATCGTCGATTAAAAAAAATTTAACCTAAGTACTGAATTTCGATGAAAAATACGTCTTGTACTCGAGAAACAATCCTCCTCCTCAGGTCGCTTGCTCACTGCTGAGCGTCGTGATGTTCCGCCTCTGTATTACTTAATGGCATATGTATTTCCATCTCTGACGGTCTTCCGCTTGGTGTATGGCGTCAGATATGGCTATGCCCAGTTCTTTCCCCACTTGGTCGGACCACCGTATTGGGCTACGCCCCCTGGGTCTTTTCCCTTACACCTTTCCGGTCACCATCAGCTTCTCCAGGTTGTTGGAGGGCTTACGCGCGATGTGCCCAAAGTATTGCAACACTCTTTGTAGACAAGTGCTTGAGAGTCTCTTTGTTACTTTAAGCTCTTTCAGAATTAAGAGATTATCGAGAAACAACATTCAAACCAAAAAAAAAAAAAACACAAGCTAACAAACATCCGGAGAGATTAAAGAAAATTTTGAAACGAGTAACTAGCGTTCGCAAAGCGCTCGCGTCGCCCGCTTCGTCAACTATATTTAGTACTAGCTGTCCGTCCCGGCTTCGCCCGGATACGATTGGCTAAAAAGGACAAATAGTGAGGATCCCTAATTTTTTGAAAATTTAATATAGCCTATGTTTACCGGGGATAGCGTATCTTTCCAACAGTGAAAGAATGTTTCAAATCGGTTCAGTAGTTTCGGAGTCTATTCGATGCAAACAAACAATCAAATCTTTCGCCTTTATTATTTTGGTATAGATAACAACGTAGCTTTTGCAACAATCTAGCGCACGTCCATGTTCCCCTGTAAAACAACTGCTTAGCACATTTTCCAATATTTCCCCGGCTTTCCATAGCCCCTAATCCGTCTTCTCGGCGCTCAGTCACGAACTCATCCAAAACCCTTCAGCCAACGAACGCCGCGATAAATCAGGGTTAGAGATTTTTATTGTGTTGTATTCTTATTAATATTACTAGCGACTGTATTATACATATAAACCTTCCTCTTGAATCTATTAAAAAAAACAGCATCAAAATCCGTTGCGTAATTTTAAAGATTTAAGCATACATAGGGATATAGGGACAGAGAAAGCGACTTTGTTTTATACTATGTAGTGATGATATATCCGAAAGTGTGTTGGTTGACTTTTGTATAGATGAAAAGTCGAAAAACAGCAGTCTTCTTTCTGACCGACGAACCGGAGGAGGTACTCAATTCGACGCGCATAAATATATTTTTTTGTATAACCACGCACAATAATTCTTTTTATTGGAAAGGGACTTCGAAATTGGTCCCATTTTCGCACGGATCGATGTACCATTTTTCACATTTTTGTTGATTTATCAAAAATAGCTCAGCGGATTTCAATAAAACATAAAATTTATGTTCATGTACATCGATCCGTGCGAAATATTCACGAATTATGTACACGGGTGAAGTCGGTCATGCTATTTTTTGCAAAAAAATATAATTATCCTGAAAAAATAAAATGTTTCTATGGGATAGCACAACAATCTTAATATTGTGCGGGCAAAGTTGCAAGTAAAAAATAGTAATCCATAAGTAGTTGAATGTGTTAATTAAAATTATTATTAGTAACGTTAAAACTAGTTGTTTAGTTGCTTTTAAAACTTTTTAAAATAAACAATAAATTACAACGTTAATTTATTGACCCCACAAAAGACCAAAATAACACGAAATATAAAAAAATTGTTACAGAAAAAAACAGTTAGGTTTAGTTTCTGTTCCCAAAAAAACTGTTGTCTCTCTCTAGTAAGTAATCACACATAAAAAAATAATTGTGTTGGTACCTTATTGTAATAATAGTACAAATAACACCTATCAAACAAAACATTGCCCTATGCTAAAACCAAAAACGTGTACAGGAAAAGTTACGTGGTAAAACAAAAATCGATCCAAAAGTACGTTGTTTTCCACCCGCGAGATAACTTCAAAATCCTATTTATATCTCTTTCCAGTCCTAATGAAAAAGTGGATAATGGTGCTCCGGAATATTCCGGGGAAGTTTGCCAGGTGTACCGCATTTCAAAGAACGAGGCTGTGGTTTTCTGATAAGACTACAGTTTCTTTCATGAGCGTAGCGTTGAGCGTAGCGTTGAGCGTAAGTCAAAATTGTCTACTGACAAGTTCGTCCTATGATCTTCATTTCATAATGATTCAAGACCGTAGGAACACGCTGGAAGCAAATGGCTTTCAAGCGGTTGTTAGGTTTTAAGTATTTTAATGGTATTTGTTTTTTAAAAATAAGTATTTAATTTGACTCTGATATTAATCGATTATTTATTTTGATTTGGAGACTTTGATTTGACTACCTAGTCGGTTAAAGGACTACCCGACTTAAAATTGGAAGGGGAAAAAGCATGGCCGTAGAGGAGCGAAAGAAAGTCGGGAGTCTGTTCGGTGAAGCGGTGCGATGTGCACCTCCAGTGTTTACACTGTTACTCTGCCCAAATTCATATAAGTTATATATAAGTGAGATATGGGTTATAAGTGACGTTTAAAGGAAGTACGAAGTGAAACAATAAACCAATGATTTCAAGGATATGGACTTTTTCTTACAATCAGAAGTGCCGAGCATGAGTATACTCCGTCTGCAGAGCTAACTGTGAGTTTGTTCCTTTATGATATCTACGAAGTCAAAAGCTCTTTTATGCCTAACAAACTACATAATCATCGACAGCTGGCTGTAGGCAAATGTCCCATACCTTTGTCTATCGGCGCTTAATAAAAGTGAAGGCATAATAGCATTATATAATAGCGTATTTGACATAACTGTCAGAAATAAATTCATACAATTACAGTATTAAGTAGCGGGTACTTTAAAATGTTAAGTGCACCTTCAAAAAATACATCTTGGACCCTTTAGCTGGCTCTTGCAATTTTTGCAGATGGTTAAATAAATGTAAATGTAATTTATAAATACTCACTCGGAACAAGTTTTTAAAATAACAAGATCTATAACCTGTAAAAAAAAATGTACGCAGTAATCTATTGCAGTATTTTATGTTTGTACAAATTTGATTCATGGGTAATTATCATTATAATTAAACAAAAAAAACAAAGAACGTTAAAGTTCCAATCTACCTGCAAGTATTAGATTTGTGACAAAATCAACTAAGATTGTATTATATTTTTGAATCTGTGAATTTTAGTGCAAAATTGATACATTAAATAATAATACAACTACTTTACTGTGCTGGAACTAATTCAACCTTTTATTTCCGAAATGGAACATCGGGTAAGGAAAAATCGTCTCATAATTGTAGTTGTTCAGCAGACGTCTTCAGAGTGTTCATATTTGCCAATTAATATTGATTCTTTGTCCCCTTTGAGATTTCGCGTAATTTAGATTGACAGTATAAGATGAATATATGCGTTCCAATTTTCTTATTATAGATCTAAGATTTTATTTGAATAATTTCATTTCATACAAATTATATGGGTACCTACATTGACAAATAGCGTATGATAGCATACAATCGTAACCGACATTGCTCACAGTGGTACGAGTATATGAGGGAAAATAATTATTTCTAGTTACCTACAAATTCGTAATAAAAATAGTAATTTAAGTATTAAAGATGCATATTCCATTTTAATTTTAGTAGACTTGATAACTTAATATTGAAAATGTGTTTTTATTGATATTGATGAAAGAATGGGGAAATAACGCTTATACATAATCATATCTTTATCAGATAAATAATTGCTATTGATAATTTATTGTAGTTGGAGTGTACTGTTCAGCTTTTTAATAGTCCTATGCTGAACGACGGGCTTTGAGACGAAAAGTGATTAAAATAATATATAAATATTGATTATATCAAAATCGAATAAGAAAAGACAAGATCCGTGGAAGAGATAAAGCTACCAAATATGGCTCTATAGGTTAACTAATTGCAGTGGACGTCATAAGGCTTTGATAATATAAATTTTTATTCATGGAACCGTTTAATTACAATGAAAAAAGTGGACTTGCATTCAGTTTTGTTTACCTCAACATTCTAATGGTTAAGACCAAACCTTTGATCGTACAAACTTGAATCTATTTTACCGTTAATTGAGTTTACTCAAAAAAAAAAAAAAACAAAACAAGTTGCAAATACCTACTTGATTTTGCAATCATCTTGGTATCCACCGTCCAGTGTTATACAACCTCAGCAGACTTATAAAATGACTTCGCATAATTATGTCTTATTCATTTTGGCCTTTGTTTAATTAAACTTCAAAACAGGGGGAGTTTTCTTGAGAAATCATTGAGAAAAGAAATGTGTGTTTGACAACAGCAAAAAAAGAGCTTTCATTCACAACAGTATGCCAAAATGTATTAACTGATATTCATGGTATGAGTAGGTAGCTACTCGGATAATTCAAATTCGAAAAATAATAGTAATGAATAATTTAGCAGAATCATTAGCATTGGGATAAATTAGTGTATTTTATTACAATAACGACAAAATACATTGTTGGGAAAAATATATAATGAAATTATATTTTATAGATAGCACCATATTCAATGTAAATCATGACGTGACATATACCATGAGTAGTAGTCAAAGGGAACACTTCTAACTATACCTAGTTGTGAAATTCTAATAAGTATCAGGGATCAGTTTATAAGATAAGAGGAAAACCTAAATCTTCGTCAAAATAAACGGGTACCTAATCAATCAATCAATTCTTGATTTGTGGCTTCTGGGGTACCTAATGAGTGTGAAGCCTTGAATAATGTTGTCAAACTGAAGAAAATTTGATCACCTACCTACATTTGTGAAAGTAAACATAAAGTAACATTATACACACTAGTGAGTCGATTTAAGGTCCATGTACACCAGATACAAAACTATAATTGGACAAGATTGTTTTGCTTAAAGCTCATATAGCTATAAATTGGATAATACAAATATTACAGGATTCACAAGATAGAAAAGATCATAGGCAGCAAATGCTTCAGCAACTTTGCCGCGAGTTATGATAGATAATTTTATTTATTGCATAATAGCAATGATTACAAGTCTAAATTAATGAATGATACACACCTATGCCGTGAAAAAAAAAAAGGGAAATTCAATGCGTACCTACGTTAGGAAGGCTATGCAAGTTTTATGAAATAAACATTCGAAAACTGACATTATCACAGTAATGTTTAACTTTGTTCATATTCGTTACTGTTATTTTCTCACTTGATTATGGAAAAACATTATATTAAATTGATACACATACATTTAAGGGTCACAATTCATATTTAATGAGTTTGATTCCAAACATTGCAAGAATATACTAGCATTCACACTTGTTCGTACAGATTTTGACTAGTTTTGTTTAATTGGCATGGAAAATCGCAAACAATGATTATCGGGTCGTTTCATTTGGTTTAAGGCAATTCTTTTAATATAAAATATCAATATATTCATATTATGTGTATAGAAGCTATATAATATGGATCAGATTTAAAAAAAACACCGTTTAGTTATGAAAATAAGTACAAAATTTATAAAAGAAATTAATCATGTTTATAACTATAACTAAACGTATCTAATCTGTGTGAAATTGTTGTAATAACGTTGGAGCAGTGTCACCCTATTGATTAGTATTGATCATAATGTTCAGTACGACGTTGTCCCTCACGGCGTTGTTATTTGATGAGTGATACAATTAACAAATATAGCACTTGCACTTGCTTGAAAGATAACTTTACCTACCTAAAGTGTCTCTGCAGGTTTAATATTAAAAAAAAAAGGTAAATATTTGATTCAGGGGAATACAATGGAGATTTAAATTAAATTAAACAGTTAAATGAACCATTAATGTGATGATTTGAATGTTCAAATAAGTAATAGTCCTCTAAATTAAAAAAAAGGAAGGGATGCAATACTTGAACTGACTGCACGTCGATACTTCAGGCTACAGATGAGTATTCTGTGAGAATTGCTTCACAGCCTACACATAATAACTTAACTATAGATAAAGATACCAATATTTTAGATATGGCAGTTTCAAATATTCCAGTAACTTTATTGGAATATTGCCAGTATTTTATGAAATATTTATAGAATATAAATAACAAACAAGTTACAAGAAATAACTAGACATTCTTATACTAGTTGGTGTCAATGGATTCACGAAAAATTTGTGATAATGTTTTCAGTTGAATAAACAAAATTTAATTCATCAAACAAAATCGATGAATTTGCAAAACATTGTTTTGTCTGTATATAATAACATCGTGTAAATTATTTTCATGGTAATTATTGATGTTGCCATGATTTGAATATTAATGTGAACTTCACATAATATTAAAGGAAAGCAAATTTATGCTGCTTACTGTGTCAGTGCAACAAAATAAATAGTCTTTGTTCTTCAAAACATACACACCTAATCAATGTGTAAATTATGGTAGCTACACAAAGATTTAAACTTCCACAGTGACTGGATAGATATCTTCATGTTTTGCAACGTAAAATTGAGTACCTAACAGTAATCCATACTAAAGTTGGCACTTTATAATGTTGCAGTGAATTTATAAAGCGCATTAATTGAGTAAATAGGTAATCAAAGAAAATTTAGAGCAGTGACTTAATTATATGAAATGCAAAAATAGAACTGGTTTGCATTTCGGTTGTAATTTACAACTATGATTAGCGTCATAATTTGAATATCATTTTGAATTTCATGTTGTAATGGCATTACAGTATCTCATGGAACAAAATGCAGTTTTAATGGTATGTTAATTTTGTTCACAGATATTCCTGATACGAGAATGGAACAGGCTCGTATCACACATATAGTTTCATATTGGTAATTCAAGAATGGAATAGGCTTGCAATATGAATAGTTTTCAACCGTATGAATGGAATGGGCATACAGTTTAAAAAAAAAAAAATGGGTCTGCGGAAACGGAATGGATTACGCAGCAATGGATAAATAAATAATAATTTCATTCAAGTATAACAGACTCAACATAAAAAAAAAAACATGTTATCAGCGACAATAGCGGCTGGGTGACACGGCGCGGCCGGGCGATATAGTTCTTCTGTGCGGGCAGCTGAAACGGGTAAAACGGTTTTGGGCGCGGCTGAAACAATAGTGCCGCCAGGCGATAGCGTGTGACTAAGGGACACGACGCGGTTGGGCATCTGGAGCAGTTGGCGCCTGGAGCAAGCTGGACGCCTGAATCAAGCTTGGTGCCTCGAGCAGACTGGGCGCCTGGAGCAGGCTGGGCGCCTAAAGCGTCTGGGTGCCTGGAGCAGCTGGGTGGTGCCTGGAGCAGCTGGATGGTGCTTGGAGCAGCTGGATGGTGCCTGGAGCAGCTGAGTGGTGCCTGGAGCAGCTGGGCGCCTCCAACAAGCTGGGCGCCTACAACAAGATGGGTGCCTCCAACAAGCTGGGTGCCTCCAACAAGCTGGGCGCCTCCAACAAGATGGGTGCCTCCAACAAGCTGGGCGCCTACAACAAGCTGGGCACCTCCAACAAGATCTAGCAGCTGGGTGCCTGTAGCAACTGGGCGCCTGTGACAGCTGGCGCCTGTGGCAGCTGGCGCCCGTGGCAGCTGGCGCCCGTGGCAGCTGGCGCCCGTGGCAGCTGGCGCCCGTGGCAGCTGGCGCCCGTGGCAGCTGGCGCCCGTGGCAGCTGGCGCCCGTGGCAGCTGGCGCCCGTGGCAGCTGGCATCTGTGGCAGCTGGCGCCTGTGGCAGCTGGCGCCTGTGGCAGCTGGCGCCTGTGGCAGCTGGCGCCTGTGGCAGCTGGCGCCTGTGGCAGCTGGCGCCTGTGGCAGCTGGCGCCTGTGGCAGCTGGTGCCTGAGGCAGCTGTGCGTCGATGGCCGGCGGTCATCGGGGCGCCAAAGCGCCACAGCGCTCCAAACAACATCCGAATGTCGCACGGTGACTCACCTCACCGTAGACGGCATTTGGTCTCGACCAGTAAATCACGCGCCGAAACATACAAAAAGTGATTCCAAAAGTGATACCAAAAGTGATACCAAAAGTAATACCAAAAGTGATACCAAAAGTGCTACCAAAAAGTGATACAAAAGTGATGAAATTAGCGAAAGCAATTTTACTAAAAACATTTAAAAATACATACTTAAAGATCTATATTTTATAAGAACGAAATTGCTTTGCATTGCGAATTGATTTCAGCCATATGAATGGAATTGGAATACGGCTAGTAAGAAAAATATATATGTTTGTTGCGATAAAGGAATGGAATACGGAGCAACACAATTGATTTATTTATAAATAATTTGATTGATTCGCAATGTAAAAGTAACCAAATTCAGTGTATTGATAAAATATAAGTTTTTCAAATATAACTTGTATTAAGATGTTATATTTTCACTGTTACATCGATCGATTAATTATAAAATCTATATTATAAGAATGGAATTACTTTGTATTGCAAATCGATTTCTAACAAATGAATGAAATTTAAATACGGCGACTAAGAAAAAGAAATGTTTGCCGCGATAAAGGAATGGAGAACGCAGCAACATAATTGATTTTACCTATAAATTATTTTCAAAGATATTCGATTTGCAATGTAAAAGTAACTAAAAACACTGTATGGATGTGTTTTTCAATATGTTTTGACAGTTTCTGTATATAAGTTTGATGTTTTTCACCATTTAAAGTAGACTATACTCATTGTCATGGTTTTGTTTTCATCAGTTGCATCTTTCTTTCGCTTTTGACTGGCCATGTGTTAGGTTTTCCTGGCAACGTGCATGAGGACATGCACAGGGTCAGGACGGACGAGTGTTAGGTTTTAAGTATTTTAATGGTATTTGTTTTTTAAAAATAAGTATTTAATTTGACTCTGATATTAATCGATTATTTATTTTGATTTGGAGACTTTGATTTGACTACCTAGTCGGTTAAAGGACTACCCGACTTAAAATTGGAAGGGGAAAAAGCATGGCCGTAGAGGAGCGAAAGAAAGTCGGGAGTCTGTTCGGTGAAGCGGTGCGATGTGCACCTCCAGTGTTTACACTGTTACTCTGCCCAAATTCATATAAGTTATATATAAGTGAGATATGGGTTATAAGTGACGTTTAAAGGAAGTACGAAGTGAAACAATAAACCAATGATTTCAAGGATATGGACTTTTTCTTACACGGTCTTATTAAAAATTCACAGGGCAGGCCCATATTCAACAATGACTGACTGACAAATAATAATTACTTTTACTTTACTTAATGCTATGCGATAAGGCCGCCTCTTGTTACACGCTATACTTATAATGTTTTTGTTATCTGTGTTACTTGTGCTCTTTGTGTTAACAATAAAGAATATCTATCTATCTATCTATCTATCTATCTAATGCTATTACAAATTATCTTACAGAATGAATGTTTTTTAAAAAGTTCGTTTGTGAAAATTCCACATCTAATTATAGATATATTATAAATACATCAATTGAACTTACATTACATATTTTTAAGTTCAGTTTAAAAATATATTCACTAGGTAATGTAAATAAGTGGCAGTATATCTGATAGGTGTTTAAGACAACGATTTACAACACAAATCCCTACAGAAAGATCACTTTTGATACATAAAACTATTTTTAAGCAATTATTTTACGATTATTTATGATATGACTGTATGCGCTTGTACACTCAAAAAAAAACGGTCGTCTAAGGTGCTAAATTCCTTTGTCGTTTATTTTTTGTGCTCCTGACGTGGCTTTTGAACGGTACGTTCTAATAAACCTAAACGCCGCATCAGAATCTTTTTTGTCGAACGGTTTTTTGTCACTACGACTAGGTTCCCGAGCACGTGGCGTCTATGATTATTTTTATTTTGTCGCTACGACAAAGTAGTTTGCCACTACGCCATAGGAGGTAGTCACCGTGACAGAGTTCCTTAACGGTAAAATGTGAGCTTGAACGCTGGTCCACAAGCAGCTTTGACACAGTGACAGAGTCTTTTTTTACAAAGTTATTTTCATGTTTGACATGTACGTGGCGTCAAGTTTTATTTTGTTTTAGATGATATGACAAACTAGGTTAGTTGCCATGACAAAATTCGCTAACGGTAAAATGTGAGCTTAAACGCTGGTTCACTAGCAACTTTAACAAAATCATAGAATATTTTTTTCAACAAAATTGTCATTTCTTTATTTGTACGTAGCGTCAAATTTTATTTTAGCTTATTTCCTACGATATAGGAAAGTAGTTACGACGACATTATTAGTTAACGGTAGAATATGAGCTCATACGCTGGTTCACAAGCAACTTCAACAAAATGACAGAATAGTTTTTACGACTATACGTGACTTCAAGTTTTATTTTGATTTAGTAACTACGACTTAGCCGGTAAGTCTCTACGACAAAATTAGCTAACAGGATCGCGTCGAAATTTATTATAATTCAGTAACTATAAGTATGACATATAATACATCGCAAGATTGCAACATATAGATAGTCGTCTTCTACTTTCATGACGTCATAACTACCCCTTCCATATACTCAGGAAGTGACAACTACATTTTTCGTTTCCAGAAGAACTTTTTAAACACACATTTATACTAGTTGTCGGTATGGTTGAAAGAAAATTGTCCATATCTACCTAAACGCTTTGACAGCTACATTCAGATCGGCGCGCTATCCGCGCCTTCTCAAATGAATGTAGCCTCGTTGTTTATTTCTCGATTGGTACAATTTATATGTTATTTGAATCCTTATAGATGTAGCTCTATGCATACATATAATTTCAATATTCTCAACTGTTAGTGTGCCGGTTACCGGTTACCGTACCTATGCGCTGGGGCGAGAAACTGAGGATTCTGTATGGAGCACCTCCAAAGTATTCGTTATTCTGTGATTCAACAGAAGCCTTTCAAAAATAAGTCGGTATGGTCATACCATAGCTTAAATGTACCTATAGAAACTTGAAAAAGTTCTAGCAGCATAAGCAATGCTTAAATACCTATAGATAATTAAAAAATATTTTCACTAAGGCCTTTGTACTACTGTCAACGCTCCAAAGTGAAAACGTCCTTGGCCCTCAACAAATGCCGTCGCCAGAGGCCGCCTGTGTTTTGCAATGTTGCCATTATAGCCAAATTCCTCTCTTTCTAAGGAGAAATGACGACTTGATTAAACAAAATCGATCGGATCCTGAATTAATGCTATGATACTTGTTAACTTAAAATTACACGATCATAAGTAAACAATTATTTGCAGTAAAATGATTGTAAATAAAAGTAAATTTATTGTTTTGTTGTTAATGTATTTTACTAGTCAAGTGGTTCGCCACGAATCTGACATAAATAATGAAAGTGTTTTTCCTTGTATACTTTAGTATACTATTACAATTACATATCTTAATTAAATTTTTCATCGTAAGCTTTGGAATTAAAAGGGGACAGGACGTTACCTTTTTTGCAGTTTGTTGCATATCTAACTAAGAAAAGTATCCATTTAAACAAAATAAAAAAAAAAACAGTGATAATCAAAGGTATTTAATGGGTCATATTAATTTGTTTTTAACCAAAAATTTTACGTAACCCTAAACCATTAACCCCAATCTACTGCCTTAGCAAAATCTACGGCAATTTGCAAAGATCGCATTTTGCAAAGTGCCAAAGCCAAAAATTTTAAAAATAAAATGCGCAATCTCAGACAAGGGAATCCCCATTGGTTGGTTTTATGACTTAGCTTAGGACTTTAACCGCTAGTGTCAAATTATTTGTACTGAATTTCGAAAGTTCCTTCTCGCTGCCATTAATAAATAATACTAATAACTTAGACTTTTGAATATTGTTGTTCCAACCGAAGAAATGTTCACTAAAATAAAAGATAAAAAAATACTAACTGAATAAAAATTAAAAATTATTATGTCTGTGGAGAGTATGGGAGAGTATGTGTAGAGATGTATTTGGGTAAATAAGGTTAATTATTTATTGTTGATTTTTGTGTTTTTTTTTTTTTTTATTAAAGTGATAATAAAAATTAAAAAGAAACATGTTTTATTTTATTTATTTACTACGGCAGCCGAAGATAGCTTTTCTTTACAAACACGGAAATTTCCCTTACCAAACACGGCAGTCAAAAATTAGTCGTTGGCAACACTGCCTCTGCCAATCCATCTGCCATTTTTCTCCGGTCCGGCCGCGGCGCAAACGCAACTGTGTTGTAAGGCGATTTCGACAGTTTTTGTTTGTGCTAGATCAATTCAGTGTGTCTGTGTGTGTGTCTGTCTATCTGTTTTTATATCTAATTAATTATTAAAAAAGACCAAGGATCTTATAATGGGAGGATAGACAATGGCTATACAATATAGCGTGTATCGTAATGGACTAGCATAAACTTACATTTTCGGCAAAAAAAAAAAAAAAAAAATGCTATGCACAGCGCCAGATGCACACTTTTGTATGGCCATTGGCAATCCTCTCTTCATATGATCTTTGATAAGACTAAGGGGCTCGAATATTTTTCTATGGAAGCTGGCATATCCGCCCGCTAGTTTTTTAAGTTTTCGCGCACGATGATAATGGTATACTACTTTCAACATGTAATTATTAAAAGTTGTTTATAATGATAAGTACTTTGAGCCCCTTTCAGCTTAGCATAGCCTTTACGTATAACCCAGTATAAGTAAGACCAATTACTCTATCTTTCGTTAATTTGTATTTGTAATAAAACTATCTTAATCGTTTTGCTGATTTTAATTTCTTTTCTAGTTTTGACATTCCACAAAGTAACCATGACGATGGCATCCTGGGGTTTTCAGATGAAAAGCCACATACTCCTCTATGAAGCTGTCCAAATCCACGTCGAGAGGGTTATCGTAGGTGCCATCAGACTGGGTGTTGCTGTCTCTACGTACACTGGGTGTTGTCACTGCGGCAGTGTAAGTTGTTCCAACGTCTACAGTGTGCCGTCACTGTGACAGTGTTTTGTTGTCCCTATGCCCTAGGTCCACGGCGTGATGTCACTCTGACAGTGTATTGCTGTCTCGACGTCTATATTAAAACGCCTCTTCTGCTACGAAGGTATTTTGTTTTTGCATTTCACCAAACTATGACTTAGATTCAACGTAAATGCCGCCCAACCCACATCCCGCAAAGGCGGGGTGCGCAGGTGCGCAGGAAACATTATTATTGGCCTCTGTGCCCAAAGGGCTGTACAGAGAGCAGAGACCCGTAATGATGCTTCATATCGTATCTGCGCACCTCACCTTAGATATATGTGGGGACTTAGCACTTACGTTGTTGCTAAGTCATAGTTTGGGTAAACGCAAAAACAAAATACTTTTGTGGCAGAGACGTATTTATTACCTAAGACGTCGAAACAGTAAAACACTGTCACAGGGACAACACACCGTAGACGTAGAGACAGCATACATTGTCACAGCGACAACGCTCAGTAGGCATAGGGACAGCAAAACACTGTCACAGAGATAATACACCGTAGACGTAGGGACAGCATACATTGTCACAGCGACAACGCCCAGTAGGCATAGGGACAGTAAAACACTATCACAGAGACAATACACCGTAGACGTAGGGACAGCATACATTGTCACAGCGACAACGCCCAGTAGGCATAGGGACAGCAAAACACTGTCACAGGGACAACACATCGTAGACGCAGGGACAGCATACATTGTCACAGCGTCAACATCCAGTGGACGTAGGGACAGTTAAACACTATCACAGTGACAACAGACATCATACACGTCGTAGACGTTGGAACAGCATACACTGTCACAGTGACAATACCCAGAAGATGAAGGGACAACATACAGTAGACAAACGAACAATATTTTTTAAATATTGGGACAAAGTTGTATTGTCAAAATGACACAGCCTTGACGTGAGACAGCATACTCTGTCACAGTGACAACGCAACGTTGACAAATAAACAATATACCATTGAACATGGTGACATTTTATATTTTAAAAGTAACAATGCCTTAACGTGGGGTCAAAGCAAAGTGGTCAAAATGACAACATGCCAAAAACGTAGTGTGATAGTACCTTTGTAATAGCGACTTATCATAGGGACAGTTAGCGTTGTCATATCTACAATGTTTGTGATAGTTTCAAACCTCAAAGGGGGCTAATACGGGGCAACAAAAAATGTTTATAAGTTCCTTTGTCATTGATATTTTCAAGCGTCTAAATTTGTGCAGTCGCTGTGTTCAGTTTCCTTAGTATAATCTCCCATTTGATAAGGGATTTTTGTCGCCGCGTCTAGAAATTTTTTAGAGTGTAGTAGTAAGTATTATGAGAGTGAAATTTGGAACACAATTTTAAATACCAGAGTTATTTAGACCAAGCCGCAAATCTGCCAAAAACGCATGAATCGAAATCTAAGCCTTAGAAAATGTATTTCGTGCAATTTCTTTTTTAGTCAGGTTTTCTGGTTTTTCCAGTATATTAAATGTACTGTATATAAATACACTAGTTGTATATATATAATAAACATACTGATAGGTATATTATTTAAAATAAATGTGTATTTAGGATAATATTAAATTCGTATCATATTGTGTGATAATCATCATCATCATCTCTTCGGCGTATAATATCTAAGGGAATTTTAGTAGTGCCTATTCACTCATACTGTACCTACCATGCATGACCGTAATAGGAACAGACAAAAAGATAATCTTTGAGATATTTAAGATATTGTAAGTATAAGACTATGTCCACTAGATCGTTCCGTCACCGACCAGGTGCCTTATTGTGTAAGCGCTCTGACTTTCGGCTTCGCTTTTTCTCCCGCTCGCTCTCGTGGCGTGAGTAACTGACGCGAGCAGGAGAAAAATCCAAGCCGAACGTCAGAGCGCTTACCCAATAAGGCCCCAGCACGCGTTTCGGCAGCGGCAAAATATTCACGATAGTCCTGAGTCAATCACGATTGATCGGGTCGTTTTGATTGGGTTATGAGCTGCAGGAGAGTGATTCGATCATTCATCCCGATCACTTACATGCCACTGGATTACCTACAACATGTCGGTCGCGCTGTTTGATTGACTCACACCCGTTATGATGAGTAGTTGCCAAATTAATTTAGACTTTAAGCCATATGAAATAGGATAGGTATCTTTTTCTTTGTACATATGAAGTCGTCAAATAGAATCAAGTAGATTAAACGACACGAACTGTACGGATGCACACGATCAAAATGACACGAACTTAACAGACGCGCATTTGCCTCGATCAAACGACACGAACGTTACAATAGCTCAGTCAGCTCGATCAAATGATCGAGTTAATTTACACCGGTCGTTTCAGTAGTGGGTCGGTCGCGACCCGGGTGGTGAAAATACGATTGATCAACACAACACTAATTCTCTACGACTAACAATAGTCCATGTACGCGAGTACGCGATGTTATGTCGTGTTGTAGTGCGCACAGTACAGCGTTTCGTGCTATTTTCCGTGCCTGATACGTTCCTACCACTGTCATGGTATGGTAAGTTATAGTTGAAAAACTGGACTCTAGTTTCACCAGCAAAGGCAGCACGCAGCCACTCGGGACTAACTAGGTCTGTAACGAGCTCCACGCCTGTGTACTTACGCGTCTAGCTCACATTCTGCTTGTTAACCGCTGCTTAGGTCACGAGGAGTTCTTTTTAATAAGTATATGTAGTGAAATTCACTTTTGATTGCTTTAATTTATGTCACTTTCTACGAAAAAAATCGGATAAGAACTACGTAGGTAACAGTTCTGATTTATATTAATAGTAAAATTTCGTTAAAGAATAGTAATGCAAAAAAGGCCTCTTTTGAAGCGAAACTTCTAGTGCGACTTCCAACAAGATTGCGTTAAACGTTTAACGCTATGGAAGGGTTATGAAAGCACTGTTGCGTCGCAGTTTTACTTATTCCGCGCGGAGGGACTCCACTTGCATTTTCATTTTAGACTTTATTTTTTTAGTTTGCGTTTGACCTGCCTAATTATCTCCTGCCTATATAATGTTAAGCAGATATTCTGCGGCCTAGTATGTAGCTATTTATCATACCTATTTATTCGGGATTTAAAGACTTAGGTAAGCTATTGTTATGCTACTTATGATGATGTAATGAAATATTTTAAACGAGTAAAATCTCAGTAAAAGTAAACCACACCAGATAAACGCGTGACGTCTTTTCGTCCGACATACCTCAGTGCCTCATGACGAGAGTATTCGACAGTTGTATGTTGCCAGTGATGATACCTATATGGAACTGAAACGTGGTCTTTTGCTGCGAGCCTTATACTTTGACTGCCTCGGTAGCTCAGTGGTTAGTGAACCTGACTTCTGGATCAAAGAGGCGTGGGTTCGATCCCCACCCAGGGCCTGCATTTATGTGACGTACATTGGTGTTTGCTCTGTGTCTGGGTGTTGTTTAGGTACTGTCTATATGAGTATGTATTTAAAAATATGCAGTATATCAGTCTCTGGCAGCCATATCACAAGTTTTGTTTAGTTTGGGGTCAGAGACCGTCCCCTAATATATATTTATTTATTATGAAAAGCTCATGACAAGCCAACATACTATGGAGAGGGCTGTGCCTGGAGTCTCCTGCGATATCGAATCAGGAAAGAGGAAACTCGCAGACGGTCCAAAGTTACCGACATAGTCCAGCGGATTAACAAGTTGAAATGGCAGTGAGCCGGGAAGATAGTTCGGAACGTCCGGCAAGACCAACTAGGTGAACCGACGATACAATGAAGACCGGGAACACAGGTCACTAAACCGGGCTTATTTGAAATTCATAGGAAATTACTATGGACATGGACTTCCTTCAGCTGACAATGACGATGACGAGATACAATTAGTTCAGTGAGCAGACATCCATTTCAATGTTTATGTTGCATTTATAATTTCAAAGACCTTTGATCACGACCGTGCTAAAAGCGTAGGCGTCTACGTAGATATGAAAACACAATGGCTGCTACGCCACAGACTGCTACGGCGTAGGTGTCTACGCAATATCGTAATTATAAATGAAAATGTTCGTTATTTGTGTTTGCGGTTGTATATTTTTACTCGAATTCATACTTGTTTAGTGGATTTTAATTTAAAAGTATAATTTGTGTGTATGCTTGTACGTAAAGTAAGTTTTTGTAGGAGGGATAGCTGGCTCTAGTATCAGATTTTGTAAGCCGCCTAAAGGCCTGCGATGTGGTGGAACGGTTAAAACAACCATTATATCTATACATGTTAGTTGAAATATTATTAAATAACTTGACAAAACATTTTCATGTAAAATTTTGAAAAATCGAGGTCATCATTATGGTTCACACTGTCAAAAAAATAATTTTTAGACGTTATCTAAAGCAAAGGTTTTAACTCTACTCGTCCTGACTCCATATGCTTTAACGAATTACATTTCACCATTCAACCTTGTAACGATATGTCAACAATTATTTGTTCAAATATTTTAGGACAAGTTTTAATGCCGAAAATCAATGAAATTATAAATAAATAAATATTAGTGCAAACTATGCAAAACTTGTGGCTTCCAGATACTCATATGTTACATAAACATATTTAACATACTTATATGGATAATAACAATAAACATCCAAATACAGAGCAAACACCTGTGTTCAGCACGTAAAATAAATTCATACCTTTTGTGGGAATCAACTCTACACTTCTTTGTCCCAAGAGTCAGAGTCACTAACAACCGAGCCGCTCAGGCAAACTGTACAAAATCATTGCTCAAAATGGAAATGTGGTATGCCATACCATAATTTTGTATTATATATGCATGTTCAGCTGGTTTTTGTGTCAAATAAATTCTCATTTCACTTTCATTTCAAAAACGTTCTGCTCTAGCATAAACACACTGATCTAGAGACTTCGTTGTAATATATTTTCATTATAATATTTCATCACATCGCAAAATTCATCGTAAAATTTGGGGTTCCAGCATCAAATATGAGGTTTTTCGGAGGGCGCTCTTATCTTACGTTATATTGTTTAGTCAGCGTTTCCCGACGGTTATTGTGAACATAAAATGGACCTTAAGGTGCCCTTTAGGCGACCGTCTAAAAGGTTGCTAACTTATGCAAAACTTTTAAAGCTGTTCTTTATTGAATTTCGCCAAAAAAATAAAACGAATATAAATTGAATAATTATTTTTCAAAAAAAATGGTAAAACCGCCTTCCATCGTGTACAAAATTCGAATATTTCACTCGAAATGTTAACATTATTCTTGATTTATCAAAAATGGCTCAGCCGATATCTGTAAAATTTAAATGAAACTATTTTGGGAGTATACCCTTTCGAATTAAAAAGTAATTTTTCGATTCGGTTCACGATTGGCGAAATTATCGATGTTCATCGTGTACTAAATTCGGATATTTCGCTCGAATTCCTTACATTTTTGTTGTTTTTTTTCAAAAACGGCTCAGCCGATTTCTGTAAAATTTAAATGCGCCTACTTCGGGAGTATATCCTTTCGAACTAAAAAAATTTTTTCGATTCGGTTTACAATTGGCGAAATTATCGATGAACATACACAAAAAAAAATATATACCTACATACGTACGAACAAAGAACCTCCTCCTTTTTGGAAGTCGGTTAAAAATAAAAATAAATTGAAATAAGATTTTTTTAGTTATTATTTTCAATTAATTTTATTATGAATAAATGAATATTACTATTCAGCAGTGGACAACCTACTGCTGAAATAATGACGTTGATGGGGAAAAATAGGTTTTAATGTGCCTTTTACACGACCGTTTCCAAAGGTTCTAACTTATGCAAAAGTTTTAAGCTGTAATTCTTATAGAAACAGAACTATGCTTAAAGTTATTCTGCGCTGGAGAAAATTAATAAAATACATTTGGAAACTTTTATATTGGGTCGGCAATTGCTTAATAATTTTCGTTTTATGAACGTTTCGTGTATTAAGTTTGTGATATGAATTTTAATATATTTGTGTTCATATTGCAAAGTATTTATACGACTAAAACGAATTATCACTTTATTGTAAGTCTCTGGAGTACTGAATTTTGTTTAAAGTATGAATTTAGTAAATTATAAATAAACTACTTTTCCAGTTAAAAGACTCACTCCATATATTTATAATTATTTTTAAGTGTCAGGTGGATAGCCCTGGTGCCTTTGTTTTGAAGCCATCTAAATTTGATAGGTAGCCTCTGACATGGATTAATATCTAGTTAGAAAACTACAAAGCCATAAGAGATAACTTTTGATTGAATAATGCAACCAGTGCCTAATAGTACCCTACAGTGAATTTTTATTCAGTTCATGTAAACAAAGTTCTCAATTTATCATTATTTTCCAGTATAACTTATAAGTAATTAAATTATGACGTTACACATTAAGCCCGATTACAGAGGCGCCAGCGTAAATTTAATAGCAACGTAAAAACCTTTCTCTATATCGAATGCCTAAAGTGAAAAAAAAAACAGAACCATGCTATTTAAATAATATAATTACGATGGGGCCTCTGTTATCGGGCTTATTATAAAGTGCAATGAAATTGTTCACGAAATTGTAACTGTGAAGCGATAAGCTACTAGAAGACAGGCTTTTGCCTAGTTTGGTAGATAGAGCCCACATAATTCTATGAGTAACTGTATTGTGTGATAGTAATTTTGAATGTTTACTTGACTGTAATAACTGTAAATTGTACAAATATTCAATACTACATAGCAAATCAGATAAACCAGCTCACCGGGTATGCCCTTCATTCGGATGTATCCGTGTCATTCGACATTGAATCGGGCACAGAGGACAGAGATCAGCGTGGCGTCATACAATATGAATGGCTTCGTAACCCATGAACCTTGGACACGTGGACGTACCATGCAGCCTTGGGTTTGTTTTTAATAACACCGAAACATTGACGCTTATTAAAAACAGGAGCCTGATTTTTGAAACAATACAAGTTCGCATTTACAAAGCTCGCAGAGGGTTACTTGCTATGCTCGCCCGTTCGCACAAGCATAGTTTTTACAAGGTTTTATATGTATGTATGTAAGTTCAGGTAGAATCTTGCATGTTAAATTTGGCAAACTCCCCGGTTTCCAATTAAGCTGAAATTTTGCACGCATGTGTATATCGCGTGATAATGCAATAATATGGTACCACGAAGCTGATCCGATGATGGAATCGGAAGCAGGCCATAGGAACTCTTGTACTAAACAAGAAATACCAGTCGTGTTTGGGCTCGTTTTACTTGTCTTGGCTAGCACTCTGCTACTACATGATATCCAGGACCTCAAAAGCTTGTATTTTTAAAAAGTTATATTTATTCAATTATTCATTTAATGTCTGCTTCTTCTATTATTTGGCTACGTGACGATTTATGCATACTTTCAGCCGTTTTATGATTAAATTATAGAGCCAGGTGTTGTCTTGCCTGAAAATAATTAATAGCATACTGTGAATAAAGTCTTAAAGTATATATCTCAGTATTTGACCACATGTTTACTTTATAAAAACACCAAGTCAAGCCTTTTGCTTAGTGCCAACTTCATCATCATCATTTCAGCCTCAAAAGATTTCCAAAAAAACGTCTATTATAAACTTGCATCTATTTTGTGTTGAAGTAGATCTTTATCATTTACTTACATATTTATCTTTACTTGCAACTAAGTTTTTTTATTTATAAAGTATTTTTACGTATATGTAGGTATCCAATATTTTAATAAAGTATCCATTCAAATTTTGAGCAAAAAAGTAAGTCTAAAAGTACAAAGTGGTTTAAACGTTGGCTTTTCCACCACCCTAAATATAAGACTTGGCCCACGTATATTTCATCGCGCTGTCTAAAGTATTGATCCTCCCGTCGGTTGCAGAGCTGAAACTTTCGGATAGAAATAGGCGCCGTTCATTGACACGAGTCACCCGAGCCGCTCTATAAGTAGGAGAATCAAGATTACCTAATTCGGACCTTTGTAAACCGGTCCTAACTTAGCAGGCTTTGGGAAGTCAATTAAATATGTCACAACGCATTCTAGCTTGAGAGAAATTTTAGCTCCAGAAGTGACTTAACTGTTGCTGTTATGTAAGCTTATGAGAGAACAAAGTTAATATTTAATAAACTGTCTTTTTCACGCATGATATTCATGATTTTCGACGTAAGGTAGCGTGTTTATCGGCCTTTTACCGGATTCAGTTCCGTGAGTGCGCCCAAGAGTTGCATAATCTGGTACCACCTGCCCCTTTCTTCTATCGTACGGCTAGACAGACGCGACCAAAGCGCCACCCTTTATGGTGGACATCCCGTGCGTTAGAACCAAGCGTTTTGAATCCTCATTCCTCATACGAACAGCCAGAATGTGGAATGCTTTGCCTGGGTCTGTCTTCACGCTAAAGTACGACGTGGGTGTCTTCAAATCCCGAGTAAATAGGTATCTTCTAGGTAAGCGTGCTACATCCTAGACCGCATATCTGCTCAACATCAGGCAGTATGTAGTCAAACGCAAACCTTAATGGAATAAAAAAATTGATTCATCTGAGCCGCTCTACAAGTAAGAGAATCAAGATTACCTAATTCGGACCTTTGTAAACCGGTCCTTACTTAGCAGGCTTGGGGAAGTCAATTAAATATGTTACAACGCGTTCTAGCTTGCGAGAAAATTGAGCTCCAGAAGTGACTTAATGTTGCTGTTATGTAAGCTTAAGAAAATACCAAGTTAATATTCGATAAACTGTCTTTTTCACGCATGATTTACGCAACGAGTCTGTACATTTTCTATAGGTTTCATTTCGGAGAGTGTGCATCTGCTGTAACTTTCAAAATGTGACGTTTATTGACACGTCTCATCCAGCCCGCTCTATGAGTAGGAGATTCAAGATTACCTAATTCGGACCTTTGTAAACCGGCTCTTACTTAGGACTTTTTAGGACTTACTTATGTTATGTCACGTTTTAGCTAGAGAGAAAATCAAGTTCAAGGAATGATTAAATGTTGCTGTCACAAGTGCCCCTTTAAAAAAAGTAAGTTCGTATAGGCCGGGTGGCTAGCCCTGGTGTCAGAGTTTTTAGGCCGCCGTTTTTTTTTTTGTTTTTTTTTTTTTTTAGATTTAGTGCCCCTTTGTAAGTGATATGTTAACAAGTTTGAGATCCTAATTTAGCTTACAAAAATATTTTTCCGTGTTTGGGTGTTTTCAATTACCTGAAATTGTGACTTCAAAATACACTAAGATGTTATCAAATTACAAAAAACATAGATCAACATCGCTCTATTCATTTAAAAGATACGATATCACAGCAGATTGATATATCAGTCACAGTTATATTCAAATTCTGTTACATAGGTACACTGGTACACAGATACGCAAGAAAATAAGAATTTTCAAAAAAATTTTTTTACTTATAAAATCACTATTGTTTTTTTTTAACGCAAATAAGTCCGCGTTTGACCACCAGCTCGCCTGATGGTAAGCAACGTTGTGGTCGAAGATGAAGCACGCAGACCTAGAAGATACCTATTCACTCTGACCTTGAAAAGCTTTAGATTATATTTCTTAGGAAACAGGAAAGCAGGAGGACTGTTCCATTCCCTGGCGGTACGAATCAGAAATTAAAGAAAAAGTAATGTATGTTTTGCCTTAATGAAGATTTAGGCAACACATGTAGTACTTTTTCTTCTCACAGATAGACCCACAAAATATACTACTATTCTTTCTAACACAGTGGGCTAAACATCTGAACTGGTTCACAAAGAAAAAAAATATTTTCTTGCCAGCGACACTTGATTTTCGTATTCTATTACACGAGGCACCACTTCAATAGGGAAAACACATAGTTGTATTTACTTCAGTCAAAACAAAACTAGAAAATACTCATTAGGCTGTATCAGTTACGATAAGCCAAATGAAACTCAGAGGCGCGCTCGTTGTCACTGCACTAGGGAGCATTCTGACGTAGGGTTGGTATGAAAGATATTTTGTATAAGAGAACATAAGGGATATCTAATACTCTAATATTTTGACAACAAATAACATTAAAGTATTTTTACAAGCATTTATTTTGTTTCACCTGTTCCTTTGTCTGTCTGTCGGTCTGTAATCAAATCTTGCAAGTTAAATTTGATCCACTTCCCGGTTACCAATTGAGCTGAAATTTTGCATACATGTGTAAATCATGTGATAATGCAATATTATGATGACATAGTGCTGATTTGATGATGGAGCTGGAAGGTGGCCAAAGGAACTTAGCAATGAAACGACACATCCTCATCGAGCTTGGGTTCATTTTGAATGGGCTTAGCGAGTAATTTGTCTTTCAATGTTAACCAGGGTCTGATGATGGAGCTGGAAGGTGGTCATAGGAACTCTGTAATGAAACTTCGCAAGTCTATCGAGTTTCGGATAATTTGATTCGCTTTGGCGAGTACTTGTTCAGTAACAGCATTTAAAAAAAAAAGTTTATTTCTTAATATAATACTTCTTGTTATATAAATAAAAACACCTCGTAGGCAACGAGTTGCGAACATTGGTTGCGTACGCGGCCGAAAGTACAATCATAAACAGTTCAATATTACGTCAACGAACATTACTGATGGGACAAGGACATTCTTGAAGAAAGACGATTTTTCCAATTGTACTACATGATGAAAAAACTACACTATATATCTAAAACTGATAGATTCAAATCTTTTCCGCCAGAACAGGAGATAGTATTGAAGATCTGGATTAGTGTGCAAACGGGATAGTGTAGTCGATAGTCGTTTTTATCGGTTCGAAAAATTGAGCTCCAGGTCTACAAATTTTAGTTAGACCAGCGTGGAGAATATATTAATGTACTATTTGGAACCGAGCTGCCAACTGAAACTGCCGACAGCACGTGCAGCGGCTGATACAAACTAGTAGTGTTGCTGTGGCCGCTTTTTTTATTTATTTCTTGTAATCAACAGCGTTACAATACATGATTATCTTACTAATATATAAAACACAAATAAGGCCAAAAAGATTACAATAATTTATCATACAAATAAATTATAATTTTACTAACAACATCCCAATAAAATCCGAATAAAAGTGCATACAAAGATTATTTAAAGTGTGTGTTTGTGTGTGTGTGTGTGTGTGTGTATGAGTAACACTGCAATACCATTAGTGGTCCAAGTTGA
Source organism: Hypomecis atomaria (assembly GCA_964007245.1). Classification (NCBI taxonomy): domain Eukaryota; kingdom Metazoa; phylum Arthropoda; class Insecta; order Lepidoptera; family Geometridae; genus Hypomecis; species Hypomecis atomaria. Next base: position 18,482,446 of record OZ023293.1, read on the forward strand.
GCAGTGAACAATTAAAAAGGCCCGTGCAGTATTATAAACGACTGAGATGATGATGATGATGATAGTAGTCCGATTGGCAACCCTATTCCGGGGTGATTTAATAAATATTCAAATAAAGGAAGAGGTCGCGTCTGACCGCTTTTTGTGGATTAAACCCTCGAAACGTTTAGACGGAAATATACCTAATCAAACCGCTGTAAGAACGAATTTGGAATGAACGGCGGAGGGGAAATATTGACGGTAGGTTTTGTGGCTGAGCTGCGGATTGGTGCGCTGTATTTTACTTTTTTGGTGGGAATTACAATTATTTAGAACATTTTTTTTGTATGAATACCTGTGGAAAAAATCTAGAGTATTTAAAATATAAGTATTGAAAATAGAAGCTGTTGTCACTTTATTCGGTTTTGCTCGCGACATTGCCCGCATAATAGTTTTATTTTTGAGCAGTTGTTACATAGAAACTTTTTTTTTTCGGAATTTAAAGTAGCTTACATTACGATCTTTGCCATGCAAATAAATCAAGTCTATTTGTTGCACTTTCCCTAAATGAAAATGTAAAAAACACACTTTCCGTTTTATAATATTAGTAAGAAAGAATAAATTTGAGTACTTAAAGCTAAGATTTAGAGCTCAAAACTAATAGCTGATTTACTTGCAATTATAAATGTTCTATTCTAATTTTTCAAGCCTACAAAAACAAACTAAATTAAGATCAATATTTCAATCTAAATTGATACCACATCAAGCTCTGATTCGATCAAAATACCGCCCACTAATGTTATTAGCTGGTACACGTGTCTCATTCAATTGGCGGTGCCCTGCTTGAATGCCTGGATTACTGGATGATTACAGATTGATTCGATTACCGTATTACTCTGATTTGTGTACATAATGGGTTAAAACCAGAATAAGCTTTGATTGAACTGTCAATAGATAGAGAGGAACCTAAACCACAACAAGAATTATGAATGTTTTTTTTACATTGCTAAAACGCTGATTGCTGGTAATTGGCTTAAAAAGAAATTGATAGGTACACATATATAGGTACACATATTGTACATCATCATCAGCCTGTGTCGACCTACTGCTGGATATTCCCTATCTTGGGCCAATCTCATCCACGCTTGACCAGCGAAACGTCTGATGTCGTCGACCCATCGGGCTGGTGGTCTGCCTTTAGAACGCTTATCTGTTATTGGGAGCCATCCACATATTGTACACACTCTTAGAAATAAACAGATCTCTCTATGTTGCTTACATTCAATTCATGGTCAAATACATCAAGGACATTTTCCAGTCTATGGTACAGTAATAAAAAATAGAAATATACCACCACAGACATCTGTAAATTATTAGTACCTACAATTTTTGTACGCAATAAGAAACGTTGACTGAGATTAGAGACTGTTTAAACATTTTATAGATTTAAACAGTATCTAATTTTTTAATTAGATAACTTTAGATATAGAATATTTTAGTTTAGATAGGATAATTTAGTTCAGATAGGTTTATTTAAGTTTGGATTACTTATTTTAGTTTAGATAGGTTATTTAAGTTTTTATTTTTATAAGAAACAATGAATAAAAATGTCAGAAAAAAATAAAACAAAAGTAAGCTGTAGTCCTTAATGAAAGTGATTAATATTCCATTATTTGATTATGAAATTGTACAAAAGATTGGAACTAGAAATTGCATGAAGAATTTCGTTAATGTTGTAATGATAGCAACATTAGAATATTTTTGAATTGTTCTGAGAATGTATTGATTAAAAGAAAAATATTTTTTTATAATGACACCACAGACAATCAATCACATTACGTTTTGATGGGATTGGTTTATCTTACATTCAAATCACGATTTCACGAAAAATAAAACTTTGATATTTCTTTGAGCCAAAATAAATAACTGGTTGTAAAGAGTACTTTATCAAATTGTGTGTATCCCTACCCTTACTTGATATTATAGATCTGAAAGTGTATTTGTTTGTTTGTAACTCATAAACGCAGCAATAGAGTACCTAATAAGGATAGACTTGATTTTAGGCATCTATAAAGTTCAAAGGCTCAGACCAAATAAAAAAATCAAGACAGAATGTTATGAACAAACAAGTCAGGCAGCAAAACCATGCCTCGCCGTGTACAGCCGTGTGCTCGAACTATGGCGGCGCAACACTGACGCACTCACCACATGTATAAAAAACCGACCTCGCTTGACTGTTCAACGACGTTCTGTCTTGATTTTTAGGGTTCCATACTCAAAGGGTAAAAACGGGACCCTATTATTAAGATTCCGCTGTCCGTCTGTCTGTCTCCAGGCTGTATCTCATGAACCGTTATAGCTAGAAAGCTGAAATTTTCACAAATGATGCCGCTATAACATCAAATGCTAAAAATAGAAAAAAATAATATTTAAGGAAGCCTCCTTTTCAAGAAAAAAACAGTTTTGTTGCAAGGGGTACAACAAAACTGATTTTTTGGCCGTTTTTCGCACGATACTAATAATGGTAATAGGTGGATGCTTGAAATATTCACAAAATATTTAGCTGCATGCTTACTTTAATAACAAATAATTAAATAAAAATAAATATTTTAGGGGGGCTCCCATACAGTACGGAATCCTTCGTGCGCGAGTCCGACTCGTACTTGGCAGATTTTTTATTTGGTCTGAGTTCAAAGGTTTGAAATAGTTAATGGGATATCATAAAAATGATAAAAAAAACGCTAACGAAGCCAGACAAACGCTGGTATCTGAAATTATTATAGTTAAAAGAAATTCTGAAATTTGTCACATAAAATCTTTACATTCTATAAAGCTACCAAGAACATTAGAATTAATTCAAATCCCCAGTAATGACGAGACAGTATTAGTCAGTTTACATAACATTTAATTAGATTTTAAGAGGCATGTTCTACTAATTATTCTGTATTGACATTCTCCATCTCCTTTGAGACAAAGGAGTAGCTATAATCTTATGCGTTTACAACAAATGTGTTTTGTCGGGGTAACCTTCAGTTGATAGGGGTAGGTATATGTCTTACCGTTTATTTATAATTATTTTTAAACAATTACCTACATAAATAGTTTTTTTAAGATTCATTTTTGAGAAACATACCTAGATTAAATTCTCCGATAATATAAAGTGTTTTGATAAGGCATTTGGTTTTTAACTTAAACTAGAATAGGTTGAAAAGCAAGCACTAGAAAAAAAAAAACAATTTGTTTTAAGCGTGTCTCAAGACGACTTGTACTCTACAGGGTTCACTAGATAATGGTAATGATAAATTTAGGTACAGACAGTACAATTATATTTATAAACATTTGTGAATTAATTATTATTCACTGGTATGATAACAGAACAGTAAATAATATAATTATTTTTTGCAAAAATAGCATGACCGACTTCACCCGGGTACAGAATTCGCGAATATTTCGCACGGATCGATGTAGCACTTTTTACATTATTGTTGATTTATCAAAAATGGCTCAACCGATTTCGATAAAATTTAAATGAGAGCAACTTCAAAGTATACTCTTTCTAATAAAAATAGAATAATTAAAATCGGACTACTATGAAAAAAGTTATGCGTGGTTATACATAAAATATGTATATATTGTACGCGTCGATGAGTACCTCCTTCGGTTCGTCGGTCAAAAATGTAAATGAAAGACGCATAACAGACTGACCCTAGAAGAATTTCTTTCTGACTGAGGTTTAGAACAAGGTAAAGCAGGTATTTTCGTTCTAAAACAATGAAAAATCGTTACCCATTTCTCAATTTATCTTTACATCTATCTTGCCCATCTGCTAACAGAGCATTGCAATCAATCCAACGCAGTGCCTAATTGGGCGGGCGGCAGAATGATCGAAACTTCCGGCGCGAGCTGCCGATATCCTGGCGGTTCTGACTCATTTCTCAGCTTCCGGTGGAGTTATTGACGACTGGTATGAATTGATCTGTTTGTGGAATCCTGTTCAAATTAAGTACTGTACCAACCTTTTTAATAGTCTACTGCAGGACGTAGGCCTACCCACGAAGAATGATTGGGCCTTATCCCAATCGCTGGCCCAGTGCGGGTTGGTGGATTCACACACGCCATCGAATTTCTTCTACGGATGTATGCAGGTTGCCTCTCGATGTTTCCCTTCACCGAAAAGCCAGTGGTGTAAAATTCCGTACGTAAGTTCCGAAAAACTCATTAGTACGAGACTGGGATTTGAACCCACAGCCTCACGATTGTAAGGTCAATGTCATTACCACTAGACCACCACGGCGGTAGTCAAATTAGGTAGCTAACTTTTAACTAGGGATGTAACGATTCCGATATATCGGCCGATTAATCGGCAGGACCGATATATCAGAATCGCCGATTATATACAGCTGATATCTAGAGTTTGGGAAACGCGCGAAACGAAAAACGCACGCGTTGTGTATCATACAAAATGATTTGCGTAACAGATATCTGCTAATGCAAAAAGTAAACTTTAATTGTTGACTGTATTTTACTTTTGTATTGGTTTACTTTACCACATTGTGTAACAATTACTTTCTTAATTAGCGCTTTGAATGCTTGATAATATTTTTGATTATTTATTTATTTCATATAAATAATTTTTTTTCTGAATTTTGATTTGACATTTTGGTTTTCAATATTTTCAAGGTTAAGACTCTGATAAATGATGGTACCTACTTGTACTTGGTAGCTTCTTTGCATAATTAAGAAAATTATTCATTATGTATTTGTTCCTTTTTTATATTTCTACTAAGCCGCCGATATCGGTATCGATATCGCCGATTATTTACTACAATAATCGGTATCGGTATCGTATCGGAAAAATTATGTATCGTTGCATCCCTACTTTTAACCCACTACGGAAAAGGGGGGAGAGGCTTACACACGGGTAAGATAAATTTTACGCCTTTGTTTACGCATTTGTGTGACTATGATTATATGTAGATACCTACAAGTATTTAGCGTTCATGGTAGATCCTAAAAGAAAAAAGATGGTTTTTACATTATTAACATAATGAACCTGAAAGTGTGTTTATTGGTTTCTTAGTTACACTTTCTGACGGATCTACTTCATTTTTCTGCATGAATGCAGTCTAAGTTTGTAAGTGTCTAGCTGCTTGACTAATGCAAAGCAAGCTACTAGCAAAAGCTAGTATTTTAAAAAATTATCGAAACCTCCGGCGCGAGCTGGCAGTTCTGACTCATTTCTCAGCTGCTAGTGGAGTTATTGAGAATACTTTATGTTGATCTTTTCGTAAAATGTTACTTGAATTTAAAAAAAAATAGCTACATTTCACAATCCGAAATATGTTACCACATTATTATAGAATACTGTTCCAGTTAACCCGCTGAAAAAAATTGCGTTTTCGCGATCACTTTTTTCATAGTGTCATTCCGTCTATGCTTGGTACGGCCGATAGAACTTCTGGCCTTGGAATAAATACACTAAGATTTATCAAAAACAAAGACATAATGTAAGACAAGCATAGCCACTGTTTGCATGTCTACCACAAAAACTCAAACCAAATAAATATTTGGTCTGAGCACAAAAAGTATTATCAATAAATCAAATCAATCCACATCTACTCGTACGCAACCCCATGTACTTACCTACATTTTTATGTTATGTAATGTACCATTACAACTGATTTAATTATCTTTTATTCCCCAATTTTAGCTAAAAAAATTAACTCATGAACATAATGTTAGAAAATATGGAAAAAAAATCACACCCATTCAAACAAATGCGGCACAAAAATGAATTAGTAAACACATTATATCAGGAAATTATAACCAGCAAATAAACACATAACATTAGAAAAGCATAAGCCTCCCATAGTTAACCGCTGTTATCTCCGAAACGATTATCAATCTATATAAATTGAATCGATTTAATCCGGATGCGAGTGCGGATATAGGGAAATTAATCGAAACAAGTCTCGCTGCGGGTATCTCGACAGCCGCTGACTTTGGCTAAATCGATTACGTCAAACGTTACTATTAACCGGGTCGCTTGTATGATAAGTAGATAATGTTTACAAACATCTATCTACACTCTAAAAAATTTCTAGACGCGGCGACAAAAATCCCTTATCAAATGGGAGATTACTAGGGAAACTGAACACAGCGACTGCACAAATTTAGACGCTTGAAAATATCAATGACAAAGGAACTTATACACATTTTTTGTTGCCCCGTATTAGCCTCCTTTGAGGTTTGAAACTATCACAAACATTGTAGATATGACAACGCTAACTGTCCCTATGATAAGTCGCTATTACAAAGGTACTTTCACACTACGTTTTTGGCATTTTGTCATTTTGACCACTTTGCTTTGACCCCACGTTAAAGCATTGTTGCTTTTATAATATAAAATGTCACCATGTTCAATGGTATATTGTTTATTTGTCAACGTTGCGTTGTTACTGTGACAGAGTATGCTGTCCCTACGTCTACGGTGTATTGTCCCTGTGACAGTGTTTTGCTGTCCCTATGCCTACTGGGCGTTGTCGCTATGACAATGTATGCTGTCCCTACGTCTACAGTGTGTTGTCCCTGTGACAGTGTTTTACTGCCTCGACTTCTTAGGTAATACGTCTCTGCCACAAAGGTATTTTGTTTTTGCATTTACCCAAACTATGACTTAGCAACAACGTAAGTTGCTTCATAGGGGAGTATGTGGCTTCGCATCTGAAAATCTTACTTACTTTGTGGAATGTCAAAACTAGAAAAGAAATTAAAATCAGCAAAACGATTAAGATAGTTTTATTACAAATACAAATTAACGAAAGATAGAGTAATTGGTCTAACTTATAAAGGGTTATACGTAAAGGCTATGCTAAGCTGAAAGGGGCTCCAAGTACTAATCATTAAAAACAACTTTTAATAATTACATGTTGAAAGTAGTATACCATTTTCATCGTGCGTGAAAACTTCAAAAAATAGCGGGCGCATTTGCCAGCTTCCATAGAAAAATCTTCGAGCCCCTTAGTCTTATCAAGGATCATATGAAGAGAGGATTAACAATGGCCATACAAAAGTGTGCATCTGGCGCTGTGCATAGCATTTTTTTTGCCAAAAATGTAAGTTTATACTAGTCCATTACGATACACGCTCTATTGTATAGCTATTGTCTATCCTCCCATAATAAGATCCTTGGTCTTATTCAACGATTAATTAGATATAAAAACAGATAGACAGACACACACTGAATTTATCTAGCACAAACAAAAACTGTCGAAATCGCCTTACAACACAGTTGCGTTTGCGCCGCGGCCGGACCGGAGAAAAATGGCAGATTGATTGGCAGAGCCAGTGTTGCCAACGACTAATTTTTGGCTGCCGTGTTTAAGGGAAATTGACGTGTTTGTAAAGAAAAGCTATCTTCGGCTGCCGTAGCAAATAAATAAAATAAAACAAGTTTCTTTTTAATTTTTATTATAATTATAATTAACAAAAAAAAACACAAAAATCAATAGAAAATAATTAACCTTATTTACCCAAATACATTTCTGATACTCTCCACATACATAAACATTTTTAATTTTTATTCAGTTAGTATTTTTTTATCTTTTATTTTAGCGAACATTTCTTCGGTTGGAACAACAATAGTTAAAAGTCTATGTTATTAGTATTATTTATTAACGGCAGCGAGAAGGAACTTTCGAAATTCAGTACAAATAACTTGACACTAGCGGTTAAAGTCCTAAGCTCCAGTACTTGTCATAAAACCAACCAATGGGGATTCCCTTGTCTGAGATTACGCATTTTATTCTTAAAATTTTTGGCTTTGGCACTTTGCAAAATGCGATCTTTGCAAATTGCCGTAGATTTTGCTACGGCAGTAGATTGGGGTTAAGGGTTTAGGGTTACGTGGATGACCATGAAATACCTATGATTATCACTGTTTTTTTATTTTGTTTAAATTGATACTTTTCTTAGTAAGAAATGCAACAAACTGCAAAAAAGGTAACGTGTCCAAATTTTAATTTAATTCCAAAGCTACGATGAAAATTTTAAGTAAGATATGTAATTGCAATAGTATACTAAAGTATGCAAGGAAAAACACTTTCAAAACTTTATTTATGTCAGATTCGTAGCGAACAACTAGTAAAATACATTACAACAAAACAATAAATTTACTTTTATTTACAATCATTTTACTGCAAAAAATTGTTTACTAATGATCATGTAATTTTAAGTTAACAAGTATCATAGTATTAATTCAGGATCCGATCGATTTTGTTTAATAAAGTCGTCATTTCTCCTTAAAAAGAAAGGAAGTTGGCCATAATGGCAACATTGCAAAACACAGGCGGCCTCTGACGACGGCATTTGTTAAGGGCCAAGGACGTATTCACTTCGGAGCGTTGACAGAAGCACAAAGGCCTTAGTGAAAATATTTTCTAAATTTCTATAGGTATTTAAGCATTGCTTATGCTCCTAGAACTTTTTCAAGTTTCTATAGGTACATTTAAGCTATGGTATGACCATACCGACTTATTTTTGAAAGGCTTCTGTTAAATCACAGAAGAACGAATACTTTGTAGGTGCTACATACAGATTCCTCAGTTAGCGTAAAGCGTTAGTCCAGCGTATAAGCTCATATTCTACCGTTAACGAATTACGTCGTCGTAACTACCTTCCTATGTCGTAGGAAATAAGCTAAAATAAAATTTGACGCTACGTACAAATTAAGAAATGACAATATTGTTGAAAAAAATATTCTGTGATTTTGTTAAAGTTGCTAGTGAACCAGCGTTCAAGCTCACATTTTACCGTAAGAGAATTTTGTCATGGCAACTAACCTGGTTTGTCATATCATCTAAAACGAAATAAAACTTGACGCCACGTACATGTCAAATATGAAAATAACTTTGTAAAAAAAGACTCTGTCACTGTGTCAAAGTTGCTTGTGGACCAGCCGTTCAAGCTCACATTTTACTATTAAGGAACTCTGTCATTGTGACTACCTCCTATAGCGTAGTGACAAACTACTTTGTCGTAGCGTCAAAATAAAAATAATCATAGACGCCACGTGCTCGGGAACCTAGTCGTAGTGACAAAAAACCGTTCGACAAAAAAGATTCTGATGCGGCGTTTAGGTTTACTAGAACGTACCGTTCAAAAGCTACGTCAGGAGCACAAAAAATAAACGACAAAGGAATTTAGCACCTTAGACGACCGTTTTTTTTTTGAGTGTAGGAAATCAAAACACCATAGAAAGGGATGTACCTACAAATTTTGAATTGTGTAAAAGTGTAATGATATGAACTATGACCCGCTGCCATCTTACCTTAAAGGGTATAGGATATATGTATAGGATGCCTATTAATAATCTATAACAAATCATATTATAATAAGTATGTAGTAGATACGAATCAGCAAACATTACACAAAAAATTTCGACAAAAAACGAAATAAAAACATCATTTCAGTGAAGTTAATTGAAATATGTATAAGAAACTACAAATGTTTGTTAATCCAATAAAATTATTCAAAGTTTCAATGTTAGAAAGAATAATAATAGCAAGAATGCGTCTGAAACTAAGCTTCAACTTAAAGGGTTCTAACCAAGATTGCTAGAAGCAAACAGTGCGTAGAATAGAAACTAATTTTAGTGAAAACAAGTTAATATATTTGTCCAGATTTTAAGTTAAAATATTAAGAGTGACGCGTGTAAGATTTTATACAATTTAATGTATAGCATTCTTACCATTTTTAAAACTAGGTGTTTAAGTGATCACTGAAGTTGAGCTACGTTTGACATGGTCAGATTACATATAAACACTCAGATTAGTGACCGCGGGTGATATTTAGAACCGAGCGCTACCGTAGCGGGCAAGCCCGCGCTTGACCACCAGCTCACCTGATAATCCACTCACCTAAGGCAAAATTACGTAAGAATCTCGGAATTTGAGACACCTAGCTGAACTATTAGTATATACTTGTATTTTGGCATTCCTGAAGTTGATATGATGGTAAGTGACGTTGTGATCGAAGATGAAGCACACTAACTTAGAAGATACCATTCTAAGATCACGATAACTTTGAAAAGCTAGAGATTATATCTCTCAGAAAAGAGGAAAGCCAGCAGTTTGTTTGATTCCCTGTCATATTTCCTTGTGTTTGACATGATTTCACATTTTCAAGGTTTGTAAAAATTCTGGGCCCGCGGTGAAATATCTTCTTTACGTAGGCGCTGTTTTCTAAGTCATAACCATTGTTTTTTATTTGTGAATATTATGTAGATACAAGAGTGCCTATTAAAGCTATATTCGGTTATCACAAACTCGAGACGGTAAACACTTGAAAACAATTCAGGCTTACACGTGTCTCTCTGTTATTCTAAGGAAAATCAAGGACGAAAATTCTGTTTTCAACCCATTTACCGAAAAGAGGAGGATTATTATTCCAATGTACTTTTTTGTGTGATGACTTCGAATCCTTTCTAATATTTTAATTTAAATCCCAAAGTGCTTTGTTGGTTTGTTAATTCCAGTGAATATTTCGTGTGGTAAGTATGAATTCTTACTAATATTATAATTCGAAATGTGTATGTTGGTTTCTTACTCTTTCACGTAGCAACCGAGCAACAGATAGACTCTAGCATGGATATAGTTCAAAGGTTGAAAAGGTTGTTGCGGGGTAGAACAAAAAACGAAATATCACGCTGGGAAATCTACGAGTAAAAGCTAGTAAACGATTAGGTAGGAAATGTCATAAAAAAATACCCAAAATGAATCGAGTCCAATAAGGTAGCGTTTAAAGTCGTGTCCAGCGTGTCACCAGCCAGACATTCTCCTTGCAAGTGAAAACGCGCGCAAAACTTGCTTTCTTTCTGAATTTATAAGCACAAAGCATGTCTATTGGTTACCACGGAAATGATTCATATTTTAAATCTTACCATGTTATGGTTTGATGTGACACACACGTGATAACTCAGTTGATCTCATAAGAAAGTTGTTCATAATGACGAGCATATTATCCTTAACCTCTGAATATCTGAGTGTTTTGCAAAGCAACACTGTATTTTCACAAGAGGCCAACTTTATCCATATAATGTCTTTCGATAGCAACTATATTATAAGCACCCTTAACTTTTCTGTTTCCAAGAACGTGAACAAAACATCCCTTCGACAAGAGACAAAAGCGCCTTATTGTTTGACCAACACAACCCGATACGGGAGATTTATACTCTGACACCAGGGCTAGCCAGCCGGCATGTACGAACTTACGAGAGATTTATTGGGTACAGTCCCGACAACAGCTTGCGTGGTACAGTTTGACGAGCTTATGAACTAGATGCTAAACTTGCCGAACTTGGCTAAGCGTGATGTTATGATTGGGTAGTGATTTTTAATAGGGAGAAGATGTGCTGTGCTCACAGTTTTTTTCTATTATTTTGATTTTAGAGATTTATTATTCCTTTACTACGGTAATAAAGATTTTACACATTTAGAATTAATGTTTTATGTATACAATCAAATAGTTTAACAGTGTTAAGTACGTCAATACGCTGCAAACGCAGAAATCAGGCGAAAAACTAGAGTCAGACGCAGTATCGATGCTCTGTGGGCTCAGATGGAAATGAGCTGGTTATGTCACTTGAGCAACAGACGGAAGATGGAGTGTTGATTGTTCACTGGCACGCGAGAGACAGCGCATGAGACAGGGGACAACCCCGGAGAAGATGGTGCGACGACATCGTTGAGGTCGCTGGAGCGACGTGAGCAGCACAAGACCGCGAAAAATGGTACCGCATGGAGGAGGCCTTTACTCATGCATGAGTGCCCTAAAAATTATAAATAAATTAAGTACCTACTTAGCGTAATATACATAAATTCATTCTTTAAATATTTTTGTCAATCTTATATGTTATTTTAAGGGAAATAAAGGCTATTTTATTTTATTTATTTATATTTAGTGCATCAATATTTTTTTTTATTTATGTGACGTTAAAAAAATCCAAAAAAGAAAAACCTAGAAATTCTACAGCAGTCCACAAAATAATAGGTAGGTACATATATGTAGATATACAATATATTTTTACTACTCATGATCGTATTTTGTATGAAAAAATCTACATTTATGCTGATAATAAGAATAGGAATGACTTATCTATGTCCTAATATCCATGGCTCAGACTTTCAAGTTTGCAACATGTTTTGCATAGAAGCTAGTTTGCTTATGTGGTGATAAATAAATCAGCAAGTAGTTAGCTTTTGAACTCGCTTTACAATGTTATAATATTCAACTAGGGTGTTATTGTATATCGATTTTATTTTGTCTTTTTACAAGCTTTTATTTATTTTCACCTGTTTTGTCTGTCTGTCAATCTGTAATCAAATCTTGCAAATTAAATTTCAAGCTAGATCCACTTCCCGGTTACCGGTTGAGCTGAAATTATGCTTACATGTGTTAATCGCGTGACCATGCATGCAATATTATGACGACATGGTGCTGATCTGAAAATGGAACTGGAAGGCGGCCAAAGGAACTTAGCAATGAAACGACACAACTTGGCGAGTAGTTTGTCTTTCAATGGTAACCAGGTTCTGATGATGGAGCTGGAAGGTGGTCATAGGAACTCTGTAATGAAACGACGCAACCCTATCAAATTTCGGCTCGTTTGATTCGTCTTGGTGACTACTTGTTCAGTAAAGCTTGTTTTAAAGAAAAGGTTTTTTTTTTAATAAAACTTGTTTAAATTGGTGTGACCTGAAGATATGAAAAATATCATAATGATAAAGAAACATTGCCATTTATTGTTAGTAGTAAAAAGTAAGTTTGGTAAGAATCAACTTATTTAAAGATCAATGTTAAAAAGGTTCATACAGAGCATTCCTGCTATCAGTATTTATCTTTGGTATTAATATACATAGTAGGCGTCACGTAGGTAATTGTAAGTCAGAATCAAAAGTTCACGTTATGTTTCCAAAACAAACTGTAATTTTTACTGTATTTTTCACAACAGATACTAAACGCAGATAGTTAAAGATGTTTTGCTAAACGATTCCCGCCATTTTTAATCACATATGAAGGGCATTCCATCAATAGCTACGCCGTGCCATAGCTCTAAGGATTGTCTACAGATGACACCTTGATTGCGGCAAATAAAACTTTAATTTGGAGTACTCGTAGGTACCTAGGTATGTAACGTTTTCAACGCCCAAAAACAACTCAGTCATTGATTTTTTCCATCAGTTCTATTCCATTCACTATTTAAAAAAAAATTATTTGCGTGTCTCGACACGCGTATGCTAGGCTTCCGTAGATGGTGACGATGATTATGATCTTGATAAAAATCAAGTTTTATGTTATCATTAGCTGGTAAGCTGCCAGAAAAACATATTCGGCTAAAAAATATGTTTCTGAGGTCAATGACCTATGAGCAAATTAAAAATAGGTATACAATTTTCTTTTAAAACTCAAAAAGTTATAATCCAGTTAAAAAAGTGCTCAATTTAATTCTGAGAAATAGTTTTCAATATGATCAATAAACTCAAAAAGTTTGTGGATTCTATCTTGCATACTTTAGAAATTAAGGGCACTCTTTTTTCAACTTATCGATCTTATATGTCGACCTATATGTCACCAATGGTACATGTGACAAAAAAATTGTCTAGGAAACTTTACATTTATTTTAGAAACCCTACTCAACGACACCCCACATGAGGGGGTGGGGCTAAAAAAAATTTCATCGCCTCTTTACATGTATGAGAGCTATCCCTTAAATATACTCGTACAGTTTTATTTGATTTAAGTAATCAAAATTAAGATCTATACTTCAACTAGCATAACATCATATTTCATGAAATCTGGGTGATAAATGTAGTTATAATGCGGACGGACGGACACAACGAAGCTATAAGGGTTCCTCGTTTTACTACGGAACCCTAAAAATGACCCTAATAACACAAAAAAAGATACCTTCTAGTGTGATCATATAAATTATAATACATTTGCTAAATATTTGCGTTTGACAACTGCAATCCTGAATCCGTAAATAATAAAAACTGTAGCACGTTTATTTAAATTGAACTAGGTTTTGCCCGCGGCTTCGCCATGTTATATTCAGAGTTTTGTGCTATCCCATAGGAACCTTTTATTTTTTTCGAGATAAAAAGTAATAACGTATGTCACTTTCCGTATTTCAAACTATGTATATGCCATAAATCAAGTCAATTATCTAGTTGCTCCGTTACTGTGTGATACAAATACACTTTCGGATTTATGATAATATTAGTAAGGATTACAAAAAAGTCATTACCCAATATTTATTTATTAGTAACTTATTACTAAGCTCGGCCTCTTCAGCCTTTGCATAACATTCTAAAGCCCCTGTATTAAAACGCCGCCCATCCAGAAACCAATATGATTGCATTTATTCCAGCCAATCAAGCTGGTTCAAGCCCAATACCCGAGCAGGCTTGTTTGTGCTAAAGTATTGAAGGTGCGCGGTATTGCATGCCCTGCCGTTTTATTAGAGGCAGACTTCTAGTTTATTCTGTTCCTTTTTATTGTAGCAAAATCTATATTGCGGAGAGTTGTTTTTAAATCTTCAACATCATTTTACATGTAAACTAGCGACGCGCCCCAGCTTCGCACAGGTGCATTATACATATAAACCTTCCTCTTTAATTGCTCTATATATTAAAAAAAACCGCATCAAAATCTGTTGTGTAGTTTTAAAGATATAAGCATACATGGGGACAGACAGCGACTTTGTTTGATATTATGTAGTGATGTGGGCGCTACCACAGCGTAGCTCGATTAGTGAATCTTAGCGATCAACAAAAATACGTAACGGTTTGTGCAATGTTTCTTCTATCGCAAATAACAATAGGCATGATGACTGGCTATAAACAATACAACTTATAATAATACAATAAGTTCGGTAAAAAAAAATATTGAATATGATACGCAAATCGCGCTATTTATCAGTCGATTTTGATAATTTTCGGAGATCGTTTAGTATCACAATCCTAACAAAATTTACAGGTGTGAACCAAAAGTCGGGAGATAGGCTCAAGAAAATTACGTTTAAGAGATTTGCCGCGATATCTACTGTTCCGAAAACTTCTTGTTTATCTGAATCAGTACCTATTGAATTTAAGAAAAAAATGCCAATTTTATGTTTATCTCCTATTTAGATCTTCAATCTCATGATGCTCTAGTATCTAAGGAGGTCTCAATATTATTATGAGCGCTACTGTGGCTCGATTGACACGTTAAATTGTAGGTCCTGGTTATTTTAACCATTTAGCCGAGTCAGAGGCCTTGAAGAAGCCTAAAAACTGTGACACCAGGGCTAGCCACCCGGCCTATACGAACTTACTTAATATTATTATTAAACAACCAACCATTCAATAACGAACCTGTGTTACAGCTTCCTTTGTACAATTACCTAATAAGGATACTTGTAAGATAAATAATACCGTTATTATTACAAACTCGGAGAAACGGAGATATTGATTTTGTGAGCGCTCCTAAGTTTGTTTGCTTTGAAAGGAAGTTCCTAGAATGAAGTTTTAAGAAATATTTTCGTATTTACTTAAACTTATCTCTGCATAAACATTAGGGTGGAGTGAAAAACACTTTTTTTTTAATTTTAAAACTCCTGTGTTTCCAATCATTGACCTAAATGTTTAGGAGTATTTGTGCAAAATTTAAGCTTTCTAAGTTTTTATCCTAAGGTGGCGCGTTGAACTTGAAGTTTGAAAAAATAATAGTGTTTGGAAAAAATGAAAGTGTTCAGAAGTCTTATAGCAGAGGTTTATATGTGTTTTTAGACCAAATAGAAGATACATTTTCATTGAATTCAGGAAATAACCCTCGAAAGCACATCCTGTCATATAACATCAAATTTTCGTAAGTCGGTCAAAATCAAGGTGGTGTAATTTCTAATTTCGTTAATTAAAAGATAAATTTATAATTATTTAATGTTTGTTTTATATAGTTACATATTTTATGAGTATTTAATGTGAATTATGTGATAATGTTAACAGAAATTAGGTTCTGGGAATGTGCCAAAAAGTAACATTTTTTCAAACTTCAAGTTCAACGCGCCACCTTAGGATATTAACTTAGAAAGCTTACATGTTGCACAAATACTCCTAAACATATAGGGTAATGATAGGAAATACAGGAGTTTTAAAATTTAAGAAAAGTGTTTTTCACTCCACCCTAATAAACATAGTAACATAACGAAAATTAAATTAAATCTACCTAGTATAGTAAACTGAATAATCTTGTTTATTTACAAATGTAAATAAACAAGATTATTCAGTTTACGTATACTAAGCCGAATAAGGGTGACTGAGACTGTCAATAACAAGTATTTTTTTTTTAAACTCCCCGACACAAAATAAACTCTATGTCCTTACAATATCATTGAAGTAATACGGTACCAAATTACGGATCGGTAGGACATATGGAAAGTAATCAGATCCCCACATCAACTAGAAAAGAGCTGATGGTCTTTAAACGGCTGAACAGATTTTCTTGAAACATGGCTAAGAACACTTGGGATAAAATTATCTATGACGCAAAGAAAAAACTAAACGAAAATCGGTTCATCCGTTTGGGAGCTACGATATCACAGACAGATGTGTAACTGTCTGTGGTATTGAAGCTCAGATACACACAGATACACAGACACGTTAAACCTATAATACCCCTCTCTTTGTCAGGGGTTAAAAAAACATTTTTACCATGCCAACCGAGAAAAAACACAGATGTTTCAAACATTTTGTTGACCCTGAATTGCAATTTTCACTAGTCAGCTGATTCAGTTATTCTCAAATTCCGGTTTAGCCAATAGTAAAAATTGTTAAATACAATGTTCTAAATCATCCTCTTTGGGCTGATTACATCTTTTCTGATTAACCCTGTGGATAAGAAACATTTCGATCGCATCTAATTTTAAACAAAATGCTACAACAGTCATCACGCGTTTGAGATATAAATTATGCTGGAACCTCATATTGCTATTCCTCTTATTTTCCCAAATACAGTGATGTAAAGTAGTTTGCGTAAATGTCTATTTTGGCCTATTATAATGAAAAAAACTCGAAAATATGTGAACTTCCCTATCCGCTGGCTTAGTGTGTTTGTGTCATCCCTATCATACGAATATAGACAAACAAAATGAAACAAGTACACGAATACCAAACATCGATGTCAAATGTTAGTGATGCCTTTGATCTACACACATATATATTAACACACATTAAACTTAAAAAATCATATTTTTAGGTCAAGAGTAAAGTAACAAGTTATAACGACAAGATTTTCATTTAACTTAGTGCTAAATGTCTTTGAAAACAAGGTCCAATTTAGCTCACATTTTTAGCCAGGATCCGCATTACGTAGGACTGAGAAATAAACCTTAATAAACCTTAGATAAATATTTTTAAACATATTATTTGTATAATAATTGAGAACAACAGAAATGTAATTATATTGTCAAGAACAACCTTTTCCCCTTTGGCTACGGAACCGAAATAACGATATAATAATATTTTCGAAAATATACTGGGTTAGTAAGAGCCGTGGTGTCTTAGTGGTAGCAATGCTTGCCTTGCCATCGTGAGACTGAGATTTCAAAACCCATAGCAATTAGTTATTTAAAATTATGTACGCTGCTTTCATACCACTGGTTTTTAAGTGAAGGTAAGTCTTCTGAGGCAACATTTTCACAAAAATATCAAGAGAGAGCTTACGAAAATTCGATTAAAAATGTGCTGCTAAATTAAACCTCGCAAACGATGACTTGGTATATTATGCATTTCTAAGAACAGATTAAAAATGCTATAAATTTATATTCGTGAGGTCTACTGCTAGAAAAATTACTAGATGTATTACTTAATAATTAATAAAGATAGTTATCTAACCTGAAAAAAGTTGCGGCGGGTCTCCGGTACCTATTAAAATACATTCTTAAAAGTAATAAAAAATATCATTTTCAATAAATGGTAACAGGTATAATTATATGTATTTCCATAGCAAAATAAGTACCAAATTCCATATTGTATAGGTTTTATATGTAGGTTGGTGTTTTCATAAACTCAAGCTTGTGAAAAACACCATTTCAATTACATTTTTAAACCAACGTCGATACTTACATCAACAATTATAAAAATAAGTTTAGATTAGTGTTTTTTTAAACTCAATCGTGTGAATAAAACACATTTTCAATTATTTTTTCATATCGATATCGATACTAACATCAACAACTATATAAATTAGGTTGGTGTTTTGATAAGCTCAAGCATTTGGAAAGAAAAACACATTTTCAATTATATTAATTTCACACTAACATCGATAAAATGGTTGGTGTTTTAATAAACTCAAGCGTGTGTAAAAAAAAAACATTCCAATTATATTTCCACACCAATATCGAAATAATATTTTGGCATGTGAATGTAAATCGTAACATCCCATGACCTACTTGCACGTTCGGTGTTGCTTTCCGAGCGTTTTACGGGCATAATGTCAACCCTTTGGACGTCACTGCTATCCATCAATGTCAGGGGACGCGAATATCATCAAATATTATACTTTATGATGCGCGGCAACTTTCGAAGTTTTGAACGGTAGAATCGCATGTTTGGTTTTGAGTGCTATTTAGACCCAAGATCACCAACGCTTGATTAAGTTAAACGTGTGATTACTGTATTTAAACAACGATTAAACTCGGGTTTTAGACCCTAGTTCACCAACAGTCGCTGTTTAAAAGCAAAAGGGCCACTTTCCAAAAAAAATCTAAAATTGTGGGTGTTTTTTGTTCCATAGGATAATTATAAAGGTTTTTCTTATCACAAAATTTAAATTAAGTGTTGTTTTTTGTTACGTGTGTAGCCAGCTGCTCTGTATTTACAAATTCCCTATTTTAATAATTACGTACGTCGAAAACATAATTCTGAAGCTCATTTAATGGTATCCGTAATCGATTTGATTAAATAATCACCCCAAAAGTAATTTGGTTCGATAATGAATGTCAGATTGATAACCAACTTATTAATAAAATGTGATACACTGTAATGTTGATATTTACTGTGACTACAGAAGCATTCTAGGATTGTAATAACATATTCATGTAAATAATTATGCCAATAGTCATTTTTACGTCGGCAAAATCTTTTTTTGTTTTTTTTATGATCATTATTTTGCTAACTGGTTTTCTTTTGTAGCACCTATTATTAAATTATATTCTCGAAATTTCACGGCTAATATTGGTTACTTCAGTCCTGTATGTGTGTGCGTGAGTGTCCTATCAAGTAACTAAAGAAACTATGTAGTCGCTGTGACTATAGATGGCCTGAAATTCATCAACAAAATTGTCATTAATTAGTCATATTTAATTGAAAGCTTTTTTCGAAGCTCACCACACATACATACAATGGAATGTCGAAGTAGGTAAGTTCAAAAATGAAAGTATTAATTCGAGACGTCCTGTTATGACATTTTCTTCACCAAATAATTACCTATTTTACCTAAAATATTTCTAAAAATGAACTTTTGGCAATACTAATAATTTAGTGTGTAATAAAAAGTAACGGTACGAAGTAACGCCAACCCAAAGTTGAAATCAATGACAGTAACATTCATTTTCATAATGGCAAGTCTGAAAATTTCCGCTCTTTTGGGTTATTTTTTAAATAAAACAGATTGGTGCTCATTTTGCGTTGTGGGGTTTAACAGCATGTTTTTGCTATTTTCTTATGTTCAAATAATCTTAATGTTTTAAAATCCTGTGTGAATGAGACATAGTTGTTTTTAATTTAATTTTTGACAAAAAATTGTAGGTACCTGTGTGTTTGTCTTTTTAACATCTATTAAATTTAGTGAGTAAAGAAAAATTCAAAAAGAACACATACCTATTATATTTCTATAATAAACACATAAAAACACAAGACAATGCAGATTGTATTTATTCACAAAATGACGTGAAATGCGCATACTGAATCACCACATAGTATAAAACAAAGTCGCTTCCCGCTGTCTGTCCATATGTATGCTTATATCTTTAAAAAACTACGCAACGGATTTTGATGCGGTTTTTTTAGTAGATAGAGTGTTTCAAGAGGAAGGTTTACATGTATAATACACCTGTGCGGAGACGGGGCGGGATGCTAGTTAATTGTAACGAACACTGATGTGTTCATGCATTCCCTTAGTATTGTATGCTGTTATGCAATTTTTAGCCATGATTTGTCTGTAAGGCTAACGGTTTCTTATTTGCTAAAATAGAAATCGTTGGTGTATTTATTCAGTTTTTCAGTTATGCTTTTTCTGAAATAGGTACTTAGTTGTTTACACATACTCAAAGGGAGCACATGAATAGCAGTCAGTCTTATTTAAAAAAATAGATATGTTTTCTTGTAGGTAATTTTTTGTTTTGTTATGCTTTTCCTGAAATTAATTTTGCTTACTTAGAATATAACGCAATCAAGATCAGTAGTTGAGAATACATGATATTGTAAGATACCCACATACCTAAATAGTAGCATATTTTGCGTGTCAGTCTGCAATTTTTACCCGCAATGCACGTTTTTCTGGAATGGTTTATGCATTTCGCAGTCATGTTTTATCTGAAATGATTTCTGCATTTTTCAGTGATGTTTCTCTGAAATGGTTGTGGTGTACTTACAATGTAGCGCAAAGGGGGCCCATAGCCGAGAGCGCTCGAGTAGTCGGCCGCCGCTCGGCCCCGGCGGCGCGCTACCGCGGCATGGCGCGCCGCGCCGCGCGACGCCGCGCGCGCCCAGCCCTCACCCCACAATCCACGTGCCCGGTACCGACCAGTCCACGAAACGCCACGCCGAACAGTCCGACTGTCAACAATACAAACCCCCGCTTTAAATACCCACGAGACACATCGCTAAACTTTCTCCCGACGCCCGACGTTGTCGCATTGCAGGAGAACGTAACTCGCTCTGGCCCGCTGGTCGGCCGGGTGCGGCGAGGGTCGGGTACTCACATTAGCATGCCAGCGTCGGCCTCCCGGTTATCAACTATCGTTAACGTAAACAATCGAACACACGATCATTTTGTGTAGCGGCGCGGCGCGATATCACATGGCGGGACGCGATCGAAGCAGGTCGGGCGGAGGGGCCCGGCCGCTCAGAGCATCGGCCCTGGGGGCTGGCGCCGTAAGGCTGCCGCCACCACACCGTATGCGGCGTTCGCTTGCTAAATGAGCGGATTAGGTGCGCGGGGCGGAAGTGTCTGTAGCGACACGCGCGTCGGTGCCACTGCAGGCCGCCACTGAGGCGGGGCGCCCGGGAGAGCCCCCCCGCGACCCGCGCCGCCCCCGCACCCTCCCCCCTCCCGCCGCCGCCATGTGCCCGGCCGCGCTAGCGCGAGCGCGAGCCCGTCACCCTCGCAAAGGGTTGCCGGCAAAGGGAAATTGCTGTCGTCTTTTTGTCGTCACTACAATTGGCCGCTTTCGGACTCGACTCTCGTTCTCTGCTTAGGAACCTAGGGCGTTTTTCAGTCAGCATTTTTTGATAATATTCGGTATGTTTTCAGTCATGTATCGGGGTCGGTGCGTTATGTAACGTGTGCCATGGCTCGCTCCATAGACGCAACGCGCCTGTCGGAATACCGTAGAGCTGCCCTTAAATTTCTAGTGAACGTACCGAGGGGTGCCGGCAGCGGCCGAGCTCAACCGAGCGGGAGTGAGAGGCACTGAGAGAGCGCGATGGCGCCGCCCAGTCGATAAGGCCGTCTCCACTCGGCGAACAAAGACACTAACCTATAATAATTACATTTAATTAAGGATAACTGGACTATTTTGTATAATAAGCATATCGCGCTGCATCGTTAACGGGCGGATTTCACG
The DNA here is from genome assembly GCA_964007245.1 of Hypomecis atomaria. NCBI lineage: Eukaryota > Metazoa > Arthropoda > Insecta > Lepidoptera > Geometridae > Hypomecis > Hypomecis atomaria. Next base: position 18,504,308 of record OZ023293.1, read on the forward strand.
CTTGATTAGCGAGAATTATTTTACGTATGGATTCCGGGAGAGTTTCGGTAACTGGCGTGCGGCGCGCGTCGGATTTCTGTGACGTAAACGATACACGCACGCTGCGGCGCGTAAAACGTACACCATCGGGGTCACGCGTGTAATTAAGGCTTTACAAATGTTAACATTTTCTTTACATTTCTAACCTGCTTGCAACTCTTACTACTTAATTTTAATTTTACGTTATGTATCATTTTGATTTCTTGGCGTGTTGAATGTAAATTATTATCTATCTAGAAATTTACAGTTTCTAAAAATACATCAACACTCATGTTTATAAAGTGCTTTAATCGCAAATAACAGCATAACTTTTAATGGATTTTCAAGCGCTATGCTTTATAGCTTCGAGGAATAATGGCTCTTGAAGGTAAAAGTTGAGCTGTAAAGTTTGATTAGCGACACTTTTCACACACGTCTCACTTCAATTTAACTGCATTGCTTTAAAATTTGATTGAATACTTAATTTATATTGTAAAATGTATCAGATTCTTTTTGAGTAAGCACATTGACCTAGCACTAATGCAATAATGTATAATGTATAGACATTAATTAATTGCATTAGTGCTAGGTCAATGTGTGTTCTAATTTGTGTTCTAATTTTTTTTAAATAATACGTTTATGTATAGCTTTGATTCACGAAAAAATCACTATTTTTTACACTAATGCAATTAATTAATGTATAGACAGTATTATTTAAAAAAAATTAGAACACTACATCATTGCTATGTAGTTCAATTTGTAAAAACGCCAGTAACACTGTTGAAGAATTACGTAGCAACTTAGCAGCTACGGCGTAGCAGCTCGTAGACATTCGTAGCATAGAACTTCCATGAGAATTTTTTGAGTCTAGGCAAAGAAGATTTACCTATATTATAATATACAGGTTACTTAATTTGTGTCACATAAGTAGTATTAAAAATTAACATATTTTACATAAGTTTTGGTTGGTGTCGAGTACCTATATATCGTGTATCGTGTACAAATACTTGACCAGAGACTTCTTTTCAAAAAGTGCTATATCAGGTGTTTGTACGTCTGTACTGTTCTTTATCAGTATTTTTAATAGTCCAGAGCTGAAAAGAGGTCACCAACGGAAGTTGATTAGGTTATATCTTTCACGCTTGCCCATCGCAATTATTTACATTTAATAAAAAACATTGCAGTGACCGCGAGTAGTATTTTCCAAATGAGCGCTACCGTGACTCAGATGACACGTTAAATTATAGGTCCTGGTTGTTTTAACCGTTTAGCCAAGTCAGAGGCCTTCCGGCCGCCCAAAAAAACTCTGACACCAGGACTAGCCACCCGGCCTATACGAACTTACTTTTAATAGAAAACAAAACAGGTATAATCAAGATGTGACCCTAAAATTATATAGGTACAGATAAACAGTTTTCAAAGGTACCTAAATTAAAAAATAAGCTAGTTGTTTTTTTCTTCTTAATCGCGTTTTATCCAACAAAA